>MU260314.1:80000-137500 GCA_020310875.1 Ceratopteris richardii
CTTGAGGGTGGTAAAGGGCTAATGTTTCTATGTGTGATCAAGAATTTTGCTAGCAGAGCTTTCACCACTTCATTGATGAAATGGGTGCTTTGGTCATTAATAATTTCTATACGCATGTCAGATGTTGTGAAAAAGAAAATTGAAGAGAAATTTCATAATCATTTGTGCATCATTTTATCATGGTCAAATAAAATGTGGAAATAATAATATATTCAATATTTTGAACATGTTTATGGGGACTGATGGATTTGATGAAGTCAATAACCCACTTTACAAAAGTTTTGCTCATTATTTGCCTCAAGGCATCAAATCACCTATAAACTAGTATTTAACATATTTGAGAGTATCACATCTTTTGACATATTCTTTAGCACCCATGTGTAGAGTTGCCTCGTAAATACATGTAAGTAAGATCATTTTTGTCATTTGACTAGGAGCAAAGTGTCTCGCTACTAGTTTTCTATGAGCTTCTTCTAGGATAGTTAAGTAAAACTCATGAATGCACAAGTTTTGGAAGTTCCCTTTCCCTCTTTTGTATTGTTTTCCAACTATGATCTTATAGGCTTTTATCTCCTCCATGATTGCTCTTTTCGTAGTACTCTTTGTAAGTTTTGGGTAGGTTCCATGTTTCAAGCAATCCATAGTTTTCTTAATCCAATCTAGTGCTATCATGGCTTGGTGCAAGGTAGCATGCTCAATGGTTTTTCTATTTTTAAACTTCTCATACGTTCTTGTATGCTTTTGTATGCCTTCAACCATTGTAGGCTATTAAACTCCATTTCTTCATAAATTTTTGCATGGTGCATATTTGAGGGTAATTTTGACCTAACAAATCTATTTGTGCTTTTCCTATCAGCTCAAGCCTCTCTTCATTTACCCACATAACAAAGGAGTATACTTTGTTAATCCTAATAATACAGACTTCATGTAATGATCTAAAACTTTATAGTCTCTTGGACTAGTTTGCGACACTCGTGGGTGATATCATGATGTGGGAAAAATGTTAGAATGGGCACGATCCTCTTGGTCCATTTGGGTATTATCTCCAAGTTAAAAAGTATGCATCATGTAAATCATCAAAACTTGTATCGATGGTTCATCATTGGTAAGTCAATATAAGTGATCAACAACTATGTTTGTATTCCCCTTCCTTGCAAATACCTCAACGTAAAATTCCATGGGATTAGGAACCATCAAACTAACCATCTGATTTCACATGGATTTGTTAACAAGGTAAAGGAGTGCTTGATCTATGAAAATTTTAAACTTGTTGGTGAATAAGTAGTGTTTGAACTTTCTGATAGAAAAAACCATTCCTAAACCTTCAAGTTCCATTGCCACATAATTCCTATCTGGTACACCGAGTTCTGTGACATCATAAGAAATAGGGAATTCCATATGTTTATCTTGATTTGGATGTATTGGAATGCATCCTATGGTGTGATTTGGCACATGCATGTGAACATGGAATGACTAGTTCGATCTCGTTTCTTCAAGTTGGGAGCAATGCTCAACCTCCTGTAGGGTTCTAAGAATAATGATTCCTCACATTGGTTTGCCCATTCAGGGTGTGTTACAAGCCCAATATCACTACTTACATATGTATGAAGTGTCGATAGTATCCATGGTGTCCCATAAAAAAATGTACTTCCTTGATATTCTTTGGCCAAGGTAAATCAAGAATAACCTTGATTTTCTCCTCATCCATAGATATTGCAATTTTAGAAACAATGTGACACGATGAGATTTGCATTGATCGAAATCTTTCATAGATTTGGCATATGTTTGCGTGGTTGTTCAAATTAAGAGCATAAGCTATCTACATATAATTCCATGATCTTGTGTAAAACTTCCTTGAAAACATGACACATTAGTCTTTGGTGCATGGAAAAATCATTGTTTAACCCAAAGGGCATCACTCTAAATGCATAACTCTATCATTCAATGGAAAAAGATAATTTATGCTAGTCCTCGAGTGCAATAACCACTTGGTTACAAACTAAAAATCAATCAAGAAAATTGTACGCATCCTTATTAGCAACTTGAACCAACATATGGTCTATGATAGAAAGTGGGTAATTGTCGTTGATTGCATAGTGTTCACTTTTTCTAAAATTTATGCATACTCTTAACTCTATGTTCTTCTTAGGGACCACCATAATGGGTGCCACCCATTTTGTGTGCTCTATCATGTCGATGAAACCAAACTTGTAATTTTTCAATCTCTTTGTTTACTTTGGTAGTTTACCATTATGAGTGTATGAAATGTGCTTCGTTGACTTAGCATTTACTAAAATAGGGACTCTATGAGAATAATGGTTGGATCTATTACATTAAGATCAGTGTAGGTCCATGCAAAGTCATCTTGATATTCTCTTAAAATTTATAGTAAGCCTTTTTTTTTTGTCATTGGTCACATCAGTCCCTATGTAAGAACATCATTCTTCTCCATTAGTTTTCACTACCACCTTTTTATTTTATCTTTGCTATTGTATGCCTCACGTGTTGAAGATCCTTGCTTAGGCATAATTATTGTTGCTTTTTTCTCCTTAATGTAGTAAATTATTGAGTTTAATAGAATCCTAAATACCCTTTATTTTACATCTTCCTCTTTCTTTTGTAAACCTCTTGTCTTGACTAGATTTTCCTTTTATTTCTATAATTGGAATGTTGGGCACTCTTCATCTTTTTGTTATCTTTGCAGTAGGCTAGGACTTGTATGTGCTCTAAAAAAGGATCTCCAATCTCAAATGGAGTTTTTGTTACTATGGAGCTATAACTAGAGGTTGATTCTACTTTTGAGTGAATTGATTCTCTAATTCCTTCCAATATGATGACCATGAATAGACCATAACCATTTGCATCACAACACTCTACCATATGCTTCTCATGAACCAACATATCAAATGTTTCAAATATTTTCATTGAGTCATATGGCTCAAACTCTTCATCTTTGGATAGTCTTGGCATATACGTAGGGTCTTAGATCAACCTAGGTATAGGCATATGAAGTCCTTTTTTAGTATTCTTTCACCTCTCCTCTTCTAAAATTATAGCTTGACAAATCCATCAATGATTGTTGTCATGCATTCAAGGAGGATTGGTTGATTGCATGGTATGGATGGAAACTTCCTTGTTGTCTTTGTAGAGAGCATTTCAAAATAAGGAGCAATACATTTAAAAGAAAAATCTTTTCGATTGAGTTTGGTAGTAACTCTACATTTTTTTAAGTACAATAAGTTTGAACCCTAGTCTTATATCACCTTGAGCTAATGCATGAAAGGAAGTTCTAAAATTGTCTCATAGTTTTGAGTCTTTCAAAACTAAGAAATGGCTAATGTGTGATCAAAATTCACTCCACAGGTAGTGTGAATTACACTCTCTAATTGATCTAGTGGTCGTTGAAAATGTCCATCCACCAACTATATTTCATCCTAGTAGGTCTAAGAGTAAGATGTTCCCACTTCTTGCAAATCTCTTTGGTATAAATAGCTACTCCTACTCCCGAGTCTAATATAACTTTAGTTGTATGTTTGTTTCTGTGATTTTTATACAAGTATTTCCCTTCTCTCCTTTGCAATTGTCTCAAATCTTATCTATGCATATTTGTTTAATGCACAATAATACTTTGTTTGAAGTAGTTCCTTGATTATATTCTTCTTGTGGCTTCAACATATGGCCTAGCTTATCCCAGAGATGAGATCAAATTTGGAGTAACTCTGTTAGTGTGATGGTACATCTAACTTTCAATCTTCTGAAATCCTCAACTATGGAGGCATGAGCTCTTTCTCCCATATTCCTCAATGTAGGTACCATCTTCTATTCCATATTAGCTTAATATTCTCCCAAGTAGTTATGAAGTGTATGTAAGCTCATGGTCTCATAATCAATAATCCTAAAGTTTTGAGCATCACCATAGAAAGATCTTCTTTTGAAATCTCATAATCTTTTCTTACCACTATCTCGTGGATAGATGGGTTGGCTTGATGCTCCTTTTTCCATCCATTTCTTGGACTCTCCCCCAAAGTTCTAATGGCCAAAAATCATCCACATCAGATATGGTCTTTTGTAGTTCAACTTCTTTCTTGGTTGTCTTGGTTCTTAAAAATATTCCTTTTCTACCCTTGATGTGACCTAAGGTTAGTTCTTGAGTGTGATCTTTTATATTAAATCTTGGAACTGAGGTTTGGTAATTCTTGTGTTGGAAATGGGATAGGTTACTCTTTCTAGCATAGTCTAAGTTAGTTCCACCATCTTCATATATATTTCTAGTCTTTCTTGCTCTAGTGGATGGCACTTCTCATGATGTTCTAGCTTGGGTCTTGAAAAACCTTACCTAATAATCTTACAAGATCATTTGTAAGTTTTCAAGGGTAGGATGTGCTAGAATCCATCCTACTTGGTGCTACATTTCCTTCCTCAACTATTCATTCCTTTCCCTTCTCATATGAATGAATAAATGATCTTAATCACTCAGGGATTGCCTAAATCTATCATTGTTGTTCTTATCTCACTAGAAAATCTTTATGAGTTAACGTATTTTCTTTTCCCATTTCTATTTGATCTTATCTTTTTTACATTCCCAAGCATGAACTTGTTTCTTTGAATCTTGGTCTTTTGCACTGTGTTTTCTACCACTAAGAGAATAGAATCTTCTTCATTCTTATCTCATGATAATAAGGACTAGTATAGTTTTATCAAACTCCATTCTTGATGCTCCTATGATATTGATGATATTTATGAGAGCTTTACTTCTACAATTCAATGGACTCTTGAGGAAATCTCCAAAGAGACGCTCCTTTCCACAATGGGAACAAAACCTTAATTTCTCCATAGACTTTGATATGCAGGATAAAATATTTGGAAAGTCTCTTATAAATTGATCTACATTACACTTGTAATAAGGTTCTCTTGCATTTAGAGATCTTGCCTACCTTGTGTACATTACATTTGAGTACTCTACTAGTTGTTCTCTATACCAATATGCACCTTGATCATAATAACATGCATTCTATGAGTTGTGGTAGCCTATACTAGGCTCTTGATAGTAATACTCTTCCCGACTTGCATAATCATAAGTGATTTTGTGTTTCTCAACTAACTAGACAATGGATATTAGCACAATTGTTGTCTCTTTGCTATCTTCAAAACTTTTTGTACTTCATAGGAACTACAAGCCTCATCTACTTGAGACTCTAGAACAATTGGGGGAATGGGATTCATTCCCATCCAATGTGTCTTCTCTTGGATGTTCTTATAGAACTCATTGCTCATTCTTGCTTTTCCTTGGGGAGTATTCTTCTCATGAGACTTTGGTAATGGAAAACAAGTTGTCCAAGGTAAATAAACTTAGATTTTTCCATCTGTATCATCTTTCACTACTCACAATGAGACTTATTTGTGTAGTTGACCAAAATCTCACTCTCTGAATCTTTCATTTTTTGAATGATCAATCAAATAGGACTCCTCTTCTTGAAAGAGGTCTAGGTCCATAAAGCCATGTTGATTCCAAAAACTAGGAAGAAAGTTATGAGCTTGGAGTCCTATGGCACTACATCTACACTTCATATCTTATTGAGGATGGATTTCCCTCATGGAGTTGTCACTAGCTCCTCTCCATTGGAATACTCAAATCATTAGCCACTACTTCCTTAAGATCATTCATTTTGTTGAGAATCTTACACACTATACAAATTATGGATTGTCCATTAGGATAATGACCTTTGATGAAATTGATAATAGTTTTTTCCATGGAGAAATGTCAGTTGAATATCACGAGTGTATGGCATTGCAATTCAATCCATCCAATAACATTGTGTCTCCTCAGGCATTGTTATTGAGTGCATGTATCCAAATGTAACTATCTAACAAGTGGCCTCAATAATGTTAATAATACATTCACCAATGGAACCATGGTATTATGACAGCTTAAGGTCTTGAAGCTACTATATAGCCGCTCGCAATAGGAACTTTTGGATTTCGTTGCTCATGTGGATATCTTACTCCCTCCTTAGCACTTTTATATCAAGCATAGAATCATCTTTCTTAGATCCTTGTGCATGCTCTAAGATGTTTTGTAAAGTAGTTTCAGAGTTTATGCTTCTATGTCTCTTAGACCCTATGGACATTGGTGACTCCTTTATCATGTGCATCTCTTTTTGGTGGGGGCAGCGGTAGGATAAAAGCCCTAAATCATGTATCTAGGTGTGTGTGTGTGTTTGTGTATTTTCCTATTTTTTCTTTGTTTGTTTTCTTTTTTTTCTTTCTATTATTATGTTGTGTGTATATATGTGAACCTAAGATATTGTGGTATAATGAGTGATTGCAGAGCACAAACAGTCATTGGCCTTTGTAAAAATGAAACAAGGAATAAAAATACACTTTAGTATGCTCTCTAAAATGATTTATGCATGCATACACACCAAAATAATGGACGTTTTGGCAGCATATGGCTATATCAACATACTTTTATTAAATAACATATATAAGTCCTTTTTACAAACTTTAAGTTTCCACTATAAAAGTGTAGAACCTAAAATTATATTTTAATGCACTTATACATGTTCTAAGGCTAAATGCATAGGTCAATTCTCCTTCCACAGTGTAAAGTTTTGAGGAAGCGAGCACTCATTCTTTAAGTTGGAAGGTAAGCTACCTATGGCTAAAAGCATTTGAATAAAAGGGTTGTAGTTTGAGAGAACTATGCATTAAAAGTTATAGATGACAAAGTCGACTATAGAGAAGTACAGTTTTAGACATAGGTGAATTGTTTAGATCATTTCTCAAGTTATACTAAATCTTTTGAGATGATTTAACTTGAAGAAGGTGCGGAATCTTTATGCGACACTGTGTACAAACTTTCATCAGAAACTCTACACATTTGATTAGTCAATGAGTGAGTTATGTGCAATAGACTTTTTTGAGTAGTCACTCTCTTCACAGTTAGTTCAAAATTTTGATAATCTGGTATTGATCCTCCAAGTTGGTAAATGTTTTGAGTTATTCTTGATATAGAAGTGTTCTAACATCAAGGATAGCTTGTTCTTTTGGAGATTAACACTCTCCATCAGTGGTATCAAAGTAAGAATCATCAAAATAGAAGAAAGGAGGACCCCGACTGTTGCAGTCATACGGAAATCAATATTTGAAGGTTCAAAAGGTCAAAGCTTAAAGGGAAAGCTTGAGAAGGAGGCCTGAAACTATCAAGAAGATCAAAAGGAACTTCATTTGAAGTCAAGGTACACTTATTCCTCATAAAGCTTGAAGAATTTAATACACAGGTGAAGAAAGGATAGGAGATTCTCTTCAAATAGAGAAATTGGATAGAGAAAACTATCTAGCTTGGTCAATGAGGATGGAAGCTCATCTCATGAGCAAAGACCTGATAGGTTACATCACAGGTGAAGAAGAAAAACCACAATTGAGAGATCCTCGTGTTCCAACTAGGGATGACCTCTCACATTTGAAGACTTGGATGAAGAAGGATGCTCAAGCAAGGAGCATTATCTACATGGGAGTTAATGACTACTTGCTACCTCATATTAGAGGTCTTGAAAGTGCAAGTGATATATGGAATGCTTTGGAGGAGCATTTCCAAAAGACTACAAAGTCAAGAAAGGCATCCTTATGGGCAGAGTTCACTACATTAAAAAAGAAAGCCTCTCAATCCATTTCTGATAATGTAACAAGGATGAAGGACATTGCAAATGCATTAGGAGCAGTTGATGAAGATATTGAGGAGGATAAATTGGTAAGGAAAATTCTCATAGGTTTGAGAGGAGATGAGAAATGGAAGCCGTTCATTTTTTCTATTGAGTTGTCACTAAATCATTTCACTCCCGATATAAATCAGTTGCTAGGACACATGCTAACTTTTGAGCAGGATGTCAAAGGTGATGGTGATAAGAGTGCAGGTCAAGCAATGTATTCAAAGGATAAGAATAAGAATAGCAAAGGCAAGCAACAAGTAAATGAAGATGAAGGTGCAACTAGCCAAGCCAACTTCCTAAGAGGAAGAGGAGGTGGCAAAGGTAGAGGAAGAGGCAAAAGCAATAAAGATCGAGCCAAAGCTTGCTAGATTTGTGGTAAGACAAATCATTTAGCTCATGATTGTTGGCAAAATAATCAGAATAATGGAGGATATAATTAGAAATTTAATTCAAGAGGAAGAGGTGGTAGAAACCAAATAGGTAATTTCAGAGGTAGAGGTAGTAGAGGTTACTTTTGAAGAAATGTAGGTAGAGGTTTCCAAAGTCAATCCTACAACAATACCTACTACAATTATGCTTCAGATAAGAAAGAAGATTCAACCTTAATCATGAATGCAACTTGTGAAAGACAAGGTGAAGATCAAAGAGTCTTCTACATTGACTCAGGGTGTAGCAATCACCTGAGTGGTAATATAACGTTGATGACTGATTTGGAGAATAATGTAACTAATCATGTGGTTCAAACAGGTGATAATACAAATCATAATGTGAAGTCAACTGGATCAGTGAAGGCCAAGGATGGAAGCAGTTTTCTGAGTAAGGTCTTGTATGTTCCTAAAATTCCAAAGAATCTGATAAGTGTAGGGAAAATTGTTGAAAAAGGTTATGAAGTAAGGTTCACTAATGATGGAGTTTTTGTGGAAGACCCTAGCAATGGGTATAAACAAATTGTTTCAGGGAAGAAAGAAGGAAGACTCTTCACATTGAAGATTCAAGGTAATGTTGTTAATGCCTTATTACTTATGGAGGACATAAGATCTCTGAGTTAGACCTTTGGCACAAAAGGCCTGGACATTTCAATGAAAGAGGTATTAAGGATATGGTTAACAATGGTTCAGTGCTTGGATTGCCTAATGTTGCAGGTCAACATATGACATACAGATGTGAGGCATGTCAATTAGGTAAGGCTCATAAGCAATCATATTCTAAGCATGGTTTCATGTATTCAGAGAAGCTTGAGTTGGTACACACAGATGTGTGGGGACCATCAAAGGATTTCAGTATAAATGGTTCAAGATATTATGGGATTTATGTTGATGATGCTAACAGATGGATCACTATATATGTGATCAAAGATAAATCAGAGGTATTCAATACATTTAAACATCACCATGTGTATGCAAAAAAAATTATAGGTCAGAAGTTGAAGAGACTAAGGTCAGATGGAGGAGGAGAGTATCTCTCTAATGAGTTCAGTGATTACTTATGGAATGCAGGTATAAAAAGGGAAGTTACTTGCAGGTACTCTCCTCAACAAAATGGTGTAGCAAAAAGGAGAAATAGAACTCTTGTTGAGTTTGCAAGATCAATGATGAAGGAGAAAAAATGTTCCAATTATTTATTGGTTGAGGCTGTAAATACAGCTACATACTTGGTTAATAGGTTACCATGTAAAGCTTTTCAGGGTATGACACCATATGAAGCTTGGTGGGGTAAGAGACCTACCTTAGATCATTGCAAAGTGTTTGGATGTTTGGCTTATGCATATGTGCCATCTCAGTTGAGACATAAATTGGAACCTAAAGCTGAAAAGTATATGTTTATTGGATATGATGATAAGCAGATGGGATATAGGTTGTGGAGTCCATCCACAAAACAATTCCTTGTTTCAAAGGATGTTACATTTGATGAGCAAGGTACTTGGTATGCAGGTACAATCAATAATCATGCAGGTGATGAAGAAGTTTTGAATAAGAAGAAAGGTAAATCAAAGGTTCATATATTTGATGAAGAAGAGAAGAATGAAGTACAAGTTGAAGTTGAAGAAGTGCCAAGGTTTGATTGAGAATGTGATGAACTAGAAACTTCAAGAAGTGGAGAACTCAAAAGGTCATTAAGATACAAATGGCAACCTACAAGGTATAGCTATGACACTTCTTTTTTGACTACTAAAGACTATGCTTACATGGTGAAAGCAGATGAAGACCCTTCTACATATGAAGAGGCAAAATGTTAGCTCCGAAAATGGTTGATTTTTATGCTCTAATGTGGTTTTATTTGGCAGGAAATTTGTTTGATTTCAGGTATTGCAGAATGAATTTGATAATTGATGAGAAGCATGTGGAATATTGATTGCAGGGATGTGGAGAAAAGGTTTCACTTGAAAAAGGCCATTGTGCTTTTGATGTTGGAGGATATTTTATCATCAAGGGTTCTGAGAAGGTCTTGATAACACAAGAGGAGAAGTCCAGAAGGCTTATTTGCACGTCCTTACGTAATGGTAAAGGTTTTCATGCAAGATATCCCTTGGCAAATAAGGGAATGACATCAAGGATTTCAAACGTGATAGCCTCAGCATGAGGAGATTAGAATTAGCTGGAGATCTCCTGCTGCTTGAGTCAAAGAGCAAATTGTTCAAATTTCGAAGGGACCTGCAAAGGGCTTTACAGAAAGCCCTTGTACAAGGAGAAGCCATATGTTTACAGAAACACATTGTACCATTTTTCCTTAAAAATGCATTCTCGACGGGGAATTGGGCTCAGGCTCCTGGGGTACTAACCCCAAGGGAAGGCGGACTTGTTGTGCCTCTTGATAGGGCCAACCCGTTGGCCACACTCTGTCATCTTCGTCAAATTGAACTTTCAGTCAATTCAAGAGCAAAATTGCTGGATTCACGTTATCCGAACTTGTCTCACTTAGGAAGATTTTGCTTGGTACAAACATCAGATGGGCAGAAGGTGGAGGGCAGGTCCGTTTTTTCTGACAAGAGAAACAGAAAAAGGGTGATATTTTCCGTTTTTGTTTTGTCCTCGAGCTTCTTTTCGGGCGCAGGCAAGGAAGAGGTCCATGGAGATTATGGCTCAACGTGCATGCATTGAAGGAGGGGCAGCAGGCCTTTGGTGGGGGCGGGTTTTTTCTCTTACGTGTTCCCATGGGATGCTCATCAAGATAAGGGGGTTTTTTTGATATACAGGGGACGTGCGGCTGTATAAAAAAGTGGGGGGGGATAGGCTTGTTTTTTTGTAGATGATAAGAGCGTTTTGCGTGGTGTTTTTTTCTCTGCTGCTCGCAGGCTTAGCTCGAGGAGGTCCATCTGTTCATAACATCACTAGGGTGCTGTGCTGTTGAGCACGTAGGCCATTGTACGGAGGAGAAGAGAAGGATTCCAAGTCCTACGGAAGGGAAAGAAAAACAGCTGCTGGCGCACATTCTGAAATTGTGGAAGATAGCAGAAATCCAATTTCTGTTTTTCATTTGGCTAATTTTGAAGAAGATGATGATGAGAATTGAGAATACTACCACGCAACTTTTAATGAATGCACCTGAGGCTCAGATATGATTTTCTATTACTCTGTTCAGATATGATGTTGAAGAAGGCAACTGGAGCATTCGG
Organism: Ceratopteris richardii; assembly: GCA_020310875.1. Lineage (NCBI taxonomy): Eukaryota > Viridiplantae > Streptophyta > Polypodiopsida > Polypodiales > Pteridaceae > Ceratopteris > Ceratopteris richardii. Next base: position 91,323 of record MU260314.1, read on the forward strand.
TCGCTTACCAAAGGAAATTATGAAAATAGCACGAAAAACTGAAGCTAATGAGAGGCAAGCAGACGGACGCTGCAGAAGCATTTGCGTTCAAGAAGGATAAGCTGAGATTCACTGATGGCTAGGAGAGTTTACATCCAACAAGGACAGAGATTCTCTAACCTGACAAAAAAAAAAATTGCCGGCAAGTGAGAGCATGCACCATCATCTTTCCTAGCATTTGGCTGCGCTGTTGACATTTCTGGTAACAATCATTTTCATCAGATTACTTATCGCGTGAAATAACTTGAATGCAGCTTGAAGACCTGTTGTGCGTTCTGTTGTCCACCGCATGATATTCTTAATCTATGATTAAGAATCATTAGGGTAATAATCGTTGTCTAATCGTACTGAACTTTTTAAGCTCAAATAAATCCATGTTGAGAATCGACGGAGATAATGTATTGCATCAATAGTTTTTGATATAGCTGTACGAGAAGTCTGCGAGGCTGTGTGTAGTCTTGTAGAAGAACTACTGATTAAAGCTGTTATGTGCTCTCATCTGTAGACGCCTTGATGCAGAAATAATTTCTATGTCTGTAAGTCAAATCATATTTCATTTGATTGGACGATGACTGTGTATACCATTTAGAAATCTTTGGTAAATCACATTCAGTAAGAATATATTGATATTAATCAGCAGTCGCTAAGTATTCTAACAATGTGATTGCACATGTCTGTAACAAGATAACGACTCGAACTCCGTGATAATGCATATCTGTATAACAATTTCAGTCATTCATAGTTGAAAACATACTCATAATAACCTCCTCCTTATTTGTTATTTGCGTTTTCAACGACTTTCTTTCTACATCATATTGGTTCAACACATACAAAAATGATTGTTGTATGCTCGTCGCATCTAAAACACATTTACTTTTTTTGCGTAGCTATGACTTTGTGATTTTCACATTATGTGTTTAATCTCACTTCATAAAAAATGAGTCTGCCAGATTTTCATTGCGATTACAGAACCATAACCCCCATCATTTCGAACGACTAATTGGCATTCTGGTTTAGGAATTTATGTCATACATCTGCATGAACTGCATAACATTAAGGAGTGAAAGTGTTTAATACAGAGTTACAGAGATTGGACGAGCTGTTTGCAGTGGCTGATTTTATTCCGTTATTGACGCTAATGAGCATCGGAAATCATGTGAAGTAAATCATTTATTCTGCTTGATCTTCTCTGTAGCATTCAAAGCTAAACTTATGGTTTGTATTGTGTGTTTCTGATTAACTGAATATTATAAATATATGGTCACATTGCATTGGTCTGGCTGTCAAAGAGGTTCATCAATCTGCGTACATTTTTGCTTCTGGCTTGCTTGCTATCATCCGGGAACATATGAGCTAGTGCATAGACATAGGAAGAATCCATGCGAGATAATCGTGGGCTCTAGGTAATCCAAGTAGACCGATTCCGAGGGATTTAAACCAAATAAAGTCTCATATAATAATTTGTTCCGTGGGCTCAAGAACCTATCACAAAAGGTAAGGAAAATTGGGAGAAAGCTATGCAGGAAGAGTATGATGCATTGATGGAATGAGACATGGGATTTGGTTCTTGAACCAAATAGTCAGAAGATCATTGGATGCAAGTGGGTCTACAAGACAAAGAGGTATGCAGATGGAAGTGTGTCTAGGTATAAAGTTAGAATTTTTGTGAAAGGGTTTGTTTAGACATATGGTATAGACTATGATGAGACCTATAGTCCTAGGGCAAAGATGACAACCATCAGGACACTCATAGCCATTGCTGCATGTAAAGGTTGGAGATTATGTCAATTAGATGTGAAGAATGTTTTTCTTAATGGGTATATTTCAGATGATGTTGTCATGGAACAACCACAAGGGTTCAGAGATAAAAGGTATTCAAAATATGCATGTAAGATCAAGAGAGCTTTGTATGGTTTGAAGCAGGCCCCAAGGGCATGGAACTATAGACTTGTGAAGTTCTTGAAAGAACTTGGTTTTCAATTATCTAAAGCAGATAGTAGCTTGCGTGTCAAAGCAAGTGATGATGGATTCATTTACATGTGCATATATGTTGATGACATAATTCTTAGAGGTATAGATGAGAAGGGAATTCAAAGCCTCAAAAAGCAAATGGAGAAAGAGTTCAAGATTAGTGACTTGGGAGACTTGTCATAATTCTTGGGCATGGAGATCTCATATACTCAACATGGAGTGTATGTAACTCTAGAAAGGTATTTGAAGAACTTTTTAATCAAAGTTTAAAATGGAAGATTGCAGGATGGCACCTACTCCAATGGAGGTGAAGCACAAATCGAGCAGATATGGAGGAGAAGAATTCAAGGATATGAAGTTATATCAAAGTCTGGTTGGTAGTCTAATCTATGCTACATTAACTAGGCCTGATTTGTCATATGCAGTTGGAGTGTTGTCTCGATTCATGCATTGTCCTAGGAAAGAACATTGGATTTCAAGATAAAGGGTGTTGAGATACATTAAGGGTGTTTGTATTATGGTTTTACATCAGATACAAAGATCAAGATATATAGTGATAGAGATTGGGCAGGTAATCCTGATGATAGGAGATCAACATATGGATACTTGTGTTATGTGGGAGATTAGTTAATCTCTTGGTGTTCTAAGAAGCAACATACAGTTGCTTTATCATCTACAGAGGCAGAGTATAAAGGTATGGTTGAAGTTGCAAAGGAAGTCATATGGTTGAAGACTCTCATGAAGAGTTTTGACATCATTCAGAGTACACCCACTATTCATGGAGATAATATGAGTTCATTATATCTAGCTGCTAACCCTGTTTTTCATGCCAGGACTAAACACATTGAGATTCAGTATCACTTCTTAAGAGAGAAGGTGATTGATAAGGAGATTTAGGTCATACATACTTCAACAAAAGATCATATTGCAGATATGCTAACCAAAATCTTGGATGGACCAAAGCTATAGAGATTCAAAGACATGGGAGGTATAAAGAAGATAGAGAAAACCTCAATTGATGATTGAGGGGGAGCTGTTGGTGCAAGTCAACCACCAATTGATGTTTTGGATAAATACTTGAATTCAAAGAATGAAGAAAAGATCAACAAATGAAGATTGCAGATAGAGCATATTCAAGAAATTAAGACTTGTATACATATGTACATTAATTTGTAATTAGTTCACTTATACCTCTTTTATGGTCATGAGATTGTACATATATGCCTATATATGCAAGTAAAAAGTGAGGGCAAGTATGAGAGAGCATGAGATGAGAAGAATTAGAAGTTGTAAGAGTCATACATTTTAAAAATGAGGTAGATCTCTCTCATCATTGAGATGTAAAATTTTTCAGAGAAGAAGAAAAGTTGCGCGCGATCTTTTGCTGAGTACTCCTTCTGTGTTTAATCTTTTGTGAAATGCTTTTGTACAAGTCTAAGTCTATAGTTGATTGACCTCTATACAATTTTTAAAATCCTAACTGTGATTAGGCTGAGAGAATTAAGAGTAGGAACATTTACATGTGTAAATGTGAAGAAGTGAAGTTGTAATAGGTGCAGAATTCGATGCTAATGTTTTGGTAAGTTCTCCTTCCATAGTGTAAATTTTTGAGCAAACAAGAACTCATTCTTTAAGTTGGAAGGTGCTACCTATGGCTAAAATCATTTGAATAAAGAGGTTGTAATTTGAGATAACTATGCATTAAAATTTACAGGTGTCAAAGTCGATTGTAGAGAAGTACAATTTTAGACATAGGTGAATTCTTTAGATCATTTCTCAATATCTACTGAATCTTTTGAGATGATTTAACTTGGAGAAGGTGTGCAATCTTAGGCGACACCTTGTACAAAGTTTCATAAGAAACTTTACACATTTGATTAGTCAATGAGTGAGTTATGTGCAGCAAACTTTTCTGAGTAGTGACTCTCTTCACAATTAGTTCAAAATTTTGATAATCTGGTATTGATCCTCCAAGTTGGTAAAGGTTTTGAGTTATTCTTGATATAGAAGTGCTCTAGCATCAAGGATAGCTTTTTCTTTTTGAGATTAACACTCTCCATCAAGTTAAACCATCATCAAGCCACCAAACGTCTATATTGTTTTGAAAGTCTCATGATGTCTTTAAGTACTTTACACCATACATGTTGGTGAAAGTAAAGGAAGAACACCTTGATTTAACTTTTAAAATTTGTATCCAAGTTCAATTGCTTATGTTCATGCTCAATTTCCATCATTTTATATGATGAAGCCAAGTGAGAGCTCTCTGTCCTAAAACTTTTGAAACCATGTTGGGGTACAATTTATATAAAATGAAATCTTTTGTGATTTCTTTTATGAAACTCTCTTAGGAAGCTTTTCAAATATGACTTTCTATCTTTTATACTTAGAATAAAACTTGAAATTTATAGGTTTTCTAAATTAATGTATACCTTAATTTGGATGGATTTCTTGCTAAAGGGATTTGACATGAAAAGTTTTTTAAAGAAAATTCTAAGTCATTGAAGTTCTAGACATATTCGGGTGCTTTCTACTTTATGTATTCATTTCTTCCTTACTAATGATATGGCAAGTGAACCTATCCAATTTTTTAAATGAAACTTCCAAACTTATATCTTTTCTTTACTGGTTTGTTGATGGAGTAAGACATACTCACTACTTAATGTAAACTTTTATATTAAGCATAAGTGTCACTTCAAGAAGGAACCTCTAGGTATTTAGCTTGCAAAATGTAGCTAGCATGATTTTACAAATACGTTAGACTTACTTCTTCCCAAAAAGTGTTGCTTCTATTCAAAAGAAAACTATATATCGAGGAATATTCCATGGTGTAAACAAATAAAAAACGAATCTTATTCATATAAATGCATATGCTTTAAGGATTCCTTTCCTTCTAATATGCTCAACATTCATGCATTCCGTCATCTCATGCTCCTTTTTGTGTACAAACATGTGCTTCCCTTCTATGCATCATCATCATGCTAATGCACATGCTTTTGTGCATTTAGAACCTTTATAATCAAGAGGAAACTTGATATGTGCAAAAAACAAAGCGTTGGACTTGAATTTATGCATTTAAGAGAAGATTCACATACATCATCCTTTTCGGTGCATAGATGCATGTAAGTTCTTGAAATGCTTGATTTCCTTTCAAGCCATGTTTGCTTACCTATTCTAATATTATCTATTAAATTTCATTATTTTTTAATGTATTTTCAATGAATATCAAAGTTAAAGCATTGTGCTACATTTAATTATGAATCTATGCAAAGATAATAAAGGCTATAGCAAAAAACATTGAAACAAAAAATAATTACAAATTACTTAGCTTTGTGATAAGCTACATAATTCTCTTGATGCTTGAGAAGGGCCATCCTTCATTGTCATGGTCACATCTTTCTTCATAATGCTTCATAATTATTTCAAGTTATCCTCCATTGGATAAGTGGAAAGTAGGATAGGAACACTTTGTGTAGAAAGTACACATTAATTGCTTTTGGATGGAGAAGAAGATTCCATCCTTTCTTCTCTCAAATACGGAATGCAAAGTGAGACTTAATAAATAATAAAATGAAGGTCATATGGATTAAATGGTTACTTCCATCAAATTATGTTTGAAGAAGTTTGATGCACTATTTGTTGACGCTTCTTTCTTGTTCCTTTGCCATGCTCTGTGTGAGAGATAAAGAGAGACCTCTTCCCTTGATGTTCTCCACCATCTTTCTATCATATAGGTATGTGTGAATCTTCTCAAATCATAACAAGATCATAGTTTAGTTTCTTCATGATTCTCTTTCTCTCCAACATATGCTTGTGTGACCCTTTACTCTTTATGCTCCTCTAAAAAATTGAAGAGAAAATTATTGTAAGATTTTCTAACAAAAGTCACTGAAGCTCCTAATTGTAGAGGAAAGAAATCCCATTGGATGGAAATGAATGATTGAGAGGAAGACAACTTGCACAAATTCTTCAGGCGGAGGAATTTGATGATGATTTATCTCATGTACCATGCTATTTATAATAGCACACAATGAGTACTGGTAAGAATAAGGGTCGTAGACACGAATTTCTATTATTGAAAGCAAAGGCTCTCTACAAAAGAGACCAACTTTTACTTTCATGCATGCTTTTTGAAACCGCTCTCATGTCACCACTATTTCAACATAATCAAGAAAATCCTATAAATACAAGCAATCTATGGATTGTCAAAATAGAGTGCATGGGGGGAGATTGCACCCAATACTATGTTCTGTCTTGTCTCCTTGCATTTTTTTTGTCTATGTGTTTTCAACATTCATAACCTCTGTGTGCATGTGAGTTAAGATCTTGATAACAGTGTGAAATGTATCACATGTGGTTGCCTGTTGCATGGGCAGTTTTCCACCGTTAGGGGGACCTTGTTCTATCATCTTTTACAGAATAAGAGGCTCAAGCTACTCACAAATCCATGCTAAAATTCCTCCCAAGCGAGATTCCACATCGCCATGAATGAACCAAGGGAAACCTTGCTCTTTATACCAATGTTGTGTCCACAAAAAAACACTAATATCTAAATAACTAAAGGACTACTCAAGGGCATAATCTAGATCCACAAAGGGGTGAGAGGTTCACACATCTGCCCAACCAACTCCACCCATATATATATACCTCCAAGGGTAAAGGGAAATATGAGGAGAGCCAGCCAAGTGTCCCCTTCACATGGATGCTTACCCAAGGGTTTCGAACCTTGGAAACATACAAATTCACATGATCTTCACATGGATTATAAAAGGATATCTCTTAAGCTTGTATGTATAAGTCCAAAGGCTTGAGAAGCTTCGATAGGTCTAAATTTCATGCCCTTAGGAAAATAGATCCTAAGGGTTCTGCGAGAAACCACAAGTTACTTACAATATCTAACTTTTAGAGTCCATATTTTAAGCCTTCGAAATTGATGTTTTTATACAATAGGCATTCATTTTGTTGGACCCAAACAATTGGCAAAATGATTCACATTTAGAATATAATTATAGCCATGGGTTATATGAAATAATGTTTGGAGGCTAAGGCAACAAGATGCATGATGCATGAATCACCACAAAGTCCTTCTTTGAGCATATCTTTACTAGATTTGTCTTGCCAACTGAAATTCTAATTGAAAAGAACACACTTTCTTAATGAAAGTGGTGGAAGAATTGTTGGATGAGTTCCTCATCACTCACAAAAAATTTTCACTGTTTTATTTGCACACTAATGACCAATCTAGAGGATCAAACAAAGTCCTTTGTATAATGTTGACCAAGCTAGTGAATAACAAAAGATTGGATTGGGACAAATAGTTGCATCATGTTGTTTGGGCATAAAGAGTGGCTTACAAGATTAATTTGGGAAACACATCATTCAATATGGTGTATGGAAAAAATGAGATACTTCCTATAAACCTCCTTATTACTACCTTGTGAGTCATGAAGAGTTATGGTTGGATAGGTCATCAGATCTCTAAGCGAATAGATCAATTGGAGAAGCTACAAGAAATAAGACTTAGGGTAGTTCCAAGAATAAACACGATAAAGATGAGGCAAAAAGCTTATTTGGGACAATCACATAAAAAAAAGGGGCTCAAATGAGGAGATCTCATTTGGTACACATGCTAAAGCAACATGCAAAGAAATCATACAAGAGAGGATTTAGCCTTTTGATAATCAACCATATATTCATGGATGGATTAGTGATCTTAGCTACCCTAAATGAGGATGTGATACCCAACTACATTAGTGGAGGTAGGATGAAGCTATAAAACAGGCCTCTCATTGATGATATCTTAGAGAAATTGCATAACACTAAGATGAGAAAGGAAGAAGGATAATAAATTAGAGAGGAAGCTCAAATTGAAAGCTCTAAAATGAATTAAAAAAAAGAACTTTGGTAGAGACAAGCATATGAATGACCACACAAGCATGACCCGCAAAAACCAATCCTAATTTCTATTTACACAAGAATGAATTGCGAAACCCCAAATAGGAGACCTAATCTAAACATAGGTTTGAGATATATGAACCTATCACTTCTCTTTGTAATGATAGATATGGAAGCCCCTCTTAATACAATCAGATGGTCCATTATGGAGAGATAGTGTTAGTAGATGCCTATATATAGATATAAGATATTCTCATATCAAATGTGTAAGTGAGGTGGAGCTACCCATCCACCTAGGGAATATGTCCATGGATGCAAGTTTCCTAGTGTGCAAAGATGATCACCTAACATAATATGTCATTTAAGGGAAATATTGGTCATTTCACCACTTTGTTACTCTCAAAGTATCCAAAGGTATGCTATATGCAATTTTCTATGATATACCAATGTTTGGATTATCTGAACAAATAGAGATTCATGTTTGAAGCAGCTTTAACAACAAGTTTCAAGATTAGGAGATGAAAATAACTCAATAGAGAGGCTTACCAACTTGTCAATCATCAATGATTCGACTATCCCAACCTCTTTCAAGGAACCAATCCATGCTCCACATAAGGACTATAGGTTGATGAAAACTCTTTGGAACATGCATAATGAGTGACAAAGCCTATAGTCAAAGCAGCTAAAAGATGACAAGGTACTCAGCAAAAGATACAAAAAACACAATAGATTTGGGTTGTGAAAGGGCCAATCCCTTCACAGTCTCAAGAAACAAACACAAACATCAATCAAATAGCTAAACAAGGATAATTCAATAAGAAGAGACAACACTAAAAAAGGGAGACCAATCATAAGGAGTCGAAGAAGCCACCAATTCAACAATTTATGATACCCAAAAAGACTTTCGAGGCTTAATACGATTGCACAAGTATATGAACACCAAAGTGAATATTAGTAGAAGCAATGGCACAACAATAGACTAGAATTTACAAAGCACAAGTTGCTACAAAGCAAAGGATGGATAAATCACACATGAGGGGGGAGGCCTCAAACTTAACCACAAACAATGTTTGACTAATGTGGAGGCCAAAGAAGAAACATACTACAAACTCTATGAGTTGTCTGTCCTAAAAATCATGCATAGGAAAATGTAAATACAAATCACGCATGAGCACATAAACACCTGCACTCAAACGTACTATTGGAAACCTAAGTCAAAACAAAAGCCTCATTGCAAGAAACCCATTGATAAACCACCAAGGATCTATCCTCATTGCACCATCAAGAGGAAATGTGCCTACATTATGCATGTGTAGGCTACATTACAAGGTTGTGCATAAAATACCTAATATTGGGACCCATGCATGCATAGTAGAACCTCTGAGATGGGATAAAGCCAAAAGAAAAATGATGAAGCATAAGCTAATACATATGTATTCCTGTGAGTCTTGTATACACTCCAACTTTGCATGATTTTAATATTTTTTGTTATATCTTTTTATTTCATATGCATGTTTTTATTTATTTACAAAAAGCACACACTCTCTTGAATGAACACATCAAAGGCACCTCTCACTACACACCACATTATTTTTGCAATATAAAACACTTAGAGTTTGATTGAGTATCAAGTAATTATTGTTGGAGTTTGAGGTCTGCGGAAGCACATGAACAAAACAAGGAAGAAGAAGAAGCTTGGATCACAACACACAATACTGAATGTATTACCAAGAGAATGTACATAGGCATATATACAAGACATAGAAAAAAACCTCCTAAAGAGGGAAAAAAGTGCCTCGATGGTCCTAGAGTGTTCACACACATCAAAATATATCAAGAAATCCCCCCTAGGAGTGATAGGAGCTCCCACTCATGTACAAGGAAGTGCCAAGCTATGTGGAATCAATCCACAAAAGGAAGTAAGCCCAAATCTTTGCGGAAAACTTCAAACTTCTCCATAGGCAGAGCCTTTGTGAAAAGTTCTGCAATGTTCTCCTGTGTGGGCACATATGCTAACTCTAGTAGAGAACCTCTCCCTGACATAATGATAAAGATCGTGGTGGTAGAAGACTGACCAATACCAAAATTAGCCATAAGGTGTCTGAGCCACACACACTCAATAGTCACTATGAAAGCTTCCCTATACTGAGCCTCTCAACTAGAAGTGGATGATAGAAAAAGGTGCATCTAATTTGCTATCTCATAAAGCTTGCACAAGCTATTTCAACATAGTTTTTGCCTTCTCTATATCAGACCTCTCATCAACAAGTGCATCATGTAAATATGCTAAATGAAATGATGTGCATCATCATGTGGAACCTACAAAGGCTAAGAAATTGCCTCACTTGGACCAGCACTAGAACATCCACCTATAAAAAGAGGTAGGAAAGTGTCATACACATCTTTGGAGCTAACTAGTGTCTCCTTAGTACATGAAAGTAATGGATGAATTGCATCTTCCACAAAAACAATATCACTACTAACCAAAATGCATTTATTCTATGGATGATATAGACGACAACCTTTACTTTCGGAACTGTAGCCAACAAAAATACCTTTCACTGCTTTATCATCCAATTTCCTACGTTGTTGTTCAAGCACTAATACATATGCTTGATAACCAAAGACACGTAAGTGAGCAAAAAATGGTTTGTGGCCATGCCAAACCTCATATGAAGTGATAGACTGCAATGCCTTAGTGGGAAACTTGTTAAGTACATATGTTACACACATAACAACCTCAAGCCAAAAACTATGTGGTGGAGCCTGACTCTTGACCAAACACCTCACCATCTCTATGAGTGACATGTTCTTCCTTTCAGCAACTCGATTTTGTTGAGGTGTATATGGCACTGTACATTGATGTTTTATCCCACATTCAACCAAAAATGCATTAAATTTAGAAGACATATATTCCCCCCTCGATTAGAATGAAGTGTGCCCATTTTACATGCTGATAGATTTTCAAAAAAAACCAGAAACTATTTGGAGCACATAAACACTTCGGACTTTGCTTTCAGTGGATACACCATGCATGCTTAGAAAAATCATCAATAAAAGTCACGAAGTAGAGGTAGTTCCCAAAGGAGGATGTCTGCATAGGACCACAGATATCACTATCAGCAAGTTGTAATCTCTAAGTAGCTGGAGCTGAACCATCTTTTGGGAATGAGGAACAATGCATTTTTTCCAAAATAGAGCCTTCACAAACATGTTTATCAGGTGCCTCAAGTTTGGGTAGAGAGGACACCATTTTAGATTTCTGTAGGTGTAGCAAACTAGAAAAATTTAGATGACCAAATTATGCATGCCAAAGCTTTACATCTGACATAGCCTGAGAATCATGTATTGCACATGCTGAATCATTCACAAATTTTTCGTATTCTATGAGCTTATACAACCCGTGGCATAAAATTCTAGAAGCAAGAATGACATAAAATTCTCTGATACCAATTGTTGGAGTTTGAGGTCTATAGAAGCATGCAAACAACACAAGGAAGAAGAAGAAGAAGCTTGGAGGACAACACATAATATTGAATGTACTACCAAGAGAATGTGCAAAGATAAGTGACCCATTAAGGTTATAGGCATATATACAAGCTAGGGGGAAAAACCGCCTAAAGAGAGAAAAAAGTGCTTCGGTAGTCCTAGTGTGTTCACACACATCACTACCTAAATATATCAAGAATTATGGGTTGAATGTGCACACACACACACAATCACTATTATTTTTATTTCTTTTGTTCCAATGGGAATTTTTATAGCACATTTCAATGTGCGAGTTAATGGCATCTAGCAGTGGAGGAGTTAGGGAAGATAGAATCACCCAACAAGGAACACTGTTACGATGGGGAGAGGTCATATGCACAGATTCTCAAGAAGATTGTTTTGAGATACCTCCTAAGTTCTCAATAGAGCACCACCAGTGGTATTGCAAGACCTCTCATATTGTTGTATTTCTTATCCTCACAAACATTGGTTGAAAAAAGCAAGCATCCTACGAGAGAAGGCTATCATTCCTTTGTGAGCCAACATGAAATTCATGGCCATAAGTGCAAAATCCATTTTATGTACAAAAAGTTTTGGCAAGAAATAGAGGACACCTTATCTCATCGAAGTATGGGAGCTGCAATAACTATCAAAGATTGCCTTTTATGAAGCTTGATTTCTCGAGAGTAGTGGAGATCGTTACTATATACAAGACGGAACTATTGAGAGGAAGCCAAGCTTCATAGTATCAAACTTTGAAGCGTAAAAAATGGTCATCTATCTCAGATTCAATCTCATCCAAGGTTCAATGTGTATCTTTAAAGGAAACGTTCATATTAATGACATCAATGTGCCATCTACAAAAAAAGTTCAAGAATGTAAAAACTTTTTCCAACCTAAAAAATCTTTGATTATATCTAGCCTTGAGATTCAGACCTGAACACTTTTTCTTCCCTAACTAGGATAGGTACACAACAGCCCACCATGTCAAGAGAATTTGGTATAGAATGATGTATCTCATAAGATCCAAAGGTCCAATAGACATAACTATGTGGATATATGAACAACTAGAGATTGCTAATGCTAGATGGACTAAGAAGAAGATGATACTAGGAACACTGACTCTTACTAGAATCATTTACACAACGTTGGCTCATGATTGTAATTTCACACTTACCTTGATTACATGTGAGTCCAAGCTAAGAATGGTACAACCTTGAAGGTACATTTCTATGTCTACTTCCTCATAGGAGTAGAGGAAGAAAATGTGAGGTGATATTGGAGGAATAACCACAATCATAAGGATGTTTAGGTCTTGCGATCATGGAGATGTGCAACATGCTAATGGTGAAGAAGAAGAGGAGGGGCAACAAGAAGAAGAATTGAGACAAAGAAGAGATTCTTACCACACTATTGAAGAAGTAGCCCCGAGATGACATTTCAGAACCTCATCTTTAAAACAAACACCCTTGGATACTTCTTGAACATATTCTATAAGTCTAAGAGATGGAATTATAAAGACCCAACAAAAGGGCATGACAATGATAATGGTCCATCCTTCACTGACAAGAACTGAGTTAAGGTAAAATTCTAGAAAAACTTGCACACGAACTTCCATGCAAAACATTGAAGAAACCATGGAAAATATCAAAATGAAACAAGAAGAGGCAATGATAAGAAAGAAGACACGAGCAAAGAAGAAATTGAGACAAAAGGGGCCATCAAATTATTCCCAAAATGTCACTGAAAAGGAAATCCATATGGAATTAGCTAAAGGAGCACATGAAGGATCCATAAAGTCCCTACATGAAGAGCACCAACACAAAGCATCCCAATCAAGATTTGCATGGTAATTTTTTAGTTCCATTGCAAGAGCCTTGGATGAAGGTAATCCATCTATCACACCATCAAATAAAGGGCCTATCAATCACCTAAGTATGGAAGGTCCCACTACTACACAAGTATCCAAAGAGGAAGAAAGGTATGAGTATGCCTTATACTAACCTTCAAGAGAAGGTTATGTGTCCACACAATATGAAACCATGGAGTAATAATTCAAGAGGAGGACACATTTAGAAATTATAGTTATTTTACCTAACCTACATTTTGTTCTCATTTTAGATTTTGATTTCATCGCATGACTTCCATCACCACCTCTGATAGATCTTTATGGGATACGAATGACACAATCACCTTTGATAGAGTCTCAAGAAGCAAGAAGAGGTGATGTGAGTCAACACACCTAACCTATAAATATGGAGATATCTCTTACATCCTTTGTCATAGCCATTGTTCAAGCAACTATTTTTGGCAATCTCACCAGTCTGAATGTCATATTTATTTAGCACCCAAGTGACTACACATACTAAGGAAGGAATGCCCAAGTCAACGACACATACTCAAAAGCTTTGCCCAAACTTTTCAGATTTGTCCTATTCTCAATTGTGCACCTCGACATCAAACAAATGGCACATATCTTAGCATGCAGATCAGAAAGTTACAACAAGAAGTGTAGAGTTTAAAGACCACCCATGCTTTGCTTATGCAAGAAACAATCGGGTATAGAAAGACAAGAATCAATGAAGAAGTTATAATAAGAATCACAACAAATTAAAGGCACAACACTGAGCCTTCGATAGACAAATCGAACATAAAAGATAATTCAAAATCGGATGGAAAACAATAAGAGGATGCACAATGATTACAATATTTTTTTAGTATGTTTGAAAATCAATGAACTCATCCCTATATATTTACAGCCTATAAGACAACCAAATTATGAAGAAATAGTGCAAAAGCAAGCTCAACTACAAGAGGAGAATACAACATACAATGCGATAATTGCCAACCTACAACTACAATTGAAGGAGATGCAAGAAGGAAGACAAATTGAAGACATTGCACCTTACTCTTCACCTCCAAAACTAGAGGGGAAATAACAATCGATGGAGTGATTGATAAAAAAAACTACAAAAGTATGGAGGGTTTGATTATGTTGAAGAGATAGCAATGAATAATGAAGGTAAAAAATGAGATATCAAATAATCCTTCTTGTGTACTAAACTCAAGAATAATGTAATAGATTCGAACCTACTTGAGATTATCTTCCAAAAGAATCTCAATAGGACTTATCTACCATACCCCACACCATGGGAGTATATCAAACGAATCATAGTGAAAGATCATGAGCTCAAGAAACTTGATTAATGCCTACAGCTTGGTCCAAAGTTTATGATGGCTTATGGGGAATATCAAGAATCTATGCATCCAAAGTGGAGGAAGAAGTTTCTAAAAGAGAACCCAACATTGCATAAAGTTTTCAATAGAGCACCTAAACACCTCCAATATAATCATATATACTATCTTAGTGGAAAAAAGACATACATATCCATTATACAAAATATTGAAGGACAACAATCGAGAAAAGAATTAATGGTTGAATTACCCACTCATATTTGGTCCACGAAAAGGTATACCTTGTACAAAAGAACATATGCTTGAAACCTCTAAGTATTCGAATGATATCTTTAGGCATGTACCTATTGTAAAAGCTTCCATGACAGAGGATAATATCCACCAAGAGAGTGAGTGAGTACGTATCCACCTATCCAACTCCACCCATATATATACCAAACGTCCAAGGGGTGCATGTCATAGGATTCTTCCATGTGTCCTTCCAAGTGTCCTTCATGTGGACACTTTCCCAAGGCTAGTCACATGATGTCAATTTCAATTGAAGCCTTCCCTTCACATACATGTCAAGGTGGTAGTTGGGAGAAGCTTCTCCCAAGTCTAAGGTTCTCATACCTTAGGATAATTATTCCTAAGGGTAAAAACCTTTCAATTAAGACTTCAATTAAATAAATTTCCAAGGGTTAAAACCAAGAACTTGATCTCCAAGTTTCAGGGCCTAACCCATTTAAATAAACCAAGGGTCTCAAAGGCTAAATACCATTGTCCAAGGTTTGTACAACATTCTTTCCCCCTTTAACATTTTCATCCTCAAAAATATATATTGGCATAATATGTGGAGTGTTCCCCTGTGCACCATGATCTAACTTATTGATCATGGAACCACTCTCAAAAGAGTTGCCTCATTCCTAACTTAAAGTTGAAAAGAGGGAAGTCTCTTATTGATGGAACTTACTCATTCCCAAGTGGCACTTTATCCATTAAAATAAGCACTCTTTATTAAATGATTTGTAGTCTTTTTATCTCGAGTGCATAGTATCTTCTTTGGTTCATGAGGGATGCTATGAAGGGAGATTGGTTGGATTATTGTATCTAAAGATATAAGTTTATCTTGTTCAACAAGTTTTCTTTTTAATCTACTTACATGAAACAATGGGTGAAGTAAACAATCATCTGGTAGTTCCAACTAATAAGACAAAGTCCCTATCTTTTTGAGAATCTTAAGAGGGTCACAAAATCTTGGAGAAAGATTAAGACAGGGTCTTATTTTCAAGGTTTCATATTAATCAGGAACTTTTAGATATATTTGTTCTCCAACCTAAAAGGAAACATCTTGCCTCTATGGGTCAGTAAATGCTTCAACTATATCCTAGGCTTTCCTCAAGTTTTCCTTAGCTACTTTCAGCTTAAAGTTCATACTTCCAATCTTTTGTTGCTTGGAATTTTAATTTTTTCAATCCAACTGCATACGGTGCTCTTGATTGGAACCCATACATTAACATGAAGGGACTATACTAAGTTGCAGAGTGCTTAGCACTATTGTAAAAAAAAACTCAACAAAAGGTAAATAGTCCTCCCAATCAGATTGGTTTGAAGATATGTAACCTCATAATATATCTTCAAGTATTCAACTAACCCTTTCAATTTGAACATTTGTCTATGGATGTTATGTTGTACTCATGTTTAACTTGGTGTCTAAACTGATGAACATATCTCTCCAAGAATGACTAGTAAACTATCTATCTCTATCAGACACTATGTCTTGAGGTAGACCATAGAGTCAGTAGAGATGTTGTATAAATAGTTTAGCTATTTCTAGAGTTTTAACTATATTATGAGTAGGTATGAAACGAGCCATTTTGGTCAATTGGTCAACTATGACCCAAACTGTATCGTGACCTCTTTGGGTTCGAGGCAAGCCCATGATAAAGCCCATGGAAATTCTTTCCCATTTTCCATTGGGAATTTCCAAGGGGTGTAATAGACCTCCTATCTTAGACTTTTTGGTTTTATTTACTTAGCATTTTATACATCTAAGTACATAATCATGTACATCTTTATGTACATTAGGCCAATAAAATTGCCTTTTGACCAATTCATAAGTTTTGTTGATTGTTGGATGCCTTTTTTGGCATTCAAACAAAACTTTTCTTCTAAGTTCTTGATCACAAGGGACACATAATTTCCCCTAGTATAACAAATATTAATCTTGAATACTATAGTGTTTAAAATTATCTTCAGATGATAAGTTTGTATCATGAGCTAAAGCCTTCTTCCAGGCTTCCTTAAAGCTCATATCTTCCTAGTACTTGCCTTCCATTAATTCTACTAAGTCGTTGGAAATTTGTATGAAACTTAGAGAATTCAGTGTTGGCATTCTGCTTAATGCATATGCCACTACATTGAATTTTCCTCTTCTATATCTGATTTCATAGTCAAATTCTTGAAGTATCTCGACCCATCTAGCTTTTCTACCTAATAAATCAGATTAGTTTGCAAACCATTTGATACTTACTTGATAAAAAAGTATAATTACATTGGCACCAAACAAGTAATGTCTCCATTTCTTTAGAGCATGCACAATGGCATAAAGATCTTTCTCATATGTAGAAAAATTCATTGAGCTTGGTTTAGCTTGGTTGACCAATCTGATTCAACAAAGATCTAATTGCTAAATCACTAGCATTTGTTTCAACTACAAAAGTTTGATCAAGATCTACTATTTGTAGAATTGAGGCTAAAGCTAAGGATTTCTTAATATGTTCCATACTTTTAGCCTATTCCTTCTCCCATTTAAGGCTTTTAGAATTTCCTTTTAATATCTCAAATAAAGGGATCGAGATCTTTGAAAATTTTTGTTGAATATTTCTATACTGTTTTGCTAACCCTAAAAAACTTTGAAGCTCTGTAATGGTTTTAGGATGAGGTCAGTTAAGAATAACTTGGAATGGATTTTTTCCATACAATTTGTTTTCTCTTAGAACTTGGAAAACCTTTTCTAGATATTCTAGATGAGCAAATGTATCTTGACTATAGACAACAATGACTTCAAGGAAGTCAAATACAAACTTTCGCAAGTAAGGGCTCAATATTGTGTTCATTAGAGTCATGAACATAAGAAGGACATTTGCTAGTCCAAAGAGCATGAATAAAATTCAAAATGCTTGTATTTGGTTGTGAAAGTTGTTTTAGAAACATCTGAAAATATCTTAGCTCCTTTTAGTTGATCAAATAGATCATCAATGCAGGGCGTTGGATATTTGTTCTTTATTGTAACTTTTTTCAGAGCTCCATAATCAATACATAATCTCATTGATCCATCTTTTTTCTTAACTAAGAGAATGGGGTGCTGCCTAGGGTGAATGATTAGGTTGAATGAATCCCTTATTGAGATATTCATTCAATTGTTTCTCTACTTTTGCTTGTTGGGAATATGGGAGTTGATAGGGGTTTACATATAGGCTTAGTTCTTGGAAGCAAGTCTATAGCATGATCAACTTGCCCACAAGGAGGAGATAAGCCATGGGGAAGTTCGTTTGGAAAAAAATTCTGATAATTATCCATTAAACACTTAAATTTAATCTTTTCATGATCAGACAAAGAAGATGAGACATATGGAACTAGATTCATATTATAAATATTATTTACATCAATCGGAAGTATAATATAAACTTCAAGTTTCTAGGTATTTACAAATTTCTTTAGTTCCAAACTTGAAATCAAGGGGGTACTCGGCACATCATGTTCCCCTTGAATCAATACAGATTTCGTTCCTTTAAAATTCCAAATTATTTAGGTAACTTCTTTTGAATGTTTTCCTAAGCCCCAAAGCCACTGCCTACCCAACACCACATCAGTTCTTTCCATGTGCATGATCTAGAAGTCAAAGTTTATCTTTATATCCTTGGAACTCAATTTCTGGATCATAGATCATAGTTTCCTAGACCTTCTTGTCTTGTCCTTGCATCATAGAAACTACATAATGATGTGGAGGCTTTTGTTGGGTAACTTTAATTTCTTGATTAGTGAGTAATTTAGGAAATTATGGGTGTCCGAGTCATCTATCATGACTCTGGCCTTTTCCCCTCTTATGCAAGCATGACATTTGACTGAGTCATGTGGTCCAAACTGATTTTGGACCCACATAGGATCAGACAAACAACATTGATGCATGCATTCTTCGTGCAAGACCTCCACTTTTTTCCAAACTTTACTATTTTCAAGGTTCAAAGTTTGGACTAAGTGGGATTCTGTCTTTTATTTCCCTTTCTGCTCATGGGAGGCTTTTTTTGGTCCCCTTGCAGTACATGTTTTGCTAAGATGTCTTGGGTTTAAGCACTTAAAGCAAAGATTTTCATTCTTTGCTTTCTCCCAAACTTCAAGGTCAAGTTTTGGCCATGAAAATTGAGGAGTCTTGAAGTCTTCTTTTTTGAAGTGCCTAATTTTGTTTACTTCTTTTAAAATTTTTATTTTCCCTAACAAGATGAAGTGGTTGTGTTCGAGTTTTAGTGCATGATCTTCATATATCTATGCTAACTTTATACCATTCTCTAACATTTTATGAGCATTTCTCTTCTGTTCATGTTTGATCTGCTTATTGAGTGCATGGACGAAACCTCTAACTTTATGGAAATCCTCTGGATTTTGAAGATTGAGAACTATTTCTTGATAATGAGAAATATACAAGGAGAGGGGATATCCTCGTTGAAGGACTTTGTTCCAATCTTCCTAGTTTTGTTTGTCCTCATTTTCTCATAGGAACTCTTTGTTGAAGAGTTCCTCAAATTGGTTCCAAGTTTCAGGAATCCTTTGAGATTCCTTTAGGCTCATCTACCATTTATAAGCCTTAGGCCCAAGGGACATGCTTTTCTATAAGACTTGGTATAACACTTGGTAGGCTTCATGGGTGTTTTTCAATTGATGTAAGTCTTGCCATTTTTCTAAAAAGTTCAAGAATACATCTTTGTGTTTTTCTTTGCCTTCCCATGAAAATTGAGGTGGTTTCAAGTCTTTTGCAAATGAAAGACTTCTAGACCTAAGGGAAGTAGGATGAGGATTTACGATCAGTTCCTTGGGTTCTATTCTTAAGAGATAAGTTACTTTGGATGGGTAAAGGAGCATCTAGTCATTTACTCGTTGTTGGGTTCCTTGATCCGATTGACAAGGAACCCATTTGGACAAGTAAGGGTAAAGTTGGATAGAGGGTATTTAAGATCTCCTCGATCTTCCTTTTCACTTCATTGATTGAAGTGCATAGGGTCCCCATTTTGGTTTGGATCTCTTTAATAATGAACATATCTGATTTGATAGCATTCATCTTGTTGCCCAACCCGTTAAGTTCCCTATCACATTTTTCTACTTAAGGAAGACTTGGAGTATATTCTACCTCTCTTACCCCTTCTTGTAGCACATAATCTACTTCCTATCTAGGTACGTCTAACAACATGTTGTTAGCACATGAATCCCCCTCCATTGAATATTTTGGAAATCAACTGAAATGAAAATGTTCTTACTAATTTTAAAGAAAAAACAAATGGGAATAGAAAATCAACCTCTTCCCCGATTTTCCTTGAGATGAGTTGTAGGTCAGCTTGGGCCACCTTAGATGATTTGCTACTCCACTTGTCATTCCATGCACAACATTGAAGTGTTTCTAACCTTCCTTCACCTGCCAATCTTAAAATTTTTTTCACTCTTTGTTAAGAAGAAGAGTGGGCAAAAAGTGAATGGACACCTAGAAAAATCTTGAAAAAAATCAGGGGATGATCTCCCTTTGCCCAAAAATCTAGGAAAAAATAGCTTGGCTATGACCTTCAAAGAGTTCTTCAAAACGACTTCTAATTCTCGGGTTTGGGGTTCCCAATCAAACTTCTTCATGGGGATTCATTTGGCAAGGGAATTATCCCATATGTGATGGAAAATAGGTGCTGGAGGGGTGTAAGAAGAAGAGCTTTGATGTGCTTCTTCGAACTCTCAAGAGAGAAAGAGAGAAAATGGAAGATTCTCTTTGTCATGTGCATGCGCCCAATTGCTCAAACGGGTGTCCTTTGGTTGGGGGAGGTTGCATCCTTGGAGGGGGGTCCTATGGACCCTCCTTGCTTCTCCTTCAAATGAGCCTTTGAGCATGTGGATGGTGAGCCTTTGGGCACTTTATATCAAGCTTTTGTAGAGAGTCACACACCCATGCAATGTGACATCCAAGGTAGAGATGGCTTCGCATGAGTGAATTTCCAAGTTGGATGGAAGGCACAAAAGTTCAAAAATCTCAGAGAGATGCCCAAGCTTCAAAGCTTCAACATATCAACAAGATATGATGATGGTTTGTTGAACCTAACTCCTCCAAATAACCACTAGATGTAGAGCACACCTCCTCCAAGAGTGTAGAACTCTTCCTCCAAGTAAAGCACCTCCTCCTTGATCACCAATGCTTGAGAGTGTATTGATTGATGATGATCCAAGTGATCCCAATGATCTTTTTATATAGTTTTTGAGGGAGTTCACAGGATTGAATTAAAGCAAAAGTATACATTGAATAAATCTATCACCAAATTTATCGCAAAAAACAAACACTACTTCTGCCATCACATGAACGTCATTTGTGAGTATTGATTTTCATGTACAAAAATCTATTGTTTGCTATTTCATTAATAAAACTCACTTTCACATCTAGTTGCCCATGCAAATCAAACCGGTGCCATTTTTTTGTTTTGGACACTTTGCATAGACAAACTTTCCTCATGACTTTTTTTGTGTGGTATTCTAAATACTAGAAATAAGATTGCTGTTTAGAGTTTTGGACTATTCTGATATTGTTTCCAACAGTCGCCCCTTCAGTATCATAATGGTACAAGGTTTAAAAACCTCCAAAACTTCCTATGACTCTCTTTGGTCAATGCTTTGGTAAAAATATTTACAACCTTTTCACTTGTAGGTATGTAGAATAGCTCAATGTGCTTCTTAGATACTTGTTCTCGAATATACTGGTAATGTACCTCTATATGCTTTGCCCTATCATGATGAACATTATTCTTTGCAATAGCAATAGCACTTTGACTATCTGAAAATATATGAACTAGAAGATGAACTTGAACATCAACATAGCTTAGAATCTTCTGTAACCAAACTGATTCAAGTGTAACCATAAAAGCAGCCTTGTACTCTGCTTCACTTGAAGATGTAGCAACTACAGGCTATTTCTTGGATAACCAAAAAATAACACAATCTCCTAGATAGAAACAATAACCATATGTGCTTCTTCTTGAATCTTTATCACCTGCCCAATCAAAATCTGAAAAATCTTTAAGTAAGAAATGTGAAGACTTTGGAAATACCATAGCATCATTGAAAGTTCCCTTCAAATATCTAAAAATTCTCTTAACTTCTTTCCAATGAATCTTGAGCAGATTATGCATGAATCTGGATACTTGAAAAACTACAGCTGAATGTCTGGACATGTATTACATAGATATATCAAGCAACCAACTGAATGTCTGGACATGTATTACATAGATATATCATAGATAGAAACAGTAACCATATGTGCTTCTTCTTGAGTCTTTATCACCTGACCAATCGAAGTCTGAAAAATCTTTAAGTAAGAAATGTGAAGACTTTGGAAATACCATAGCATCATTGAAAGTTCCCTTCAAATATCTAAAAATTCTCTTAACTTCTTTCCAATGAACCTTGAGCAGATTATGCATGAATCTGGATACTTGAAAAACTAGAACTGAATGTCTGGACATGTATTACATAGATATATCAAGCAATCAACTGCTTGACTATATAATTTAGCATCAAATGGTTCTGATTATGCTTCTAACTGTAATGACATATTGATATCCATAGGTGTCCACATATGCTTGGAATTCGTCATCTCAAACCTTTCCAATAATTTCTCAATGTATTTCTGTTGTGTTACACAGATACACTCATTCCTATAGTTGAAATCACTCCCAAGATAATAATGCAAAATACCTAAATCATTTATATCAAATGTATGCTTAAGTTGTACTTTAAAATACTGAAGGCTAAATCCTTGGGAATTTTCATGATCATATCATCAACAGATATGATAATAATAATCACAACATCTTTCTCAGCTTTAACACAAAGATTGGGAGCTGCATGTGAGTTTTCAAAACCAATAGATAGAAGATATAGATGTATCTTCTCATATCAAGCTCTTGCTTTAGACCATACAAAGCTTTGATAAGCTTGCATACTAAATGCTCTTTACCTATCTCTTCAAAACCTTTTGGCTGATGAACATTAACATATTCATTAAGATCACCATTAAGAAATGTAGTTTTGATATCTACTTGGTATACTTTCCAACCATAGAATGCAGCTAAAGAAAGTATTGTCCTGATTACTGTAATTCTAGATGTAGGAGCAAAAGTCTCATCATAGTCAATACCTTTCTTTTGTTATAAGCTTTGATTACTAATCTTGCTTTATACCTATCTATGGTACCATCTGCTCTTCTTTTGATTTTGAAGATCCACTTAGCACCATTAGCTTTCTTATCTTTCGGTATCTCACAAATCTTCCATGTTTGATTCTTATGAATAGAATCAATCTCTTCTTGCATAGCTTTCTTCCATACAGGACTATGTAGTGCATCTTGAACACTAGCTGGTTCATTCTCAACTAAAGTCAGTGCTAAAATATTATGAATCTCAAAATGTTATGCATAGTTTACTTGGTTTGTTTGTTGTGTCCTTGTTTGACTTTTGTTCTTCCAGTATATTCCTTTATACCACTATCCTTCTAGGTTTGATATATAAACACTTTGGTGTATCCTTGAAAAATGGTGGAGTCTTTTTTGGTTCTTGAGTGTCTCTTTCTTCTGGAACTCTGGAGCCTTCTTCAACTTCTTGAGTTGGAACTTCAAGAGGTACTAGTGATGGACTAGGTACTGACGTAGGTAATGAAACTCTTTCTTCGTCTTTATTAAGTGCATCTCTTAGGGTTTGAGCAGGTTCATCACCCCCCTTGTATGGATAAATGTAAGAATCCAAATTCCTTCTAATGTGATTATCTTTATGTATTGCATCTAATAAAACTTCTAGTGTGTAAGCAATAGTGAGTTGATGAAAGATACCTTTATCTTCAAGAATTTCTTAAAAGTAGGAAAAACCTCTGGCTTCACTTTAAGACCATAAATCCACGCATATCTTTAGGCATGTACTCTCCTCCTCTATCAATTCTCAAAATCTAAATTTTTAATTGACTTTCACTTTCAACCATAGCTAAGAATTTCTTAAAAGTAAAAAAAACCTCTGGCTTCACTTTAAGACCATAAATCCATGAATATCTTGAGAAATTATCAATAAAAGTAACAAAGTACCTAAAACCTTTGTATCCATTCTCATAGGACCATTCACATATGTATGATCTGCAACTTCCTTGTGGTTATGATGTATCCATGCTTCTTGAAAGGAAGTTTGTGAAGCTTTCCTTCATGACATCCTTCACAGGAGTCTGCATCACTTGGTAAAGCAAAAGTAGGCAAAATCTCCACCATACCTTGATCTTTGATATCTTGAGAGCTGTGTAACTTGTATGAACAATCTAGAATGCCATAACTTCATGTTTTCTTTAGGTGTTGTAGACCTAACATCATTAGCACTAATTATTTTGGACAATATAAACATGCCACTTCTGTTTCCACCTTGAACTAGACAATGCTCCTCATTAGGCAAGAGGATCTAACATGAATCTTTCTTAAAAATAACTTTATAACCATCTGACAAGAAAGTAGAAATAGAAAGCAAATTCTTTTTCATGTATGGAACATAAAGAATATTGGAAATTGTGAAATTTCCACCTGCTCTGGACTTAAGGATTCTTCCTTTTAAGATTTATGTTTTGGATCATCTTCAACATTATTACCTGATGCTTTCTTCTTCTCATTAAAAATGCTTGTTTTGCATTTTGATATGTAACAATATGGTTTCTTACAGTAATGGCATACTCCTTTCTTTGAATTAGATATATTCAAAGACTTTTCTTTGGGTGTAAAGGAATCATTTGGACAAGGACTAGAAGACTTACTTTCCTTTTTAGTTTGCTAACTCTTCTTTTCCTTCTTTGTCTCATTCTTCTTCTTTCCATTTGATGATGATAATATGGCTTCATCATTCTCTTCCATACCTTTTTGTTGATCTTCATCTTGAAGTAATAGGAATTGTAGCTCTTCAAATGAATTTTCTCTATCTCTTGTAGTAAGAGTAAGAAAAGTAACAAAAAACATGATATGAGGATGGATGTGAGTTTAGAAGTGTATTTACATTTGGCATGAAGTGATTTGGGGTATAATATGCCTCTTGACTCCCATAGCAGTATATGAAAGTTCTTTTGCATCCCTTGAATCCCATTTGGATTGCTCTTATGTAGGAAGTAATATGATAGTAGTACCACTAACTCATGATGATGAAGTGGTTCCTTCCTCTTCACTAACCTCTTGTTGAGCAGAAATAGGAACAAGGGTTCTTCTAGAAGATGAAGTAGCCTCTTCTTTGACTTGTCTTGGCCTTAGATAAGTGTGATTGTCAAAATTTCATAAGTCCTTAGATACTAATAGATTCATCACCATATTACTCCACATTCCATATTTAGAAATTCCCTCAAGCTTGTCTTCATTCTCAAGTCTATATTCACTCATCGTGTTAAGGGTGTATGCCGATTATGCTCTGATACCGAATGTTGGAAGTGGGGTGGGCCTCAATAACAAGTAATCACAGGTTTACAGGATCTTGCAACACATGAACCTTAACTTACACACCTTAATACTCAAAAAGAGATGAGTGAGAGATAAAGAGGGAATAGATAAAATTTTTAAAGTGTAGAGTAAACTAGGATGCTCACCTACACTATCTTATATTCCAATGTCAAATCACAATGTGTGAAAATGATACAAACTAGGTAGAAATAGGTAACTAGATACAAGAAATTGTGTGTATAGTGGCTAAAAGCTATGAAGAGTGTGTGTGAGAGAATATGGAGAATATGAACAATCTAGAACTATTGTATAACAAACTCTGATTTTGAATGTAGATTTTAAAAACCCTAAATAAAAAAACTAGTGAATGAACAAGTGAGGACTGAAATAGACTTCTTACTCATCGTATATCAGCAAGATATGATGATTGGCTGAACCTAACTCCTATAAATAACCACTAGATGTAGTGCACACCTCCTCCAAGAGTGTAGAACTCTTCCTCCAAGTAGAGCACCTCCTCCTTGATCACCAATGCTAGAGAGTGTGTTAATTGATGATGATCCAAGTGACCCCAATGATCTTCTTATATAGCTTTTGAGGAATTTCACACGATTGAATTAAAGCAAAGCATACATTGAATAAATCTATCACCAAATTTATCACAAAAAACAAACACTACTTCCACCATTGCATGAATGTTGTTGTGTAAGTCTTCATTTTTGTGTACGAAAAGATATTGTTTGGTTCTCCAAAAGTAAAACTCACTTACACCTGTAGTCGCTTATGGGAATCAAACCGACACTTTTTTCTTTTTGGTTAGTTGGCATAGACCAACTTTCCCCATGACTTTTGTTGTGTGGTATTCTAAATACTAGAAATAAGATTGCTACAATGTTTAGAATTTTGGAATCTTTTGACATTGTTTCCAACATATCAAGAAGTACCTGCAATTGAAAAAACCAAGGCTCTGATTACCACTATTGTAAAAGCTTCCATGTTAGAGGATAATATCCACCAAGAGAGTGAATGAGTACATATCCAACCTATCCAACTCCACCGATATATATACCAAAAGTCAAGGGTTGCATGTCATAGGATTCTTCCATGTGTCCTTCCAAGTGTCCTTCATGTGGACACTTTCCCAAGGCCAGTCACATGGATTCTATTTCAATAAAGCGTTCCCTTCATGTACAAGT
The DNA here is from genome assembly GCA_020310875.1 of Ceratopteris richardii. Classification (NCBI taxonomy): domain Eukaryota; kingdom Viridiplantae; phylum Streptophyta; class Polypodiopsida; order Polypodiales; family Pteridaceae; genus Ceratopteris; species Ceratopteris richardii. The sequence goes on from MU260314.1 coordinate 117,828, forward strand.
CAAGGTGGCACTTGGGAGAAGCTTCTCCCTATTCCAAGGTTCTCATACCTTAGGATAATTATTCCTAAGGGTAAAAACCTTTCAATTGAGACTTCAATTAAATAATTTCTAAGGGTTAAAACCGAGAACTTCAGCTCCAACTTCAAGGGTCTAACCCATTTATATAAACCAAAGGTTTCCAAGGATAAATGCCATTATCTAAGGGTCTAGCCCAAGGGTTATACAACAATACCAGAACCCAACTATATTTTGAAATCAAAGATATTTATTATGATACAAACATGCTTCATAGCATTCAAAGGTACCTCAACAATATATCTCAACAAGCAATGGTTCAATCATAGAAACAACACCATGATATATGAATTGCACAAAGCACTTGATTTTGAAATAGTAATCAGATTTTATGATCGATTCCAACACTTCCCAATCATTATAAGAATACATTTCAAGATACTTTGAGGGATGCTTTTGAAATATTCTACAAAATCAATTCAGGATTTGCCTCTTGACTTGGAGCCTTAAGGGTCATGTAGAGAAGACTGTCCTTTCAGCCTCAACTAGATATACATTCACAAGTCACATAGAACCAAACTATCTGAAAGTTCATGGTTAAAATGCATCAGCAAGAACAATAAAATTATGAGAAGATCGTAGAGGATTATGAATACCAATGCAACTAAAGCATTGTCGAGGAAGTGTGTTATGCAAATCTATCATTATACAAAGTCCAACCAAAGAGAGCAATAAACGAATATGAACAGAGGAGGGTTCAAAAGACAATGTGTGCATTAGAAAAAAAACACTTTTTATAATTAACTAGCCCTTATCAGGTAAATCCTACTTTTACAACATGTAAACCCAAGAGCATGGGAAAATATCCTATTTCAAGTACACCATTTGGGCTAATGTAGGCACTTCAATAAACTAGTTATTAATGGTACATGTGGCCTATGACAATTTTTAACTAACTAGACCATTTTTCTATGAACAAGACCACTCAAAATTGTACATAGCTCAATGAGAGTTCATTTTTGTAGATATTTGGCCATTGTGAATAGAACTCTCTTCAAGAAATCTCATAACTTGGTCTTCTTCCTCATTTTTCTCCTCATTCTTTGCTCTATGGTGAGGCTTACGAGGAGGAATTAGTGTCTCCAAGGTATGTGTAGGCCTAAAGTTTCCTTTTCCATGCACTGGGAGAATTGTGCACATGTAGGTAGCTCCAAAACAAGGTGATCAAGTTTTTGAAATTCACACAAAGTTTGTTTTCTATGAGCGCAATAACTCTTTTCCAGGTCTATTGGTAGAAACATGTAGAACTTTTTGTTCCACATGTTTTGATATATGTAAAGGCTGAAGTATCTCCTATGTATAGAGAGCTATGGCTATTTGAGGTATGGCTATTTATCATATCTAATTTTTCACCCTTTCCTCTTCCATTAGACTTCTCTTTAGCTTTGTTCTAATCAAGTAAGATGTTTGGTTCATAATTTGGTAGGAATCAACCAACCACTTGATGTTGGTAAGCTCTTTAGATGCTTGGGGGTCTACAAATGCTCAACCCTAATTTAAGTACATCTTTCAAAGATTTCCCTCTAGTGACTAATGTGCACATGAAGCTCTTCCACTATCTTTGTCTCATCACTACCAAATAAAATTAAAAAATCATCCATGAAAATGCAAATGAAGCAAATGAGACACTTCCATAAAACTATATATACAATGCGTTAAAAAGATGTAGGTGTGTTCTCGATTTGAAATGCCATGAACACATAAATTCAAGTTCCCCAAAATGAACGTGGTCTTATTGCTATCTGGCAAGAATATAGTAGTTTGCTTGTACCCACTATAGACATCAAGGATATTGTAGAGGGTGTGGTCTACAACTTTTCTAAGTAGCCACTAAATAAATGATAGGAGGAATCCACCTTGGATAGTATCCTTATTGATGGCTCTAAAATTTACATATATACTTATTCTATCCATGTCCTTTTTAAGGATAATTACCATGGAGGAGAACGACCTAGAGTCTCCATTAGGCATATGATTCTTTCATCTTATAACTTGAAAAGTTCTAGTTTTATTGCATATGCATACTTGGAATTAATACTATATGGTCTATTCCTTATTGATAGTACACTATCTATGAGCATGACTTGATGAAGATCAAGCTTTAATGGATACTTACCAGATGCTTATAGGACCATGCAAGCACTTCACTATAAACTTTTGACAAAGAAACAATTCTTGTCACAGAAGAGGCTAATCCCATATCCATTTATCTAAATAAAATTATTTAGATTCATGATGAGTCCATGAATTGGCTTCTTGGACTACTACTTTCTCCTTCTTGTTCATTGAGAATGTACTCAATTCATAGACAATAGGGGTCATTAACCTCGAAGCTTTAATTCAATAATAGTCTATCACAAGGAATCTAGCAGGATTACAAAGACAATATGAAAACCTTAGTCCCATCTCTAACAAATTGGCACCATCAAGTTAAGAAATGTGAAAAGGGTCATTAAAAACGATCAATAAGTCACTAGGAGGACATTGAAGATGCATATTATGCAAAATGTGAAATGTCTCTATGGATTAGAGAAAGTATCCATTGATATTGGGCAATGAATTAGTTCTCCCTTTGAGAACTCTTCTTCAATGGTTGGGAAGAAAAGGGATCATCATTCATAGGAATCATTAGTTAATTATTCTCTAAAAGTGGATTTGTTCTTTTCTTAGGGATTCTCATAGAGTTAGTGCAATTTCTCTCAAAAAGAAAGGATAAAACCTTATACCATATTTTAGTATAAAATCAAGAAAAAAATTGATAGACCCTCAAATTTATATACTGTTAGTGAAAGGTTCAAGCTTCATTAAGTTATAGTCTTGAATCAATAGTAGAAAAAGATGATTTGAAGAAAAACGAGAACTAAAAGGAAAAGAAATTAAAAGATAATCTCAAGGAGCATCATAAGATGGTCTATTGAGAAGGATTCCAGAAGAATGCTTGATAAAGAGGAATGAATTCCAAGTCTAAGAAGAAGATCTCACTGAGTTAGGATGGACATATGAAGAGTTTGAACTAGAAAAAAACTTTGGTTAGTGGGCTAATAGTCCAAAGAAAGGGTGACAAATTTTTAAAAAGGAAGGCTAAATGTTATTTATGGGAGTTAAGGATAAAGTGAAAGATTAGAAAAGGATTGGCTAGATAACATAGCTCGATCTATTCGTTCCTACATTTAATCAAAGGATTAGAAAAGGATTGGCTAGATACCATAGCTTGATTTATTCCTTCCTACATATCAATTGAGACTCCAAAGTTGATAGGACTATCTATCTAGGACATGTATCAATCCTTTGAGTCCCTAGTTGGGCATAATGTTGGCCATACATATAAATTTATCTTTTATGGGGAATAGAACATGCTGATAGAATATTAAATCAAGCAAAGGGCACCCATAGGAGGATAGCCAAAGAGAAAAGGCTACCAAATTTCTTGAATTATGTAACTTCAAAAAGCCATGTTGATCTTTTATCACCTTGTTTATGGAGCATATCTTAGGAGCTAGACTTCTACTTAATGGATTTTAAGAAGAGAAAACTTCAAGTCAAAGTAATTTTTTTGAAACTTGGATGTAAACCCTAAACAATTCTAAACAAGTCAAGGACAAGATTCATCAAAATTCTCTCAAAATGCTTCACCCAATTGAAATTGGCTAATAGTGTCATTGGATCAAAATATCCACTAATTCCACTACTTTATTCTAGTATGAACATTATGTATTTTAGAAAGGTATATCGTATACACAAATGCTTAATTATAAGGACCAAGGAATAGGAATACAAATGGTTTGGGAAAGGATTAATAATTTGTATCCTTGATTCCCTCCTTTCAATTAGAAGGGTAGGATCGATGGAGAGGTCAAGATAATGCTCTATAAGATAGATCATGGAGATCGATGGAATTCTTAGATAGCTTATATATTGCAGCATGTTTTTAGGAGACAAAACATTTTTCAAGGGGGGATGTTATAAAGTATCCTATAATGATTGGAGTCCAAGCTAAGGCTAAAGTTAATTAAGGAATTAGGTAAACTAAGAGCAGACCCCAAAAGTAGTATGAGAGTGTATTTTGACAACAACTCTAGACCCTTCTAGAAGCATCCTACTTGATTTGACTTGAGTTGACGTGAGAAGATTCCAATAGTATTATCATATGGCCGCATTCATGATTATATCATATATTAGATGGATTATGTGCTTTCATTTGATGGTACAAATGTGGATGCATACTTTAGCAACATTTTACATTTGTGCTCATATACTTTGGCAACATAACATCTATGCTCATATAAAATGAATATATATTTTTTAAAAGGAAGTTCAACAACAACATACTCTCCCAAACTTTAATTAATAGAAAGAACAACTATACAAGTGAATGGGCCTAACACCCATGGGACCTCCCGAATCCCACAAAGCAGGGGTTTCTTAAAACTTTCTAGAAAACATTACAAAGAAGGTTGATAACCCTTTCATCCCCCTCATGGGGGGCCCACTTGCTTTTAATCTCGTTTCTCTTGAGGAAAAACACTCTCTGATGCCTGAAAGTCTAGGGCTTTTTACAATTGGAAATTCTATTGGCTAAAAGGAAAAGAGATTTTTCGATCGACCATTCTTTCGGAGGGCTACCAAAGTTGGAGGCACACCTCTCTTTCCATATCTTCTAGAGGGTCTCCCTCTTATAGCATTCCGTAGTGTTGAGGAACAACGGATTGCTTCACCCAATAGTGCTTGCTTCCAGTTCATTCGTCCCTGCAGCAACATGATTTTCCCAAGGGAGCTCCAAACTGACATTGACTTGGGACACGGAAAGAAGAGGTGTCCAAGTCCTCATTGCCATGAAGCCATCATTTACACCATGGAGAGGCTTTGTATCAATGGAACATGATTATATTAATTAACATTGGTTTTTTCTAATAGCTTCTTACAAGATATCATAAAAGTAGAATAGTTGTTACCTTCAATTTGATTATATGGCATGATAAATATAGAGCATAGGTCTATGTTTATTAAAGTGCTAAGAAGGTTTACAATTTAGTAGAAGTAAGTATAACGCTGGCATCTTAGGCTGAATACTAAGTGAGGGCTCTTTTTAATTTGTTACGGAAAGTATGTTCTTATAGACATTCTCATTGGATTTGTACTTCTATACAAAAACATACAATTGAATAACAAAAACGTATATTCTAACATTGAAGATCTGAACTCGGAAATTCGGTGATGGTATCCCAACAGTTTGATAGATCGTTGTATGTTCGCTTTCAGACAAGATTTTTATTTTTCTCAAAAGAAAAAAGTTGTTATACGTGAATGAAGTATTTGGAGGAGTGGAAATATATATTTTATTATATACAAAATCAACAATTTTTTTGAAAAATGTGCTTTAAATTAGAACAAACGGAAAAGTAAATGCCAATTAGAGAGAATTACAAAGTCGGTTGATAACCTTTTCATCTCTTTCATGGAGGACCCACTTGTATTTCATCTTTTTTTTTTTAGGATAAAATCTCTATGGTGTCTAAAATGAGGGGACTTCTTGTTGAGATATCAAGCTCAACATGTGATGATCGAGGATGACATATATCACTTTTCATTTCTCTCACAGGTATAGTGGTTACACTAATATATGTTAGGGATACTTCCTTGAGCTTTACTAGATTTATATACAGAGAGTGATGACACATTTGTTTCTTGCGAGCTCACTCATTCGCGGACATTAGAATTTTCCTTATGTATTGTTTTTTATATATTGCACTATTTGTATTGTTGTATTAGGTCATTCTTGTATATTCTCTTTTATAGAAGAAGAAGAAGAAGAAGATCATTCTTCCTTGCCTCAATCTGTGTGCTCTCCTCTTTTTGTGTGTGAGAGCTCTCTTCCTTATCTCCTTTCTCTAGACATGGTATCAGAGGCAGTGTGGTTGTAGAGAGCTCGTGGAGAAGGCCAATAGTGAAGAGTATGGGAGAAGGCATGGAGAATGCGTGCTTCCCAAACGATCTTGGTTTGAGCTTTCAAGGTGGGGCTCACAAAAAAATCAGGTCAGTTTGCAAAACTGTAACTTGCTTTTGTTTGGAAACACTTAAATACTACAGATCTAGAATTTCAAGCGATCATGTGTAGTGTTGATACACAAAAATTGTGTTTTTTTGAGATTGAATGGTCAGATCAGAGTGTGATAGTGTTCAAGCAGAGGTACTACTAGTGTTTTTGTAGTGTTGTGAATCGCCGAAAAATAGAAAATGCTAATGGAATGATCAACTTATGAGCGATAAGTTGAACAAGAACAACTTTCATGCTTGGATTTCAAAATGGCCGATTCCCTGATGGGAAAGCTACTAGAAGTACATCGAAGGAGAGAATGAAAATGCTCCACAGCTACCAAAGAGGAATCAAATTGTGGACTAGTTAAGAGAATATTACGAGTGGAATCAAGGAGCACGGAACATAATGTATTGGCTATTTATTAGCATACAGGATAGCATGATTGGGCACATATAGGATGCAAAATTGGTTCTAAGCAAGTATTCTACTATGGGAGAGGAAGAGGCTTTGAAAATGGAAGAGGAAATAGCAACCAGGACCAAGGTGAACAACAGAATCATGTAGGATGTAGAGGACAATTTTGAGGCAGGGGGATCCAAAGAGGTTTAGAAATTTCCAATGAAATGATTCAGGTAATGATAGTAAGGATGTTGGAATTGTGGTAAACCTAGTCACTTTGAACATGATTGCAGGTTGAAGAATCAAAATAACAGAAGGCAATAAAACAACTATGCATCAACAAGTGCGGATGATTCAGAGAAGTTGTTCATGGACCAACATCACATCATGAATATGATGTCTGCAGATGTTTCAAAATCGAATGGTGATGTCTGGTATGTTGATTGAGGTGCTTCAAATCACATGACCACTCATGCAAAATGGTTTAGTAATTTGCAAAGATTGCTAGTTCTTGGAAACAGGTAATGATACATCACATACTATCAAGCATATAGGAAACATAGCACTATCCATGGAAGATGGGAAGGTAAAACATTTTGTTGATGTACTGCATGTTCTGAATATAATAAAGAATCTGGTTTTTGTTGGACAAATGTTTGACCAGAGATTACAAGTAAGGTTCAATGTTGATGGGTTATATGTAGAAGAGTACAAATAGAATGGAAGATTGATTTCCCTGGGAAACAAAGTGGGTAGGATGTTCACCTTAAATCTGAAAATTCTAGAAATGAATGCAACCATGTTTGCAAAAGGTGGAGGTGTTATTACTAACATGGAGATTTGGCACAAGTGAATTGGACATGAAAAATTTCGAGAGGTTGAAGTTGATAATCTCAAAGGAGATTGTGAATGGAATACCAAATTTCAAGGTTGTCGAGATGCAAAAGCTATGTGAAACATGCCAATTCGGTAAACAATCAAGGGCATCATTTCTGCATGACAAGCATCTTAGTGAGAATGTGCTAGAAATAGTGCATACATATGTTTGGGGTCCTACAACGACCACATCTATGGGAGGATAAATGTTTGATGTCACTTTCATTGATGACCATGCATGAAAAATATGGGTATACTTCATGAAAGAGAAGAGTGACTCGTTCACAAACTTCCATAATTTTAAGATTATGGTGGAAAAGCAAACGGGGAAGTAGATTCAAACCTTGAGATATGATGGAGTAGGTAAATACATGTCAAACAAGTTCAATAGCTTTCTAAAATGTCATGCAATTTGACGAAAGTTTTCATATAAATACACAACACAATAGAATGGCATTGCAGAAATCGCAAAGCCTTGATGGTTGAGAAAAATTTGCCTCATTGTTATTGGGCAAAAGTTGTGCACACAACTCTATACATCATGAATAGAACTCTGACTACTCTTGTACATCAAGTTATATGTAGATGTATATGTATACATAAATGCATATGTATATGTATACGTATATGTATATGTATACGTAGATGTATATGTATACATATATGTATATGTATATGTATATATGTATATGTATATGTATATGTATATGTATATGTATATGTATATGTATATGTATATGTATATGTATATGTATATGTATATGTATATGTATATGTATATGTATATGTATATGTATATGTATATGTATATGTATATGTATATGTATATGTATATGTATATGTATATGTATATGTATATGTATATGTATATGTATATGTTATGTATATGTATATGTATATGTACATGTATATGTATATGTATATGTACATGTATATGTATATGTATATGTATATGTATATGTATATGTATATGTATATGTATATGTATATGTAAATGTATATGTATATGTATATGTATATGTATATACATATACATATGTATATGTATATGTATATGTATATGTATATGTATATGTATATGTATATGCATATGTATATGTATATGTATATGTATATGTATATGTATATGTATATGTATATGTATATGTATATGTATATGTATATGTATATGTATATGTATATGTATATGTACATGTATATGTATATGTACATGTATATGTATATGTATATGTATATGTACATGTATATGTATATGTATATGTATATGTATATGTATATGTATATGTATATATATATATGTATATGTATATGTATATGTATATGTATATGTATATGTATACGTATATGTATATGTCTATGTATATGTATATGTATACATATATGTATACGCATATGTATACGTATATGTAGATATATATGAAGATGTAGATGTAGATATATATGAAGATGTAGATGTAGATGTATATGTAGATGTATATGTAGATGTAGATGTAGATGTAGATGTAGATGTAGATGTAGATGTAGATGTAGATGTATATGTAGATGTATATGTAGATTTAGATGTATATGTAGATGTATATGTAGATGTATATGTATATGTAGATGTATATGCATATGTATATGGATATGTATATGTATATGCATATGCATATGTATATGTATATGTATATGTATATGCATATGTATATGCATATGTATATGCATATGTATATGTATATGTATATGTATATGTATATGTATATGTATATGTATATGTATATGTATATGTATATGTATATGTATATGTATATGTATATGTATATGTATATGTATATGTATATGTATATGTATATGTATATGTATATGTATATGTATATGTATATGCATATGTATATGGATATGTATATATGTATATGCATATGCATATGTATATGTATATGTATATGCATATGTATATGCATATGTATATGCATATGTATATGTATATGTATATGTATATGTATATGTATATGTATATGTATATGTATATGTATATGTATATGTATATGTATATGTATATGTATATGTATATGTATATGTATATGTATATGTATATGTATATGTATATGTACACGTATATGTATATGTATATGTATATGTATATGTATATGTATATGTATATTGAAGGAGAGTGTTAATCTGCAAAAGAACAACCTACTCTTGAATTTAGAACACCTCTATATCAAGAGTAAGTCAAAACCTTCACCAATTTAAGAGATCAATGACCAAATATCAATTTCTTGACTAAACTGTGAAGAAGGAAATTACACAGAAAGTCTGCTGCATAAATCTTGCTCATTGACTGAGTAAATGTGTAAAGTTTTTTATGAAACTTTGCACAAGGTGTCGCCTAAAGATTGCGCACCTTCTCCAAGTCAAATCACTTCAAAAGATTCAGTATATCGCGAGAAATCTACTTACCAAGTTACCTATGTCTAAATCTGCACTTCTGAGAAGTCGATTTAGACACCCCTAACTTCTTAACTTTAATTCTCTCAGTATAGAACCCGTTTAAGCAAATGCTTTTAGCCACGAGTAGCTTACCTTCCAACTTAAAGATTAAGTGCTTACTTGCACAAAACTTTAAACTGTGGAGTGAGAAATGATCAAATCATTAAGATCAAAATGTGCGCCTGTTTTAGGAACCAGTGAGTATTTTCTCACATGTAAATGTTCCTACACACAATTCTCTTAGCCTGATCACAATTAGACTCTCAAACTCTAGCCATAGATTGATTAACTATGGACTTAGATATCTCCAAAAGGAATTCACAAAAGATCTACCACACAAGGAGAAAACACAGAAACATCGGGCGCAAAAATTCTGTCATTTCTGAAGAAGACTACAACTGAATGAGAGAGATTTCAACTCACTTCTCCTGTGTCTAATGACACTTATTTTTTCTCATTTCTCTATTCCTATTCTCATACATAGTCTCTCCTTGTCTTCTCTTATTGCCCCGACATTTTTTCAAAGTATTTATAGGCAATTATGTATAGACTTATATCAAAGCATAAGTATAAGTAACCTATGTCTTAACTAATGTACATATGTGTACATGTCTTTCACTCTGTGAATGTATCCATCTTCTATGCTTCAAGAATTGTTCTTATCTCCATTCTTTGTCCTTCAAATCTTCAATTGGTGATTGATCTGCACCAACAGCTCCCCCTCAATCATCAATTGAGGTTTCTCTAACCTTCTTTATGCCTGCCATGTCTTTAAACTTCTGTAACTTTGGTCCATCCAAGCTCTTTGTAAGCATATCAGCTATCTGATCTTTTGTTGAAGTATGTATAACTTCAATCTCCTTATCCATCACCTTCTCTCTTAGAAAGTGATACTGTATCTCAATGTGTTTAGTCATGGCATGAAAAACAGGATTAGCAGCTAGATATAATGAACTCATGTTATCACCATAAATGATAGGTATGCTCTGTATAGTGTCAAAACTCTTCATTAGAGTCTTAAGCCATATCATTTCTTTTGCAGCTTCAACCATGCCTTTGTACTCTGCTTCTGTAGATGACAAAGCAACTGTATGTTGCTTCTTTGAGCACCAGGAGATTAACTTATCTCCCACATAACACATGTATCCATAGGTTGATCTTCTATCATCTGGATTACCTGCCCAATCTGCATCACTATAGATCTTAATATTTGTATCTGATGTAAAACCATAATACAAACCTTCTTTGAGTGTACCCTTAATGTACCTCAACACTCTTTGACCTACAATCCAATGCTCTTTCCTAGGACAATGCATGAATTGAGATAATACCCCAACTGCATATGATAAATCAGGTCTAGTTAATGTAGCATAGATAAGACTACCAACCAAACTCTGATATTGCTTCATGTCCTTGAACTCTTCACCTCCAAATTTGCTTAATTTGTGATTCACCTCCATTGGAGTAGGTGCTACCCTGCAATCATCCATTTTAAACTTGATTAACAAGTTCCTCAAATACCTTTCTTGAGTCACATACACTCCATGTTGAGTGTATGAAATCTCCATGCCCAAGAAGTATGACAAGTCTCCCAAATCACTGATTTTGAACTCTTTCTCCATTTGCTTCTTTAGGCTTTGTATGCCTTTCTCATCTGTACCTGTAGGTATGATATCTTCAACATATATACATATGTAAATGAACCCATCATCACTTGCTTTGACAAGCAAGCTACTATCTGCTTTTGATACTTGAAATCCAAGTTCTTTTAGGAACTTTACAAGTCTATAGTTCCATGCCCTTGGGGCTTGCTTCAAGCCATATAAAGCTCTCTTGAGCTTACACACATGATCTGGATATCTTCCATCTCTGAATCCTTGAGGTTGCTCCATGAAAACTTCATCTGAAATATAACCATTCAAAAAAGCATTCTTCACATCTAATTGACACAATTTCCAACCTTTGCATGCAGCAATTGCTATAAGTGTCCTGATGGTTGTCATCTTTGCCACTGGACTATAAGTCTCATCATAATCAACACCATATGTCTGAGCAAACCCTTTGACAACAAGTCTAGCTTTGTACCTAGACACACTTCCATCTGCAAATCTTTTTGTCTTATAAACTCACTTACATCCAATGATCTTCTGGCTATTTGGCTTTGGAACAAAATCCCATGTTTGATTCTCCATCAATGCATCATATTCTTCCTGCATAGCTTTCTCCCAATTTTCTTTAGCTTTTGCCTCTTCATATGTAGAAGGGTCTTCATCTGCTTTAATCATGTAAGCATAATATTTGGTAGCCAAAAATGAAGTATCATAGCTATACCTTGTAGGTTTCCATTTGTTCCTTGTAGACCTCCTAAGTTCTCCACTTCTTGAGGTTTCTGGTTCTTCATATTCAGGATCAAATCTTGGTGTTTCTTCCACTTCAACCTGCACTTCATTATTCTCTTGTTCATCAAATATCTGAACCTTTGATTTACCTTTCCTTTGGCTCAAAATTTCATCATCATCTGTATTAATATTGATAGTACCTGCATACCAAGTACCTTGCTCATCAAATGTAACATCTTTAGATACAAGAAAATGTTTTGTGGATGGATTCCACAACCTGTATCCCATCTGCTTATCATCATAACCAATAAACACATATTTTTCAGCTTTAGGTTCCAATTTGTGCCTTAATTGTGATGGCACATATGCATAGGCCAAACATCCAAATACTTTGCAATGGTCTAGTGTAGGTCTCTTACCCCACCATGCCTCATAAGGTGTCATTCCCTGCAAAGCTTTACAAGGTAGCCTATTGACCAAATAAGTAGTTGTGTTTACAGCCTCAGCCCACAAATATTTTGGGCAATTTTTCTCCTTCATCATGGACCTTGCAAACTCAACAAGAGTCCTATTTCTCCTTTCTGCTACACCATTTTGTTGAGGAGAGTACCTGCAAGTAACCTCTCTTTTTATACCTGCATTCCACAAGTAATCACTGAACTCATTAGAGAAATACTCTCCCCCTCCATCTGACCTTAGTCTTTTCAACTTATGTCCTGTAATTCTCTCTGCATACATATGATAATGTTTGAAAGTATTGAATACTTCTGACTTATCTTTGATCACATAGATAGTGATCCATCTGGTAGCATCATCAACATAAATCACATAATACCTTGAACCATTGATACTGAAGTCCTTTGATGGTCCCCACACATTTGTGTGTACCAACTCAAATTTCTCTGAATACATAAACCCATGCTTAGAATAGGGTTGCTTATGAGCCTTACCTAATTGACATGCCTCACATCTGTATGTCATATGTTGACCTGCAACATTAGGGAAACCAAGCACTGAACCATTATTAATCATGTCTTTAATACCTCTTTCATTGAAATGTCCAAGTCTCTTGTGCCAAAGATCTAACTCAGAGATCTTATGTCCTCCATAAGTGAACAAGGCATGACCAACATTACCTTGAATCTTCAATGTGAACAATCTTCCTTCTTTCTTCCCTGAAACAATTTGTTTATACCCATTGCTAGGGTCTTCCACAAACACTCCTTCATTAGTGAACCTTACTTCATAACCTTTTTCCACAATTTGTCCTACACTTATCAAATTCTTAGGAATTGTAGGAACATACAAGACCTTACTCAATAAGGTGCTACCATCCTTGGCCTTCACTGATCCAATTGACTTCACATTGTGCTTTGTGTTGTCACCTGTTTGAACAACATGATTAGATACCTTATTCTCCAAATCAGTCATCAAGGCTATATTACCACTCAGGTGATTGCTACACCCTGAGTCAATGTAGAAGACTCTTTGATCTTCATTCTGCCTTTCACAAGTTGCATTCATTATCAATGTTGAATCTTCCTTCTGATCTGAAGCATAATTGTAGTAGGTGTTGTTATATTGTTGACTTTGGAAACCTTTACTTGCATTTCTTCCAAAGTAACCCCTACTACCTCTGCCTCTGAAATTACCTCTTTGATTTCTGCCACCTCTTCCTCTTGAATTATAGTTTCGATTATATCCACCATTATTCTGATTATTATGCCAACAATCATTAGCTAAATGATTTGTCTTACCACAAATCCAGCATGCTTTGGCTCCATCTTTGTTGTTCCTGCCTCTTCCTCTACCTTTGCCACCTCCTCTACCTCTTAGGAAGTTGGCTTGACTAGTTGTGCCTTCATCTTCACCTGATTGTTGCTTTCCTTTGTTAGCTTTCTTCTTGTCCTTTGAGTACATTGCATGACCTGTACTTTTGTCACCATCTCCTTTAACATCCTGCTCAAATGTTAGCATATGACCTAGCAACTGATTTAAATCAGGAGTGAAATGATCAAGTGATAATTCTGTAGACAAAATGAATGGCTTCCATTTGTCATCACCTCTCAAACCTGTAAGGATTTGCCTTACCAATTTATCCTCCTCAATATCTTCATCAACAGCTCTTAATGCATCTGCAATATCTTTCATCCTTGTTACATAATCTGAAATGGACTGAGAGGCCTTCTTCTTGAAGGTTGTAAATTCTGCCCATAAAGATGCCTTCCTTGACTTTGTGGTGTTTTGGAAATGCTCTTCCAAAGCATTCCATATATCACTTGCACTTTCAAGACCTCTAATGTGAGGTAGCAAGTAATCATTGACTGCCATATAAATGATACTCCTAGCTTGAGCATATTTCTTCATCCAATTCTTCAAATCTGTTAATTCCTCCCTAGTTGGAACACTAGGATCTCTGAATTGTGGTTTTTCTTCTTCACCTGTAATGTAAGCTATCAAATCTTTGCTCATTAGATGAGCTTCCATCCTCATTGACCATGCAGGATAGTTTTCTCTGTCCAACTTCTCTATTTGAAGAGAATCTCCCATCTTCCTTCACCTGTATATTGAATTCTTCAACCTTTATAAAGTATAAGGTTACGTTTACTTCGAATGATACTCCTTTTGACTTCCTTGATGTCGTATGATCTCCTTCTCAAGCTTTCCTTGCAAGCTTTCACCCTTTGAATCTTCAGATGTCAAATTCTTTGAAGCTGCAGCAGTCGAGATCCTCCTTTTCTTCAATTCTGATGCTTCCTGCTCTGATACCACTGAAGGAGAGTGTTAATCTCCAAAAGAACAACCTACTCTTGAATTTAGAACACCTCTATATCAAGAGTAAGTCAAAACCTTCACCAATTTAAGAGATCAATGACCAAATATCAATTTCTTGACTAAACTGTGAAGAAGGAAATTACACAGAAAGTCTGCTGCATAAATCTTGCTCATTGACTGAGTAAATGTGTAAAGTTTTTTATGAAACTTTGCACAAGGTGTCGCCTAAAGATTGCGCACCTTCTCCAAGTCAAATCACTTCAAAAGATTCAATAGATCTCGAGAACTCTACTTACCAAGTTACCTATGTCTAAATCTGCACTTCTGAGAAGTCGATTTAGACACCCCTAACTTCTTAACTTTAATTCTCTCAGTATAGAACCCGTTTAAGCAAATGCTTTTAGCCACCAGTAGCTTACCTTCCAACTTAAAGATTAAGTGCTTACTTGCACAAAACTTTAAACTGTGGAGTGAGAAATGATCAAATCATTAAGATCAAAATGTGCGCCTGTTTTAGGAACCAGTGAGTATTTTCTCACATGTAAATGTTCCTACACACAATTCTCTTAGCCTGATCACAATTAGACTCTCAAACTCTAGCCATAGATTGATTAACTATGGACTTAGATATCTCCAAAAGGAATTCACAAAAGATCTACCACACAAGGAGAAAACACAGAAACATCGGGCGCAAAAATTCTGTCATTTCTGAAGAAGACTACAACTGAATGAGAGAGATTTCAACTCACTTCTCCTGTGTCTAATGACACTTATTTTTTCTCATTTCTCTATTCCTATTCTCATACATAGTCTCTCCTTGTCTTCTCTTACTGCCCCGACATTTTTTCAAAGTATTTATAGGCAATTATGTACAGACTTATATCAAAGCATAAGTATAAGTAACCTATGTCTTAACTAATGTACATATGTGTACATGTCTTTCACTCTGTGAATGTATCCATCTTCTATGCTTCAAGAATTGTTCTTATCTCCATTCTTTGTCCTTCAAATCTTCAATTGGTGATTGATCTGCACCAACAGCTCCCCCTCAATCATCAATTGAGGTTTCTCTAACCTTCTTTATGCCTGCCATGTCTTTAAACTTCTGTAACTTTGGTCCATCCAAGCTCTTTGTAAGCATATCAGCTATCTGATCTTTTGTTGAAGTATGTATAACTTCAATCTCCTTATCCATCACCTTCTCTCTTAGAAAGTGATACTGTATCTCAATGTGTTTAGTCATGGCATGAAAAACAGGATTAGCAGCTAGATATAATGAACTCATGTTATCACCATAAATGATAGGTATGCTCTGTATAGTGTCAAAACTCTTCATTAGAGTCTTAAGCCATATCATTTCTTTTGCAGCTTCAACCATGCCTTTGTACTCTGCTTCTGTAGATGACAAAGCAACTGTATGTTGCTTCTTTGAGCACCAGGAGATTAACTTATCTCCCACATAACACATGTATCCATAGGTTGATCTTCTATCATCTGGATTACCTGCCCAATCTGCATCACTATAGATCTTAATATTTGTATCTGATGTAAAACCATAATACAAACCTTCTTTGAGTGTACCCTTAATGTACCTCAACACTCTTTGACCTACAATCCAATGCTCTTTCCTAGGACAATGCATGAATTGAGATAATACCCCAACTGCATATGATAAATCAGGTCTAGTTAATGTAGCATAGATAAGACTACCAACCAAACTCTGATATTGCTTCATGTCCTTGAACTCTTCACCTCCAAATTTGCTTAATTTGTGATTCACCTCCATTGGAGTAGGTGCTACCCTGCAATCATCCATTTTAAACTTGATTAACAAGTTCCTCAAATACCTTTCTTGAGTCACATACACTCCATGTTGAGTGTATGAAATCTCCATGCCCAAGAAGTATGACAAGTCTCCCAAATCACTGATTTTGAACTCTTTCTCCATTTGCTTCTTTAGGCTTTGTATGCCTTTCTCATCTGTACCTGTAGGTATGATATCTTCAACATATATACATATGTAAATGAACCCATCATCACTTGCTTTGACAAGCAAGCTACTATCTGCTTTTGATACTTGAAATCCAAGTTCTTTTAGGAACTTTACAAGTCTATAGTTCCATGCCCTTGGGGCTTGCTTCAAGCCATATAAAGCTCTCTTGAGCTTACACACATGATCTGGATATCTTCCATCTCTGAATCCTTGAGGTTGCTCCATGAAAACTTCATCTGAAATATAACCATTCAAAAAAGCATTCTTCACATCTAATTGACACAATTTCCAACCTTTGCATGCAGCAATTGCTATAAGTGTCCTGATGGTTGTCATCTTTGCCACTGGACTATAAGTCTCATCATAATCAACACCATATGTCTGAGCAAACCCTTTGACAACAAGTCTAGCTTTGTACCTAGACACACTTCCATCTGCAAATCTTTTTGTCTTATAAACCCAGTTACATCCAATGATCTTCTGGCTATTTGGCTTTGGAACAAAATCCCATGTTTGATTCTCCATCAATGCATCATATTCTTCCTGCATAGCTTTCTCCCAATTTTCTTTACCTTTTGCCTCTTCATATGTAGAAGGGTCTTCATCTGCTTTAATCATGTAAGCATAATCTTTGGTAGCCAAAAATGAAGTATCATAGCTATACCTTGTAGGTTGCCATTTGTTCCTTGTAGACCTCCTAAGTTCTCCACTTCTTGAGGTTTCTGGTTCTTCATATTCAGGATCAAATCTTGGTGTTTCTTCCACTTCAACCTGCACTTCATTATTCTCTTGTTCATCAAATATCTGAACCTTTGATTTACATTTCCTTTGGCTCAAAATTTCATCATCATCTGTATTAATATTGATAGTACCTGCATACCAAGTACCTTGCTCATCAAATGTAACATCTTTAGATACAAGAAAATGTTTTGTGGATGGATTCCACAACCTGTATCCCATCTGCTTATCATCATAACCAATAAACACATATTTTTCAGCTTTAGGTTCCAATTTGTGCCTTAATTGTGATGGCACATATGCATAGGCCAAACATCCAAATACTTTGCAATGGTCTAGTGTAGGTCTCTTACCCCACCATGCCTCATAAGGTGTCATTCCCTGCAAAGCTTTACAAGGTAGCCTATTGACCAAATAAGTAGCTGTGTTTACAGCCTCAGCCCACAAATAATTTGGGCAATTTTTCTCCTTCATCATGGACCTTGCAAACTCAACAAGAGTCCTATTTCTCCTTTCTGCTACACCATTTTGTTGAGGAGAGTACCTGCAAGTAACCTCTCTTTTTATACCTGCATTCCATAAGTAATCACTGAACTCATTAGAGAAATACTCTCCCCCTCCATCTGACCTTAGTCTTTTCAACTTATGTCCTGTAATTCTCTCTGCATACATATGATAATGTTTGAAAGTATTGAATACTTCTGACTTATCTTTGATCACATAGATAGTGATCCATCTGGTAGCATCATCAACATAAATCACATAATACCTTGAACCATTGATACTGAAGTCCTTTGATGGTCCCCACACATCTGTGTGTACCAACTCAAGTTTCTCTGAATACATAAACCCATGCTTAGAATAGGGTTGCTTATGAGCCTTACCTAATTGACATGCCTCACATCTGTATGTCATATGTTGACCTGCAACATTAGGCAAACCAAGCACTGAACCATTATTAATCATGTCTTTAATACCTCTTTCATTGAAATGTCCAAGTCTCTTGTGCCAAAGATCTAACTCAGAGATCTTATGTCCTCCATAAGTGAACAAGGCATGACCAACATTACCTTGAATCTTCAATGTGAACAATCTTCCTTCTTTCTTCCCTGAAACAATTTGTTTATACCCATTGCTAGGGTCTTCCACAAACACTCCTTCATTAGTGAACCTTACTTCATAACCTTTTTCCACAATTTGTCCTACACTTATCAAATTCTTAGGAATTGTAGGAACATACAAGACCTTACTCAATAAGGTGCTACCATCCTTGGCCTTCACTGATCCAATTGACTTCACATTGTGCTTTGTGTTGTCACCTGTTTGAACAACATGATTAGATACCTTATTCTCCAAATCAGTCATCAAGGCTATATTACCACTCAGGTGATTGCTACACCCTGAGTCAATGTAGAAGACTCTTTGATCTTCATTCTGCCTTTCACAAGTTGCATTCATTATCAATGTTGAATCTTCCTTCTGATCTGAAGCATAATTGTAGTAGGTGTTGTTATATTGTTGACTTTGGAAACCTTTACCTGCATTTCTTCCAAAGTAACCCCTACTACCTCTACCTCTGAAATTACCTCTTTGATTTCTGCCACCTCTTCCTCTTGAATTATAGTTTCGATTATATCCACCATTATTCTGATTATTATGCCAACAATCATTAGCTAAATGATTTGTCTTACCACAAATCCAGCATGCTTTGGCTCCATCTTTGTTGTTCCTGCCTCTTCCTCTACCTTTGCCACCTCCTCTACCTCTTAGGAAGTTGGCTTGACTAGTTGTGCCTTCATCTTCACCTGATTGTTGCTTTCCTTTGTTAGCTTTCTTCTTGTCCTTTGAGTACATTGCATGACCTGTACTTTTGTCACCATCTCCTTTAACATCCTGCTCAAATGTTAGCATATGACCTAGCAACTGATTTAAATCAGGAGTGAAATGATCAAGTGATAATTCTGTAGACAAA
>MU260314.1:142500-160000 GCA_020310875.1 Ceratopteris richardii
GGTGTCTACTACAGGTCTACAAAAGCTCACTGGAGTTCTCTGCATATGCTCTGAGTAAGAGCATTTGTGGTGTGCAGAGGTCAAAGAAGGATACCTGTGGAGGTCATTCACGCTTCGTCGTTGCTTAGGGGTTGAGATACTTCCCCCATCAGTGGTATCAGAGCATTTGGGAATCTTGGAGGTATCACATACAAGCAAGAAGACCTCTTGGAGTTGGTGGTTGAAGAGTTGCATCAACAAAAGCTTCTTGGAGGTAGCTCACATCAAGGGGGAGCTATTCTACTCAAATTTGCAAGAGCACAAGGTGTCCATCTAAGGAAAGCTTTGGATTGAGGTAACCTCAGAGCCTCATTTTCATTTTACACACATTGGAGCATTAGCCAAGGGCTAGGTCAAGTATCAAAGACTAGATATGGGAGACTTCAACACTCAAATTGAAAAGCTAGAGAAAGGTAACTATCAACCATGGAGATTTAGGGTCTCCAACTATCTTATGGGCAAGGGCCTTTGGGGGTTGATTAGTGGAAGTGAACCAAGACCTAGGTTGGATGAGAATCCAACCAATGACCAGAGAAGGGCCTTTAGGGAATGGAGTGAAAGAGACAAGAGGGTTATCTTTATTCTTTCCCAACACATTAGCAATAGCATGATCGGCCATATCCAAGACCTGGATTCAAGCATGAAGGTATGGGAGACACTTGAAAGGCTTTATTCAACAAGCACCAAAGCAAGGAAGATCCAACTCAAGAATGAGCTCAACAACCTTAGGAAGAGCTCAGGGAGTAGCATAAATGACTACATACTTAAGGTCAAGGAGTTATCAGATGCATTGGGATCCATTGGAAGCCACGTAGACGATGACGATCTTGTGGCTTATACTCTCAATGGTTTGAGAGATGATGAGAAGTGGAAACCCTTTACCACTTCAGTTTATGTAAGGGATAATCTTCCCGATTTTGAGCAATTGGTTGCTCTCATGGTCACCGAAGAAATGAACATAGGTGGAAGTTCAACTAAAAGCAAAGATGCACAAGTTTTCTATGCAGGTAATCAAAGGGGCAAAGGAAGACAAGGACAAGGAAGGGGCAAAGGAAGGTTTGGAGGAAGGCAAGGCCACTCAAGAAATCAAGGACATGACCAAGGCACCTCATCACAAAGAGGGAGAGGAAGATCAAGAGGAAGAGGAGGAGGACATCAACAAAACAGGAATCAAGATGGCGAAGGATGTTACATATGTGGCAAGTTTGGCCACTATGCTAGAGATTGCTACCAAGGAGGAAACCAAAGGAACTATAATCAAGGTTCTTCATACAAAGGCCAAGGTAATTATGCTTCTACAAGTTCAGAAAATGACAATCTCTTGATGATGCACATGAATGGGAATTCAAGCAAAGTAGATAACACTTGGTATATTGATAGTGGATGTAGCAACCATATGAGTTGCAATGCTTCTTGGTTTACTAATCTACATGTTCCCAAAGGTAAAGGACATGTAGAAACAGGTGATGATACAACCCATGAGATCTCCCATGTTGGAGATGTAGCTTTGGATGACAAGGAGGAAGGAAGATGTCTCAAGGATGTCTTGCATGTACCTACCATCACAAAGAACTTGGTGTCCGTTGGGCAAATGGTTGAAAGAGGCTATCAAGTAAGGTTCAACAAAGGTGGATGCTTTGTGGAGAACCCTAAGCAAGGTTACAAGGTCATAGCAAGAGGAAAGAAGCAAGGGAGGCTCTTCACTTTGGAGGTAAATTCTCATTCTACTCAACATGTCTACTTCACATATGGAAACAAGAGGATCTCGGAGTTGGACTTGTGGCACAAGAGGATAGGTCACATCAACATACAAAGAATGAAGGAAATGCAATTCAAGAGGCTGGTTGAAGGTCTTCCCAACTTCCAAGGACAAGGTATGAAGCATTTATGTGAATCTTGCCAACTAGGGAAGCAAGCGAGACTTCCATTCAAGAAGAGTGGCTACATAAGCCAACATCCATTGGAGTTGATACATACAGATGTGTGGGGGCCAACCAAAGAGCAATCCATTGGAGGTAACAAGTACTTTGTCACTTTTATAGATGATTGCACAAGGATGGTTTGGGTTTATTTCATCAAAAACAAATCAGATGTGTTTACATGTTTCAAAGCATTCAAGGCAATGGTAGAGAAGGAAACAGGTACATATATCAAGAAGCTAAGGTCCGATGGAGGGGGAGAATATTTCTCCAATGAGTTTTCTGATTTTTTAATGGATCAAGGCATCAAGAGGCAAGTAACATGCAGGTACACCCCCCAACAAAATGGAGTAGCAAAGAGAAAAAATAGATACATTGCCGAGATCGCTAGAGCAATGCTTAATGAGATGAATGTACCTAACATGTTTTGGAGTGATGCAGCAAATACCGTCGTGTATCTTATGAATAGGGCTCCTACCTCAGGGATCCATGGCTTGACACCATATCAAGCCTATTATGGTAAGAAACCTGATCTTTCCCACTTGAAGATATTTGGATGTACTTGTTGTGTACATGTGCCAAGTGAATTGAGGCACAAGCTACAACCAAAGGTAGAAAAGTGTGTGTTTCTAGGATATTCAAATAATCATAAAGGTTACAGGTGCTTCAACCCAAACACAAAGGACTTGAGGATATCAAGGGATGTAGCATTTGATGAGCTACTCCCTTGGTATAAGAAGTATGATTGTATGCAGGACTATGAAGAAGAAAAGCATGGACATGATGAAGAACAAATCGACCTAGAGCTAAGCGGCCCAAGGTGTTCCATCAATGAAGATAGTTCAAGCATGAACTCACCATGGAGGGGGAGATCTTCATCAAGCTATGAAGCACAATCAATCAACAAAGGCAAAGCAACATTGGTGGAGTTGGATGAAGAAGGTAATGAAGTTGAAGATGATGAAGGACACATGATGGAGAAAGAAGCCATGTCAAAGAAAGAGATCAAGTTCCCAAGGCAAAGGAGGTTTATTCCTCCAAAAGGTGAAGAAAGGAAGTCTTCTAGAGTTAAGTATCCAACTCAAAGGTTTACTTATGATTCATACATGGCAACTCATTATGCATATATGAACAAAGTAGTAGAAGATCATGAGCCCGATTGCTATGAAGATGCAAGCAGGTACACCGAATGGAAAGAGGCAATGCAAGAAGAGATCTACGCACTTGAGGAGAATCAAACATGGACTCTAGTGCCCAAGAAGGATAACATGAAGGTAATAGGTAATAAGTGGGTGTATAAAGTAAAGAGGAATTCAGATGGATCTATTTCTAGGTTCAAAGCAAGATTGGTGGCCAAGGGTTTTGCACAAACATATGGAGTGGACTTTGAAGAGACATTCAGCCCCGTGGCAAAGATGAGCACTATTGGTGTGTGAAACACCACAAGAACTAAACTAATGTGGTATTAGAAGACCTCCATAACCAACATTAGCTTAGCAATACTCACATTGTAAGTCTTCATCTCTAAACTTAGTGAAAATCCAAATTTCACTTCACAGAAATCTGCGCCTTTTCTTCAATCCTTCAATCTGACCTGTATTAGCTTAATCTTTGCCAAATCTTTTGATTACTTGCTAAGAGAAGTTCTTGCTAGTGTTAAGCAACACATAACAAACAAAACTTTCAAGCAATAACTTCACAATCCTCTGATTTTGTACCAATCTTTACACTATGTCTGAAAACTGAAAGTTTACTTCATCGATTTGACATACCTTCACTCTTAAACTGATTTCTCTGAGTATGCGTCCCGTTTCTCAAAGATCTTTTGACCAAATGTAGTTGAGGATAATAGCTTTCAAACGAGCTATCACTTACCAAAAACTTTACACCATGCTTCGAGATCTGACCTTCAGAAGATCAGTCAAATGTGCGCCAGAAAAGTCGTAACTGTCAACTAACTTTCATAGTCATATGAAATGACTTGAGACTCAATGTACAATAGGAATTAGGCAAAATGCTTCTACACAAACATGTGTTGATTATCAGAGAAGGTGTGTACAAAATGGCTTGGCCTAATTTTGCTCACAGCCATGGAAAACTCTATCAGACTCAGAAGTTTTCTCTCACCATCTCACTCAGAAATTACACGACTTTTCTCTACTCCCTCAAACTACAAAATTGAGTTCTCTCATACATGTTTCTGACTCAAATTAACTTATATACCTATGGTTTACATTCATCTAGACTTGAACTCGTAAGTTCTAAAGATCAATTACAAATCTAGACTCTAATTTTGCACTAATTTACAATAGTGAAATTGTCCCTTCACTTAGGCTTGATTTTCTGTAGGTCTTTCCTTCACTTCTTCTTTCCTCCATCATATGTCTCCATATGTCTTCATATATCAATGCCTAATTAGTGAGTGAAGCCCCAACAGCTCCCCCTCAATCACTAATTAGCATAATTTGACTTCTTCACATAATCTCCTTCTCTTTTATTCCTGCCATCTCCTTGAACTTACTTGTCTTTACTCCATCCAAGCTTTTTGTCATAATATCTGCAATCTGATCTTTTGTGGAAGTGTACACTACTTCAATCTCTTTCTCCATTACCTTTTCTCTAAGAAAATGGTACTGTATCTCTATGTGCTTTGTCCTTGCATGAAACACAAGATTTGCTGCAAGATATAATGAACTCATGTTATCTCCATGAATGATGGGTATACCTTGATCAATTCCCAAGCTTTTGAATAATGTCTGCATCCATATGACTTCCTTTGCTGCTTCCACAAGTCCTTTGTATTCAGCTTCAGTTGATGATAAGGCCACTGTGTGTTGTTTCTTTGAACACCAACTCACAAGCTTATCTCCAATGTATATCATGTAGCCATGTGTAGACCTTCTGTCATCTTGACTTCCTGCCCAATCTGAATCACTATAAGCTCTCAATCTTATATCTGATGTAAAAGGATAATACAATCCTTCTTTCAAAGTCCCTTTGATATATCTAAGGACTCTTTGACCTGCAATCCAATGTGGATCCTTTGGACAATGCATGAATTGGGAAAGGACACCAACTGCATAACTAAGATCAGGCCTTGTTAGAGTTGCATAAATCAAACTTCCAACTAGAGATTGATACTTCCTCATGTCTTTGAACTCTGCACCATCATATCTACTGAGTTTGTGATTGACTTCTAATGGTGTAGATGCCTCTCTGCAATTCTCCATGTTAAACTTCTTTAGAAGATTCAAGAGATACCTTTCTTGTGATACATAAATGCCATGCTCTGCATAAGTGATTTCCATTCCAAGAAAATATGATAATTTTCCTAGATCACTTATCTTGAATTCTCTTTCAAGTAACTTCTTCACCTCCTTGATTCCTTCATTTGAGGTACCTGTAATTATAATGTCATCTACATATATACAAATGTAGATCATACCTTCATCTGTTCTTTTGATAAGTAAACTTGCATCTGCCTTTGAACTTTGGTACCCAAGGTCATTAAGATACTTTACAAGTCTATAATTCCAAGCTCTTGGAGCTTGCTTCAAACCATAAAGGGCTCTTCTCAACCTGCAAACATAATTTGGAAACTTATGATCTGCAAACCCTTGAGGTTGCTCCATGTAAACCTCATCTGATATATATCCATTCAAAAATGCATTCTTAATGTCCAATTGACTCAATGTCCATCCTTTTGATGCTGCAATGGCAATGATTGTTCTTATGGTTGACATCTTTGCCACAGGACTGAATGTCTCATCATAATCTATGCCAAATGTTTGAGCATAGCCTTTAACCACCAATCTAGCTTTGTATCTGGCTATAGTTCCATCTGCATGCTTCTTAACTTTGTAAACCCATTTGTTTCCAATCACTTTCTTACCATTAGGTTTTGGGACAAGTTCCCAAGTTTTGTTCTCTTCAAGAGCATCAAATTCTTCCTTCATTGCTACTTCCCAATGTCTCTTACCCTTTGCTTCATCATAGCTTTGAGGTTCTTCATCTTCCTTAACCATGTAAGCATAATTTTTCTGAGTCAAGTAAGAAGTGTCATATGAATACCTTGTAGGTTGATTCCTTATTCTGGTTGACCTTCTTGGTTCACACTCTTCATGTCTATCTGGATGTACTTCTTCATCAAATATTGGTCCATCTTCATTCCTTCTATATGATCCAACTCTTGATGTGCTTGCTTGCATATGTTCTTCATCTCCATCTATCTGCATATGTGATTTACCTCTTGCACTGCTTCTTATCTCTTCTTCAAATGTTTCAAGATCACATTCTTTATCTGCATACCAACTCTTCTGTTCATCAAAAGTCACATCTCTGGAAACAATAAAATGTTTAGTTAAAGGACTCCATAGTCTATAACCCATTTGTTTTTCATCATACCCAATAAACACATATTTTTCTGCCTTTGGTTCAAGCTTATGTCTGAGTTGTGATGGCACATAAGCATAGGCAATTGACCCAAACACTTTACAATGATCAAGTGTTGGTTTCTTACCCCACCAAGCTTCATAAGGGGTCATACCATTCAAAGCTCCACATGGTAACCTATTCACAAGGTATGTGGCTGTATTTACAGCCTCAGCCCAAAGATAATTAGGGCAATTCTTTTCTTTTAACATTGCTCTTGCAAATTCAACCAATGTTCTATTCCTCCTTTCTGCCACCCCATTATGTTGAGGTGTATACCTGCAAGTTATCTCTCTCTTGATACCGGTGTTGGTGTGTGAAACACCACAAGAACTAAACTAATGTGGTATTAGAAGACCTCCATAACCAACATTAGCTTAGCAATACTCACATTGTAAGTCTTCATCTCTAAACTTAGTGAAAATCCAAATTTCACTTCACAGAAATCTGCGCCTTTTCTTCAATCCTTCAATCTGACCTGTATTAGCTTAATCTTTGCCAAATCTTTTGATTACTTGCTAAGAGAAGTTCTTGCTAGTGTTAAGCAACACATAACAAACAAAACTTTCAAGCAATAACTTCACAATCCTCTGATTTTGTACCAATCTTTACACTATGTCTGAAAACTGAAAGTTTACTTCATCGATTTGACATACCTTCACTCTTAAACTGATTTCTCTGAGTATGCGTCCCGTTTCTCAAAGATCTTTTGACCAAATGTAGTTGAGGATAATAGCTTTCAAACGAGCTATCACTTACCAAAAACTTTACACCATGCTTCGAGATCTGACCTTCAGAAGATCAGTCAAATGTGCGCCAGAAAAGTCGTAACTGTCAACTAACTTTCATAGTCATATGAAATGACTTGAGACTCAATGTACAATAGGAATTAGGCAAAATGCTTCTACACAAACATGTGTTGATTATCAGAGAAGGTGTGTACAAAATGGCTTGGCCTAATTTTGCTCACAGCCATGGAAAACTCTATCAGACTCAGAAGTTTTCTCTCACCATCTCACTCAGAAATTACACGACTTTTCTCTACTCCCTCAAACTACAAAATTGAGTTCTCTCATACATGTTTCTGACTCAAATTAACTTATATACCTATGGTTTACATTCATCTAGACTTGAACTCGTAAGTTCTAAAGATCAATTACAAATCTAGACTCTAATTTTGCACTAATTTACAATAGTGAAATTGTCCCTTCACTTAGGCTTGATTTTCTGTAGGTCTTTCCTTCACTTCTTCTTTCCTCCATCATATGTCTCCATATGTCTTCATATATCAATGCCTAATTAGTGAGTGAAGCCCCAACAGCTCCCCCTCAATCACTAATTAGCATAATTTGACTTCTTCACATAATCTCCTTCTCTTTTATTCCTGCCATCTCCTTGAACTTACTTGTCTTTACTCCATCCAAGCTTTTTGTCATAATATCTGCAATCTGATCTTTTGTGGAAGTGTACACTACTTCAATCTCTTTCTCCATTACCTTTTCTCTAAGAAAATGGTACTGTATCTCTATGTGCTTTGTCCTTGCATGAAACACAAGATTTGCTGCAAGATATAATGAACTCATGTTATCTCCATGAATGATGGGTATACCTTGATCAATTCCCAAGCTTTTGAATAATGTCTGCATCCATATGACTTCCTTTGCTGCTTCCACAAGTCCTTTGTATTCAGCTTCAGTTGATGATAAGGCCACTGTGTGTTGTTTCTTTGAACACCAACTCACAAGCTTATCTCCAATGTATATCATGTAGCCATGTGTAGACCTTCTGTCATCTTGACTTCCTGCCCAATCTGAATCACTATAAGCTCTCAATCTTATATCTGATGTAAAAGGATAATACAATCCTTCTTTCAAAGTCCCTTTGATATATCTAAGGACTCTTTGACCTGCAATCCAATGTGGATCCTTTGGACAATGCATGAATTGGGAAAGGACACCAACTGCATAACTAAGATCAGGCCTTGTTAGAGTTGCATAAATCAAACTTCCAACTAGAGATTGATACTTCCTCATGTCTTTGAACTCTGCACCATCATATCTACTGAGTTTGTGATTGACTTCTAATGGTGTAGATGCCTCTCTGCAATTCTCCATGTTAAACTTCTTTAGAAGATTCAAGAGATACCTTTCTTGTGATACATAAATGCCATGCTCTGCATAAGTGATTTCCATTCCAAGAAAATATGATAATTTTCCTAGATCACTTATCTTGAATTCTCTTTCAAGTAACTTCTTCACCTCCTTGATTCCTTCATTTGAGGTACCTGTAATTATAATGTCATCTACATATATACAAATGTAGATCATACCTTCATCTGTTCTTTTGATAAGTAAACTTGCATCTGCCTTTGAACTTTGGTACCCAAGGTCATTAAGATACTTTACAAGTCTATAATTCCAAGCTCTTGGAGCTTGCTTCAAACCATAAAGGGCTCTTCTCAACCTGCAAACATAATTTGGAAACTTATGATCTGCAAACCCTTGAGGTTGCTCCATGTAAACCTCATCTGATATATATCCATTCAAAAATGCATTCTTAATGTCCAATTGACTCAATGTCCATCCTTTTGATGTTGCAATGGCAATGATTGTTCTTATGGTTGACATATTTGCCACAGGACTGAATGTCTCATCATAATCTATGCCAAATGTTTGAGCATAGCCTTTAACCACCAATCTAGCTTTGTATCTGGCTATAGTTCCATCTGCATGCTTCTTAACTTTGTAAACCCATTTGTTTCCAATCACTTTCTTACCATTAGGTTTTGGGACAAGTTCCCAAGTTTTGTTCTCTTCAAGAGCATCAAATTCTTCCTTCATTGCTACTTCCCAATGTCTCTTACCCTTTGCTTCATCATAGCTTTGAGGTTCTTCATCTTCCTTAACCATGTAAGCATAATTTTTCTGAGTCAAGTAAGAAGTGTCATATGAATACCTTGTAGGTTGATTCCTTATTCTGGTTGACCTTCTTGGTTCACACTCTTCATGTCTATCTGGATGTACTTCTTCATCAAATATTGGTCCATCTTCATTCCTTCTATATGATCCAACTCTTGATGTGCTTGCTTGCATATGTTCTTCATCTCCATCTATCTGCATATGTGATTTACCTCTTGCACTCCTTCTTATCTCTTCTTCAAATGTTTCAAGATCACATTCTTTATCTGCATACCAACTCTTCTGTTCATCAAAAGTCACATCTCTGGAAACAATAAAATGTTTAGTTAAAGGACTCCATAGTCTATAACCCATTTGTTTTTCATCATACCCAATAAACACATATTTTTCTGCCTTTGGTTCAAGCTTATGTCTGAGTTGTGATGGCACATAAGCATAGGCAATTGACCCAAACACTTTACAATGATCAAGTGTTGGTTTCTTACCCCACCAAGCTTCATAAGGGGTCATACCATTCAAAGCTCCACATGGTAACCTATTCACAAGGTATGTGGCTGTATTTACAGCCTCAGCCCAAAGATAATTAGGGCAATTCTTTTCTTTTAACATTGCTCTTGCAAATTCAACCAATGTTCTATTCCTCCTTTCTGCCACCCCATTATGTTGAGGTGTATACCTGCAAGTTATCTCTCTCTTGATACCTGCATTCCAAAGATAGTCATTAAATTCTTGGGAGAAGTATTCTCCCCCTCCATCAGACCTTAGCCTCTTGAGTTTGTGACCTGTAACTCTTTCTGCATAAGTATGAAAATGTTTGAAGGCTCCAAAGACTTCTGATCTTTCCTTTAGAACATAAAGGGTTATCCACCTTGTAGCATCATCAATAAACAAAACATAATACCTAGATCCATTTATTGAACCTTCTTTTGTTGGTCCCCATACATCTGTATGTATGAGTTCAAGCAAACCATCATGCTTGAAACCTTTCTTCTGAAATGGTTGTCTATGAGCTTTTCCCATCTGACAAGCTTCACACTTGTATATCATATGTTGATTCTTTACATTTGGTAGTCCCAATACAGATTGATTCTCCACCATAGTTTTGATTCCTCTTTCATTGAAATGTCCCAATCTTTTATGCCAAAGATCTAACTCTGTAATTACTTCATCACCATGTGTAATTAGGGCTTGACCAACATTTCCTTGCACTTTGAGAGTAAAAAGTCTACCTTCCTTCTTACCACAAACAATGGGTTTGTATGCATCCTCTGGATCTTCAACAAATACCCCTTCATTTGTAAATCTGACTTGAAAACCTTTTTCCACTATTTGTCCAACACTAATCAAATTCTTTGGTATTGTTGGAACATACAAAACATTTGTTAATAAATCAGCTCCACTCCTGCACTTCACTTTTCCAATTGAATGCACATTATGTTTTGTATTGTCACCTGTTTGTACTGTATGACTTGAATTTCCTTCTTCCAATTCTGACAATAATTCTATATTACCTGATAAATGACTTGAACAACCAGAGTCAATATAGAATACCTTGAGATCCTCCTTCTCTGATGAACTAATTGAATTCATCATCAATGTTGTATGGTTGTCATTCTGGGTATCATTTGCATAATTGTAATATGTAGTGTTGTATGATTGGTTCTGATTCCAATTTCTTCCACCACCTCTACCAAAACTTCCTCTTGAATTATGTCTTCCTCTTTGAAATTGATTCTGAAACCTTCCACCTCTTCCTCTGCCATTGTTGTTCTGATTTTGGC
The DNA here is from genome assembly GCA_020310875.1 of Ceratopteris richardii. Lineage (NCBI taxonomy): Eukaryota > Viridiplantae > Streptophyta > Polypodiopsida > Polypodiales > Pteridaceae > Ceratopteris > Ceratopteris richardii. The sequence continues at coordinate 153,589 of MU260314.1, forward strand.
TTGCTCCTTGTTGATTGTGCCAACAATCATATGCTAGATGATTGCTCAATCCACAAATCCAACATGTCTTCTTGTTATTGTTCTGATTACCTCTACCTCTTCCATTACCTCGACCTTTGCCTCTGCCAAAACCTCTTCCTCTTGCATAATTTGCTTGAGTTGTTGACTCTTCTTCATCCTTTGCTTTGCCTTTATCTCCTTTCTTTTTGTTCTTCACATACATTGCAGAACTTTGACCTTTGTCTCCATCTGACTTTAAGTCTTGCTCAAATGTGAGCATCAATCCAAGTAATTGATTTAATTCTGGCACATAATGATTTAATGAAAGTTCTGTTGAAAGTACAAAAGGCTTCCACCTTTCATCACCTCTTAATCCTGCAAGTAATTGAGCTATCAACCTATGATCTTCAATATCCTCATCAATAGATCCAAGGCTATCTGCCAAGTCTTTCATCTTAGTGACATAATCACTAATGTTCTGATTTTGCTTCTTCTTGAATGTGGTGAACTCTGACCATAAGCTAGCTTTCCTAGCTTTAGTGGTGTTTTGGAAGTGATCTTCCAAAGCATTCCAAATATCTTCAGCTGTTTCTAAACCTCTGATGTGTGGCAATAAATGATCTGTAATAGTGTTGTATATATAAGCTCTTGCACTTGCATCTCTCTTCTGCCATAGCTTCAAAGCTTCTAGCTCTTCCTTCCTTGGATGACTTTCATCTTCAAATTTAGGCTTCTCCTCTTCACCTGTCACATATACCATTAAGTCCTTACTCATAAGTAAGGCTTCCATCCTCATTACCCAAGCAGGATAGTTATCTCTGTCCAATTTGTCAATGGACACATGATCTGCCATGGTATCCTTGCTTCTGCTTCAACCTGTAAGTGTAAGGTTAAAGATTGATACCTTTTGTAGACCTTTACCCTTGGGAGCAACTTCGAAATACTCTTCTGATAACTTTTGGTTGTTGAACACCTCAGCTTCCTCCTTCTTTGATAAAGAACTCTTCAAATCTTCTTGTATCTGCACTCCTTTTATTCTCAAGGACCTTATCTGCTCTGATACCACTTGTTGGTGTGTGAAACACCACAAGAACTAAACTAATGTGGTATTAGAAGACCTCCATAACCAACATTAGCTTAGCAATACTCACATTGTAAGTCTTCATCTCTAAACTTAGTGAAAATCCAAATTTCACTTCACAGAAATCTGCGCCTTTTCTTCAATCCTTCAATCTGACCTGTATTAGCTTAATCTTTGCCAAATCTTTTGATTACTTGCTAAGAGAAGTTCTTGCTAGTGTTAAGCAACACATAACAAACAAAACTTTCAAGCAATAACTTCACAATCCTCTGATTTTGTACCAATCTTTACACTATGTCTGAAAACTGAAAGTTTACTTCATCGATTTGACATACCTTCACTCTTAAACTGATTTCTCTGAGTATGCGTCCCGTTTCTCAAAGATCTTTTGACCAAATGTAGTTGAGGATAATAGCTTTCAAACGAGCTATCACTTACCAAAAACTTTACACCATGCTTCGAGATCTGACCTTCAGAAGATCAGTCAAATGTGCGCCAGAAAAGTCGTAACTGTCAACTAACTTTCATAGTCATATGAAATGACTTGAGACTCAATGTACAATAGGAATTAGGCACAATGCTTCTACACAAACATGTGTTGATTATCAGAGAAGGTGTGTACAAAATGGCTTGGCCTAATTTTGCTCACAGCCATGGAAAACTCTATCAGACTCAGAAGTTTTCTCTCACCATCTCACTCAGAAATTACACGACTTTTCTCTACTCCCTCAAACTACAAAATTGAGTTCTCTCATACATGTTTCTGACTCAAATTAACTTATATACCTATGGTTTACATTCATCTAGACTTGAACTCGTAAGTTCTAAAGATCAATTACAAATCTAGACTCTAATTTTGCACTAATTTACAATAGTGAAATTGTCCCTTCACTTAGGCTTGATTTTCTGTAGGTCTTTCCTTCACTTCTTCTTTCCTCCATCATATGTCTCCATATGTCTTCATATATCAATGCCTAATTAGTGAGTGAAGCCCCAACAACCTGCATTCCAAAGATAGTCATTAAATTCTTGGGAGAAGTATTCTCCCCCTCCATCAGACCTTAGCCTCTTGAGTTTGTGACCTGTAACTCTTTCTGCATAAGTATGAAAATGTTTGAAGGCTCCAAAGACTTCTGATCTTTCCTTTAGAACATAAAGGGTTATCCACCTTGTAGCATCATCAATAAACAAAACATAATACCTAGATCCATTTATTGAACCTTCTTTTGTTGGTCCCCATACATCTGTATGTATGAGTTCAAGCAAACCATCATGCTTGAAACCTTTCTTCTGAAATGGTTGTCTATGAGCTTTTCCCATCTGACAAGCTTCACACTTGTATATCATATGTTGATTCTTTACATTTGGTAGTCCCAATACAGATTGATTCTCCACCATAGTTTTGATTCCTCTTTCATTGAAATGTCCCAATCTTTTATGCCAAAGATCTAACTCTGTAATTACTTCATCACCATGTGTAATTAGGGCTTGACCAACATTTCCTTGCACTTTGAGAGTAAAAAGTCTACCTTCCTTCTTACCACAAACAATGGGTTTGTATGCATCCTCTGGATCTTCAACAAATACCCCTTCATTTGTAAATCTGACTTGAAAACCTTTTTCCACTATTTGTCCAACACTAATCAAATTCTTTGGTATTGTTGGAACATACAAAACATTTGTTAATAAATCAGCTCCACTCCTGCACTTCACTTTTCCAATTGAATGCACATTATGTTTTGTATTGTCACCTGTTTGTACTGTATGACTTGAATTTCCTTCTTCCAATTCTGACAATAATTCTATATTACCTGATAAATGATTTGAACAACCAGAGTCAATATAGAATACCTTGAGATCCTCCTTCTCTGATGAACTAATTGAATTCATCATCAATGTTGTATGGTTGTCATTCTGGGTATCATTTGCATAATTGTAATATGTAGTGTTGTATGATTGGTTCTGATTCCAATTTCTTCCACCACCTCTACCAAAACTTCCTCTTGAATTATGTCTTCCTCTTTGAAATTGATTCTGAAACCTTCCACCTCTTCCTCTGCCATTGTTGTTCTGATTTTGGCTTGCTCCTTGTTGATTGTGCCAACAATCATATGCTAGATGATTGCTCAATCCACAAATCCAACATGTCTTCTTGTTATTGTTCTGATTACCTCTACCTCTTCCATTACCTCGACCTTTGCCTCTGCCAAAACCTCTTCCTCTTGCATAATTTGCTTGAGTTGTTGACTCTTCTTCATCCTTTGCTTTGCCTTTATCTCCTTTCTTTTTGTTCTTCACATACATTGCAGAACTTTGACCTTTGTCTCCATCTGACTTTAAGTCTTGCTCAAATGTGAGCATCAATCCAAGTAATTGATTTAATTCTGGCACATAATGATTTAATGAAAGTTCTGTTGAAAGTACAAAAGGCTTCCACCTTTCATCACCTCTTAATCCTGCAAGTAATTGAGCTATCAACCTATGATCTTCAATATCCTCATCAATAGATCCAAGGCTATCTGCCAAGTCTTTCATCTTAGTGACATAATCACTAATGTTCTGATTTTGCTTCTTCTTGAATGTGGTGAACTCTGACCATAAGCTAGCTTTCCTAGCTTTAGTGGTGTTTTGGAAGTGATCTTCCAAAGCATTCCAAATATCTTCAACTGTTTCTAAACCTCTGATGTGTGGCAATAAATGATCTGTAATAGTGTTGTATATATAAGCTCTTGCACTTGCATCTCTCTTCTGCCATAGCTTCAAAGCTTCTAGCTCTTCCTTCCTTGGATGACTTTCATCTTCAAATTTAGGCTTCTCCTCTTCACCTGTCACATATACCATTAAGTCCTTACTCATAAGTAAGGCTTCCATCCTCATTACCCAAGCAGGATAGTTATCTCTGTCCAATTTGTCAATGGACACATGATCTGCCATGGTATCCTTGCTTCTGCTTCAACCTGTAAGTGTAAGGTTAAAGATTGATACCTTTTGTAGACCTTTACCCTTGGGAGCAACTTCGAAATACTCTTCTGATAACTTTTGGTTGTTGAACACCTCAGCTTCCTCCTTCTTTGATAAAGAACTCTTCAAATCTTCTTGTATCTGCACTCCTTTTATTCTCGAGGACCTTATCTGCTCTGATACCACTTGTTGGTGTGTGAAACACCACAAGAACTAAACTAATGTGGTATTAGAAGACCTCCATAACCAACATTAGCTTAGCAATACTCACATTGTAAGTCTTCATCTCTAAACTTAGTGAAAATCCAAATTTCACTTCACAGAAATCTGCGCCTTTTCTTCAATCCTTCAATCTGACCTGTATTAGCTTAATCTTTGCCAAATCTTTTGATTACTTGCTAAGAGAAGTTCTTGCTAGTGTTAAGCAACACATAACAAACAAAACTTTCAAGCAATAACTTCACAATCCTCTGATTTTGTACCAATCTTTACACTATGTCTGAAAACTGAAAGTTTACTTCATCGATTTGACATACCTTCACTCTTAAACTGATTTCTCTGAGTATGCGTCCCGTTTCTCAAAGATCTTTTGACCAAATGTAGTTGAGGATAATAGCTTTCAAACGAGCTATCACTTACCAAAAACTTTACACCATGCTTCGACATCTGACCTTCAGAAGATCAGTCAAATGTGCGCCAGAAAAGTCGTAACTGTCAACTAACTTTCATAGTCATATGAAATGACTTGAGACTCAATGTACAATAGGAATTAGGCACAATGCTTCTACACAAACATGTGTTGATTATCAGAGAAGGTGTGTACAAAATGGCTTGGCCTAATTTTGCTCACAGCCATGGAAAACTCTATCAGACTCAGAAGTTTTCTCTCACCATCTCACTCAGAAATTACACGACTTTTCTCTACTCCCTCAAACTACAAAATTGAGTTCTCTCATACATGTTTCTGACTCAAATTAACTTATATACCTATGGTTTACATTCATCTAGACTTGAACTCGTAAGTTCTAAAGATCAATTACAAATCTAGACTCTAATTTTGCACTAATTTACAATAGTGAAATTGTCCCTTCACTTAGGCTTGATTTTCTGTAGGTCTTTCCTTCACTTCTTCTTTCCTCCATCATATGTCTCCATATGTCTTCATATATCAATGCCTAATTAGTGAGTGAAGCCCCAACAAGCACCATTAGGACACTCATTGCAATGGATGCTAGCAAAGGATGGAAGCTTTTCCAATTGGATATCAAGAATGCCTTTCTCAATGGAGACTTGGAAGAAGAGGTATACATGGAGCAACCACTAGGTTTTGTTCATAAAGAGTTTCCACATCATGTTTGTAGGTTGAAGAAGGCACTTTATGGCCTAAAGCAAGCTCCAAGGGCTTGGAACCAAAGATTGGTGGACTATTTGATCAAATGTGGTTACAATCAATGCAAGGCGGATCCATCTCTCTTCATCAAACAAAGAGGAGAACTTGTAGTCTACATGTGCGTGTATGTAGATGATCTTATCATTACAGGTAATGATACAAAGGGCATTGAGGAGATCAAGGCAAAGCTTGGAAACGAGTTTAGGATCTCTGATCTTGGAGATCTTAGGTATTTTCTTGGCATTGAAGTTGTATACAAAGAAGAAGGTATTATGCTCATACAAAGGAAGTATATTCTAGACCTACTTGAGAGGTTTGGGATGCTACATTGCAAGCCTATTTCAAATCCCATGGAAGTTAATGTAAAGCTAAGCTCCATTGATGGAGAGCCATTAGAGGATGTAACCTTGTATCGATCTATTGTAGGATCTTTCAATTATGCCACAATAACTAGGCCCGACATAGCATATGGAGTTGGAGTGTTATCACAATTTATGCATAGTCCAAGGACTACACACTTGCAAGCTGCAAGAAGAATGTTACGATATCTCAAGGCCACTATAAATGAAGGATTGTTCTATTCATTTGATGATGATATGCAGGTCAAAGCTTATTCTGATGCCGATTGGGCCAGTTCGAAGGAGGATAGAAGAAGTACAAGTGGTTACCTAGTCATGCTAGGTAGCAAGATCATCTCATGGATTTCAAAGAAGCAACCCACGGTGGCATTATCTTCCACCGAGGCTGATTATAGAGCTTTGGCTCAAGTCACATGTGAGCTAATGTGGATTAAGAAGTTATTTATGGAGCTTAATTTGCAGGTTGACACATATCCAATTTTTTGTGACAATATGAGTAGCATTCATCTAGCATCGAATCCTGTCTATCATGCTAGAACCAAGCATATTGAAGTGCACTATCACTTCATAAGGGAAAAGGTGATATCGAAGGAAGTTTCAGTACATCATATTGGTACCAAG
>MU260314.1:165000-207500 GCA_020310875.1 Ceratopteris richardii
GTATCTTAATAGGCAACCAAGGCATAGACCTTGGCATACCTTGTGATCTAAGTCATGGAAGTCACCGTTGGCTACGCGCAAGGGAGGACTTGAACGATCAAGGAAGATAGAGGTTCCCTGTACTTCCCGAGAGGTCACCCATCCCTGTTTTGTTCCCCCTAGAGCTCGCTTAACCGTGGCAATCTCTTGCCACTAAGCTACACTCTTGTGGTGTCTAAAGAAGGGGAAAGACTAAGGTTGACATTACCTTGAACATGTTTTTGTTCCCTCAAATCTTCATTCTTTGCTTTCAAAGTCTATTTTTGAAGCATTTTTGGGTGTCTTTTGGAGCCATTTTGGAGTACTTTTGCACATATTTTTCTTCACACAGGTCCACAAACATCAAGAAAAGTGTTCTTTGTACTTCTTCTACAATAAATATCAACCTTTGGGGCTATGTTTGCAGCCACACTGGTAAATCTACAGGTTTCTGGAAAGGTTTTCAATTTTGGTGGGAGTAGTTGCTGCAAATTTATGCAGGTCTTTTTAGCCTAAAACATCAGAGTTGACAGACACTTGCAGGTGTTGTTGGCTAGTTTTGGGGCTGTGCATTCAGCCTTTTAGTGTCATTTTACTACATATATTGAGCGCATACACACCATGTATGCTCCTGTGGATACCGCTTATGTACGTCCATGTGGTCATTGATATAGCGGTTACATTCTTGCATAAAGCCTTTTACATTTGAAAAAGAGGGTCGTGGTGAGATTTTCTTAACTGGGAGACACCTAGATGTTGGGGTCTCTTCGATGATGCAGGTGGAAGACTTACCGAGCCTCGTCATAGGAGATGTATGATAATTGTTCATAGGTGCTCGATAAGCCTAGCTGGCTTCTATCGGGTAACTGATTATATGTAGTGGAGTCAGTGATTCACTATGCAGGTAAACATGTCAGTACTTGTAGTTTTATGATATTTTGACACTGGTCATATGCTCATTTTGTAGAGGATACTCTGGAAAAAGTTTTCCAGATTTTTGGTTTAGTCAACTATACAGTGATCGACTTACTCTTTGATACACTTATTCATTGGTATTTGGACTCGTCTAGCTCCATTATCATTCTATTCAGTTCTCTACCATGATGGCATCAGAGGTCTCAGGCACATCTGATGGATCAGGGTCTAGTGCCAATGTTCCGAGGAGGAGCTATAACTTGAAGGGCAAAGACCATTTTGAGATCCAAAAATTTGATGGCACAAACTTTGCTTTATGGAAGAATCAGGTTAAAGATGTGCTGATTCAAAGGAGGCAATGGAAGCCACTAAATGGGATTTCAAAGAAGCCTATAGACATGGATGAAGATGATTGGGATGAGTTAGATGAAATGGCCAAGTCTACCATTCGCTTGCACCTGGTAGATAACGTTTACTTTACAGTATTAGATTGTGAAAGTGTAGAGGAGCTTTGGAAGAAGTTATGCAATACATATGAAAAGGAGATGGCATCAAATAAAGTGTATCTAATGAGAAAATTATATGACCTTTGCATGAAGGACATAGATAGTGTTGCTGCTCATCTAAATGAGTTTGATGCTATAATACAAAATCTAGATGTGGGAAAATAATGCAACTTTCCAAAATTAAGGTAGACTTTCTCAGCTATCCATAACACTTTAAAACACTTGATTTGGATACTTGACTAGGGAGAACCAACCTCCGCAAGTTAGACTACTTTTCAATACTATTGTCTACCTATGTGCAGAGACACACCTTCAATTTTTACAAGTTCACTCAGAGATCACATGAGGAATAGTCAAAAAATTGACACCACATTGAATAGACTCTATAAGTAATCAAGTGCAAGTGGAATCACTTGAAATGGATACCGGAAGAAGGAGTTACAGCCAAAACAAGATAGTGCTAGAAACTAGCTCACTCCTCAAAGAGGTAGTGAGCATTAGCTAACTATAGAGAAGAATAAGCTATCAAAATGACTAGCTAAGCAAGGGGGGCTACGTATAGCAACTTCCTTACACTCTGTACTAACTCTAGGAAGAGAGTAGAGGTCATGGACATTCTTCATGACTTTGATTCATACATATATAGGTTGTCCAAAAGTGCTCCTATAATTTTTCAAGAACCTCTCAATCAACCTCTTTAACAATTTTGGTAAGCTATGATTTAGGAAAGTGGTTGAGGCTTCTTGATAGCTGAATGTTTGTGATATGAAGCCTTCTATTAATACTTCCACTTGTCATCTATGCCTCCGAGACTTTACCTATGATTTAGGAAAATATTCAAAACTCTTGCATGGTGGAACATACTGGACTCCTGGACTATCGGACTACTGGAAAAACACAAGAATAACACTAGACGGCATGATCCCTGAAACTTTTAGGCCATCCAAAAAACACTAGAAAAATACCAAAAAAATACCAGATTCTGTGATCGCTGAGACTTTTAAGCCATCTGAAAAACACCGGAAAAATACAAGAAAAACACCGGAATAACACCAGACTGCGTGATCCCTAATACTTTTAGGCCATTGGAAAAACACCAAAAAAACACAAGAAAAATACCAAAATAAATTTTGGTTGTCTTCAAGGCTTGATTTTTAACTCTTCCTCAAGCCTTAAATCTACCATGCCAATGCTTCTTTTGAATTTTAGTAGCTTCATTCCTTCCAATCCTTTTGTACACATATTTGCAAATTGATCTTTGGTACTTACATGCTCCTCCTTGACCTCTTTTGCAATCACCTTCTCTCTTATGAAGTGATAGGGTACTTCAATGTGCTTGGACCTAGCATGAAAAATTGGATTCACAGCTAGGTGTACACTGCTATACATGATTGGAATTTGTTTTACCTACAAGCTCAAGTCTTTAAAGAGCTTCTTTAGCGACATAATCTCACATGTGGCGAGGGCTAAGTTTCTATATTCAGCTTTGGTGGAAGATGGGGCTACTATTTGGCTGCTTCTTAGAGCTCCATGAGATAGTTTTGCTTCCAATCATGACTACATAGCCACTTGTACTTCTCCTATCATCTTTTGAACTACCCAATTTGCATCACGGTAGGTTTTTACTTGCAAATCCTCATCATAATCATAGAATAACCCTTCATTTATATTGCCCTTGAGATACCTAAGAACTCTCTTAGCTGCCATTAGATGTTGCACTTTGGGAGTTTTCATAAACTGTGAGAGAACTCCTACTACATGTTTGATGTGTGGCCTAGTAAGAGTTGCATAGTTCAAAGATCCTACAATGGATCTGTACAAAGTAACATCTTAAATGTCTTCTCCCTCATTTGCACTCAGTTTTACATTTACCTCCAATGGGTTTGGAATTGGCTTGCAAATACACATGCCATACTTTGTTAGTGCATAAAGAACGTACTTTCTTTGCATGAGATATATACCTTCCTCCTTATAAATTACTTCTATGCCTAAGAACTACTTTGACTCTCCAAGATTTGAGATCTTGAATTCTTCTCCAAGCTTGTTCTTGATCTCCCTAATGCTTGCTTCATTATTCCCTATAAGAATAAGATCATCTACATATATGCAAATGTAGACAACGTGATCACCTTCCTTTTTCATGTACAATGATGAGTCGGCATCACTTTCCTTATAGCCACATTTGGCCAAATATTCCACTAACCTTTGATTCCATGTTCTTGGTGCTTGCCTCAGACCATAAAGAGACTTATTTAACCTGCACACATGATGTGGATACCTTTGATCTTCAAACTTTTGGGCAGCTCCATGAAAACAGTCTCCTCTAGGTCACTGTTTAAGAAAGCATTCTTCACATCTAGTTGGTGGATCCTCCAACTCTTTGAGGCTACAATTGCAATGAGAGTTCTTACTAGAGTCATCCTTGCTACAAGGCTGAAAGTCTCCTCAAAGTCAATGCCATAGATTTGTGCAAAACCCTTGTCTACGAGCCTTGCTTTATACCTAGATATGCTTCCATATGAATTTCTTTCCACCTTGTATACCCATTTGTTGCCGATAACATTCATGTACTTCGTTTTAGGCACCAATGACCAAGTGTGGCTCTCCTCGAGTGCTTTTACCTCTTAATTCATGGCTTGGTTTCATTCTTCATACTTGCTTGCATCCTCACAACAATTAGGCTCTTCACATGCAACTACTTGACTCATATATGCATAGTGTTTAGCAATGAAAGAGTCATAAGTTAATTGCTAAACTAGATATCTCTCTCTTGTTGAACTTCTTCTCTCTTGAGGGGCTAGAATGAATCTTTTTCTTCTCTCTTTTGATGTCTTTACACCTAGAGTTTCTATTTTTTCAAACTCTCCCTCATTGCTGCTATCCATGTTAGCCACAAGATTGCACCCATCGACCTTTTCCTCCATGCCTTTGCTTCTTGTAGACCTTTTTTCACTTGAATTAGGCTTGTTTCTCAACCTCCCTTTTCATGGAGATGTGTGGCCACCCTCTGATGTTGATCTTGAAGTTGAAGGACTAGAAATTTCCACACTTTATTGGTCTCCTACATGTCTCCTTTCAGCATCATGTATGTCTTCAACCTGTTGATCATCAATGAAAATAACAAAGTATTGATTGCCTCCCAATGAGGGTTCTTTGGTCAGTCCCCATACCTCAGTGTGGATGAGGTCCAACAAAAATATGCTTCTTTGTGTACTCTTCTTGAATGGAAGCCTTGCTTGTTTCTCGGATTGACATGCTTCACACAAGTGTTGCATACTTTGAGACTCAAAATTTGGAAGACCACTTGTAGCTCAGTGATGAGTAGCACCTCCTTTAATGTCAATCCGGGAAGACATGAGGATGGTATGAAGACCTCGAGCAAGTGAAGGCACAAATGTGTGAGTGAGAAGCACACTAACATGCACACACATACACACACACGCGCACACACGGCAAGAACAAAGAGAGTAAGACAATGGAATCACTTCTATTGCAACAAAATTCTCATACAAGCTCAAAACTACAAGAAGCTAGCCCCAAAAATGAGCTCTCTAGCTCTATTTATAGTTTTTGACTAGCTTTGGCCCTGCCCAGACCTAGTGTCCGGCCTAGTTAAAAATTAGGTTCTAGGGCTTATTTGAGGGCTCAAACGAGGTCTAAAAAATACGAAAATCGGTAGGCAACTACTTCTAAGGCTCCTCAAGCTCAAGGACTCCTCGGCTTGTACAAAATGGAGCTACAAAAAGGTGAAAATGGTATTTACAGGGGTTTTTAGTGATGAGAATCACTTTTAAATGGTGTAAGGGTTTTGAAAAAAATAAAGGGTTGCCTTAGTGCTAGATCTGCTTGTATGCTCGTACTTGCCTCTTCTCGTATACTGCCAACACTCTCCCCCCCCTAGCGTCTGTCGCCTCTGATAGACCTTTGATCTGCGGTTTGGTCAATATAGTCCTGGAGAATGTCAGCTGCCACATCATGTTCTTTGATTCGCAGCCCTCAGATCAGGTCTCTCTGAAGGGTATCCCAATTGACTGCACCCGGTATGTCCGGTTGTGGCGTTGTGTAGAGTTCTGAGTGCATCGTTTGTTCGCATGCAAAGAGGTGTAACAAATGGGTGGGCCTTGGCGCGAACACCTCTGAGTGTGCTTCCCAGAACCCTGTGGTGAACATATCATCGAAAGTTTGCTTATAGCAGGCAGGGAGATATCTGATGCATGCGTGCCATGCATAAGCAATGCGTATGCTCGGGGTGGTGCTCATATCATATAGCAGGTCATAATTACCATTAACAAACCCGGGAATCGGAGGCTGAATATGGCATACATTGTGGAAAGTTTTGAGCACAACCTGCATCATATCGAATATCTTGAGCATCATCTGGCCAGCTACATCTGGCATGGGGTGGAGGCGTGGCATCCAATGTCTGATGGTTGCTATCATGTATGATACTGTGGGGGTGCCGGTTGGGGGTGCAATGGCAGGGTAATTGAGCCATTCTCTACAGTTTACATTGTTCTGAACCTTGATGGCGAAGGCTTTCCATGATCTTCTTCTTTGTACTGGCCCATAACAAGGGTTATACTTCAAATGCATGGGAGCGTGATCCCATGTTCTAAGCATTTCCGGGTATGTTTCAAGTAATGTTTGCCTCCAAGTAGGTTGGAATATCGCCCCTTTTCTGGCTGCCTCTGGTATATCTTCTGGTTCGAACTGGGTGGCGAAAGTAGGGCACTTGTTGGTGACTCTTTTGATCTCTGCGTTGCAGTCGGCCAACAATACAAAATATGGTTTATATTGTAATTCTGAGCTCGTGATGAGTCGTCTAGGAGCAAGGTGCCTGAAATACTCAGATTGAAGTATGGTTTCCTCAATGGCCTTCATTGCTATCATCTGAGTGGAGACACGTTCCTGATGAGTTTTCCCCATTTCTTCTACTTGTTTCATCCAGGCTGATGGGGGTTCCTCATAGGTATCTTGCCCTTCCTCCGTGATTCGTCCTTCTGGAAGTGGTTGAGGCTCATAGTTCTCTTCAAATGCTTCCTCCACTGGAATAATAACTGCTTCTTCTTCTATGGGTTGCTCAGGTGGGGAAGGAGGTCGTTCATATTGTAACAACTTGATTTTCAACTCTGCAATCTGTTGCCGTAGCTCAAGTACCTCACTGTTCGTTGAAGGTTCAGGTTCTGGCAAAGTAGCGGCATCGATCGTCTCTTTAGGTGTGAGTGGGTGTGTTGTCGGTACTTTGGATCCTTGTAATTCCTTTATCTGATCTGCCAACTGATCATGGGCTTCCAAGAGGTTTGCATAACCTTCTAAAATCTGTTGAATATGCTCTGAGGGGACAGCTTGGAATTTTGCAGGGTCTATAGGTGCTCCCGGGGTGTTTTCCATGGCCGCTTCTAGGTTCTCCTGGTTTTGTTGTTGTAGCCTTCGATTCTCTTCTTGAGCCGCTGCTAGATGACGACGTAGTAGGGCCATATTGCGTTGAAGTCTCGCATTACGGCCCATTTGTTCTCTGAGTTGTTCGTCCATAGCTTTGCCTGTCTCTGCATACTTAGCTTCAAGTTGTGTCTTCGATTGTTGGAGGTCAGTCACCTGGTGTTGTAGTGCTGTATTACCTAGTTCCAAGGCATCGACTCGTGCCTGGAGTTGAGCCGAGAGATTGCACAGCTCTGTGTTATTTTCTTCTAATAGCTTATACTCTTGCTTAAGCTGAGTGGCCGCTTCAACCATGGTGTCTAGTGCATTACTAAATGATGTGGATGCATGGGTAGAGGTGGAACATGCAAAGGGTCGGGAAATGGGGAAGGGAAAAGTGGATGATGTGCCTATGAGTGAAGTGAGATGTGATGATGGTGGAACAGACGTGGCGGTGGGTGCTCCTGTGGATGGTGAAATATCCATGGGATCGGATGTGATAGTGTGTGAAATGTGAATTGTGAATACGGGAACGGTAGGTGGTGTGTTAGTGGTGGCAGTGAATGTGGGGGAGTGGGGTTGGGGAAGGGACTTTTTATTATAATTCTCAACTTGTTGGAGTATATTTACAAGGTTTGTCCAGAATGATGGTTGGGTGATTTGGGTTGATTCTGAGGGGCTTAACAGGGGTACAGTGGGTAGGGGTTGGGAGGAAGGAACTGTGTGGGTGAATGGAAAAGGTTGGGATAAGGTTTGGCTAGTGGCAAGTGGTTGTCCCAGGGCGGGGAGATAAGAGGGGTGACCTATTATGGTTTGATCGATGGCAGGATGACGTGTGTGGGGTTCAAAAATTTGGGCAGAAGTGATGGCTGTGGGTAAAGGGAAGGCCGTAGAAAAGGAGGTGTGTACATTGGTTTCACCATGGGTGGATATCGGTTGTTCGGAAAGACTCGTAGAAAAGGGTTCTGAAGGCTGGCTGGGAGGTGATGGCGGAGGTGGTGAATGTGTATTTACATCTGGTTCGTCACTGGGACTAGGGCTAACCATCTGAACATCTTCTGTCATTGAAGTAGGCAATACGGTAGATACCTCCATTTGAATCATCTTTCCCCGCCGTGGCCTTGTATCTATCCTTCTTTGATCATAAGTAGGGTTCGCCTGATAGACCAATGTTCTCATGGCTTCCCCGATGCCACAGGTGTCCGCCAAAAGGTTCAACGATTCTACAAAATGTGGGTCGATGTTCTCCGATTGCAACATGTGGTTTACTAGGGCTCGATTCGCTTCTTCTGACATCTTGTGTCTCCTCTGCACCTGCTTGATTGTCCGGTATAGTCTTTTGAGTTGTGCGGTATAGGCAGGGGCTTCCTCTTCACTGTCTTCTGGTTCATTTCTTTATGCACCTTCCTGAACTTGTGTGTTTGGGTCATGAGGATGTTGTGCCACCTCTTCCCCATGTACTCTGCTTGTCTCGCCCCGTGGCTGTTCTCTTTGGACTGATGCTCCCGGATCAACATTGTTAGGGGAACCTTCACTGTCTGATAGGTGGACCGTCTGCAGGAATCTTTCAAAATCAAAGTTTGGATCCTCTCTGAAGGTGGCCATAGATGCAAACTCTGCATCGGTAGGTAGAGGGGCAGATGGAGCGGGTTGTACCACATCCCCAGCTTGAACTCCTTGAAGATGGATCGTGAAAGGTGCGACCTGAGCTTCTGGTCTGGGGGAAGCTTTGGTCGTGGCTTCGTGAGGGATCATTACCTGGGAGAGTGATCCACGCATTCGTTTTGCAGGCTGGCTCCCTGACTTCCGCCCTTTGAACAACTCCAGTTATGCATATTTTAGGGCTCTGGCAACTGGCACATCATATGCAAGACATCGATAGATAATTCTTGTAAGCGCACAACAGCCATGTAAAGTAGGCTTCCTCACTCCCCGCTTGCCTGCCTCATACACTTGGTCCAAGATCCATACAGGCATCTTAATGGGCAAGCTTCCAGTCTCTGCTAGATATAACCCATACCATATTTTCTTGTGAGGTTAGGTGAAACGGTCCTGAGCTGGGAATGCGAAGTGTTGGAGGCACATCCGCAATGGTATGGCGATGTTGGGGGTGAGGGCGCACATTTCTTTTAGCTTCTTGATTTTGTTGCTTTTCATCGACTCAGGTATCAATGGGTCGCGGTCAGAAGGTACATGCGTGCCATACATCTGAAGTGCTTCCCTGATTAAAGTAACATTCAATTCGAACTTCCTCATTTCCTCCAGATTTGACAAGGAGGGCACCCAGAATGTGCCTGAATGATCTTTATCACCTGTCGGCTTCAGTGTGGCAATTAGGTAGTAGCACCTGAGGAAATCGGGTTTAGGCAGAGCTGCACTAAAATAAGTTTGTAATCCTGCTTTTTGCCAGATATCTTGAAGTGGAGCTGCATTCTGTAAGGTTTCAAATTCTCTTGAAAAGAACTGGAAGGTCCACCACACTCCTCCACACTCCATCTTGGACTCCCATATATGATCTGCGTCTCCCAAGTCTCCTGGCATTTCATTGAACCAATGAGAGTGCCCTTTTACTCTTTCGGTTAGGCCATTTGGTGGATCTGGAATAGGAATTCTCCGCACATTCACGAACTCTTCAAGCCGAGCTGTTGGTGGGGCCTCCACCGGCATGGCATCCCAATTGATTTGAGCACTAGAGCCTGCCTGAGAGCTTGTGCCTGCAACTGCTGCCATGGGAATCGGGTGCTTATCTGCTAGAAGAAGAAAGGCACATTAGTGTTGCATAGGAAACAGGATGTAATGCTGTTCCCTTCACAATACTAACATGACAATCCCGAAGGTTAGTGGTCAGAGATGAAGTGCTTGTGATAGGTGTGAGTGGTGATTAGAGGTCAGTATCATCCTAGATGCCTACTTTGGTTATGCAGTGGACTCGGAATGCACCTATGTCAGAGTGGATGGATTTACAAAAATTGGGTCAGGGGGTTTGATACATGATTTAGGTCTCCAAACTTTGATAGGGGATTCGTAGCTCTTAGAGCTAAAGACAGGCAACGGTTTATGAACTAGGTTGTGATGGATTTGGGACCTTTTGGGTACCCATTTCCAGGCATTCCTCGATGTGACTGAGTGTGGGTCAGAGTGGTTTTTAGGTAGAGTTCCTGCGTTGTTAGTCGAGCGGACTTGAGAGTGTTGAATTATGCCAGTAACTAGAGTTGGAGCTGTTTGGGCTCGTAAACAGGCCTTGGGCACCCATATGTGTCTAGCATTGGGGCTAGCCTTCCTTGATCGCTTAGGGACCCAAATAGATGTGGTGTGCCTAGGAGGTTTCCTAGGGTACTCCTTCACTTGTGTCCGTGATGGTGTGGCTTGTTTGTTGTCTCCTCGGGAGTCTGCTATTAGAGTGGTGGGTTTTCCATCCTTGCGTATCCAGATCTGCTTCGCGCCACCAGGTGCTCCGTGTTGCACGGGTTGGCGCTCCTGCCTCTTGATCAGCGGCCTCCTTCGTGTCGAGTGATGTTCGGTCTGCCCATTTAGAATCTTCTTTGGATCAGTTAGGAACTCCTTATTGGCTCCTGTACCTTCAGTAAGATTGACAATCCTCTGCACCATAGAAGTTTGGACAAGAACAACATTGTTATCTTCATGTGGATTCCTGGAGGGACCAGGAGTTGGTGCCTGTTCTATTGGTTTGAGTGCTTGATTTTCTAATTCAATCGTGAGACGGCTTTGGCCTACCCAAGCCTGAAGAAGCCCACTTCTTAGGTTGAGGTTGACTGCGTGATCATAGATCCAGTCTTGGCCTAAGACAAGAGGTTCGGTCAGATCCTCGTCTTCACACACTAGCACTTTTTCTGGCATGAGGACCTCTTGTATGTAGAGGGGAAGATCCACCTCTCCCATGCAAGGGGTTTCAACACCTCCTAATCCTATCAGATATGCTTCTAGGGGTTTTACCTCCAATTGCAGCTGTTGGCAATAAGAAAGCCGAACTGCACTTGTGGCTGCTCCTGAATCAATTAAAGCTCTCACGCTTGTTGTGCTGTCTCTTTGTCCTATTTCTAGGGCCACAAAAGGTCGTCGATCCACTATCTTATGGGTACGTTCACCTGAAGCCTCACACATGGCCATGTGATAGTCTGGAGACTCTTGAGTGTCAATCATAGGCTGATCCCTCCCTTGTCTCCTCAACTTCATTCGTCTGATGCGCTCTAAGGCCTCTGCCTGTGCTTCTTCTCGAATTTGTTTTTCCTCCTCTTTACGTTGCTTAGCAGTATTGAGTCGACTTAGCATTTCCTCTGTGAGGGGTTCCTGATACAACTTGACTTTGCATCCGCTAATATAGTTTGGGAGAACATCACCCTCCAAAGTGGCTAGTTGTACTGCTCCACTCGTGGAGATCCTATTGATGATCATAGGTCCGTAGCCTCTCTTTTCTAGCTTCCTTGCGTGTTGTTTCAATGTGTAGACTAAAACTAGATCTCCTTCTTTCAAGCCCTTATCCTTCACATGGGCATCAAAGTATGCCTTCTGTCTCTTCTTAGCTGCATATATCCCTGCAGCTGCTCTCAGTCTTGTTTCTCCTAATTGTTCAAGGTCAAAAAGTCTAGAGGAGAGTTCATGACCCGTCCATTCGTGCTCTTGTGCTACTTTCAATGTAGGTATTAAGAAGTCCAACGGTAGCACTGCGTTTTGGCCAAATACCATCTGGAAGGGGGTGGCTTGGAGTACCGTTTTGTAGGCGACTCGGTATGCCTAAACAGCATGGTGTAGTTGTTTGTCCCAATCAGAGCATTTATTGTTCACTAATTTTGTCAATACATTGCATAGGATCTTATTGGTGCTTTCGGCTTGCCCATTGGCTTGAGGGTGATAGGGGGCAGACTTCTTATGCACTACCAAGAATTCTTGGAGCAGATTTTCAATAACTTCATTCAAGAAGTGAGTGCCTCTATCACTAACTAGCTCTATAGGTAGCCCGTATCTTGTGAATACATTCTCAAACAAAAATTTAGCAGTTGTCTGAGCGTCGTTCTTTGTTGTGGCTTTTACCTCTACCCACTTGGTTAGATAGTCTGTGGCAATGATGATATACTCAGCATGGGAACCCTTAGCTGGGGGATTGATAGGACCTACAAAGTCTATTCCCACTTAGAGAATGCACGTCCGCCCATCATAGGCTTCAGTGGCATCTCATCTCTGCGTATAGGATACTGGTTTCGCTGACAAATCTCACACCTCTTCACATAGGTATGTGCGTCCATGTGAAGGGTGGGCCACCAAAATCCTGCAAATAATATTGCCTTGATCACCCGATCTGGTCCAAAGTGTCCTCCTGCTACACCTTGGTGAGCAGTTTCCAAAATCTTTAGATATTCACTCTCATGAACACAAAGTCTCAGGTAACCATCCTTACCACGCTTGTAGAGATTATCACCAATGAGTGAGTACTCTAGGGCTTCTTGTTCTAGACTTCTTTTCCTAACCAGAGTCATGTCTGGAGGGAATGTTTTCGTCCTCAGGAAGGATACTAGTGGTTCACTCCAATCTGGCACTATGGACACTTGATAAAGAGTGGCATGTTCCACAGGTGGTTTAGTGCAACAGATTGGGCATTCCTTGCACATTCTATGGACTTCTGCTTCCATCGTTGGCCAGTACACTCCAAATCTCCTCAATGTTTGCAGGGTTCGTTGTTTTGAGTAGTGTTGCTCTAATGCACCTACATGTGCTAATTGCAACCACTTCGCGTGCTCGTCCTCTTCCACACAACAAGCCAAGATCCCTTGATCTGTGTGCTTGTACATACTTCCTGCCATGATGTGATACTTTTGGGCTTTTACTACCTCTCTATCATGTGTGGCCATTACTGAGTGGTTAGGCCCGTAGGTTAACACTGGCACTAATGGCTTAGCCCACTGCGGTACCACTTCCAAGTTAAACAAGTAAGCATTAGGTAAGTCATCTGACACTCCTTGTGGGGCTTCTCCTGATGTGAGCCTTGAGAGATGATCTGCTCTTAGGTGAGTTCTGCCCTTTCTCACTACTACCTCAAAGTCATACTCCATTAGTAAGAGAAACCATCTTACTAATCTGCCTGTATTACATGGCTTGTTTACTAGGTACAGTAGAGCTTGGTGATCAGTAAAAAATTTGAACTTATTTGCAAGCAAATAATGTCTAAATTTCTTAACTGCATATACCATGCTTAAGCCTCCTCTCTCAATAGTGGTGTAATTTCGTTCAGCTGCATTCAATTGTCTACTGGCATAGGCAATTGGGAGATCCATATTACCTTCACCAGTAGGTTGTGCGAGTACACATCCAATAGCGTAATTGGATGCATCCACATGAACATGGAATGGCTTGTTCCAATCTGGTGTGGTCAAGATTGGTGCTGAACATAATCTTCGTTTAAGCTCCTGGAAGGAATTCTCACATTCATCAGTCCACTCAAAGTTAGTCAGAAGTCCGTACATGGGCTTTGCAATGACAGCATACATGTGAATGAACTGGCGGTAGTAACCACAATGCCCCATGAAAGCTTGTACTTCCTTGACATTCCTTGGCCTAGTAGCTCTGCTATGGCTCTCACTTTCTCTTCATCAGTGGATATGCCATTCTTTGACACTATGTGTCCTAGAATCTTGCCTTGCCTGACCATAAAGACGCACTTTTCTAGGTTCAGGCAGACTTGATATTCTCTACATTTGTCAAAGATTTGTCTGAGTTCGGGAATATGGGTTTGCCTTATGTTGGAATGAGCACAAAGATCATCAACATAGACTTCTAAGTTCTTCCTCAGGAACTCCTTAAATACATGGCACATCAGCCTTTGGAAGGTTGCGGGAGCATTGGTCAGCCCGAATGGCGTTACCCTAAAAGCGAATATGCCCCACTCCGTGGCAAAAGCCGTCTTATGTTGATCCTCTAGAGCAATGGCTACTTGATTGTAGCCCGAAAACCCATCTAGGAAGCTGTACACTTCCTTGCCTGCTACCCTTTCTAATAGATGCTCAGTGATAGGAAGCGGGTAATTATCCCTGATCGTGGTTGCGTTAACCTTCTTCAAGTTAATGCATACTCGTAATTTGCCGTTCTTCTTGGGCACCACCACAATGGGGGATACCCATTCAGTGTGCTCAATTTCATAGATAAATCCAGCTTCAACTAGTCTATCTATCTCCTCTTTGATCTTGGCAGCACAATTATCATTGTATGTATATGGCTTTTGCTTAGAGGGTTTGGCATCTGAGGTCATGGGGATAGTGTGTGAGCATATGTCTGGATCCACACCCTTCAAATCATTGTAACTCCAAGCGAACACATCTCTGTATTCTCTTAGCAAGGCTATTAACTCTTGTTCTTCCTCTTCTGTCAGGTCATGACCTATGTATGTGCACCTTTCTTCTCCTTCCTCGATGGCGACAACTATTTTCTTGGTAGTTTCCTTGCTATCATAGGCTTCTACCGCTTGTGCCTCACGTTTAGGCATTCTTATCATGACCCTCCTATCATCTATCTCATATTTTTTAAAGTTTTCAGGGACCTCAAACAAGGATTCTTCTGCCTCCAGAGTGACTTCCTTCTTCTTTCTTTTCTTTCCTCCGCTTTTAGAAGCTACTTGTGTGGCTAACCTCACCTCATTTGTAAGCTCTCCGTGCCTCTAGGGTTGAAATTCTACTTCATAGAAGTATTCTTCATCTGATGCAAAAGGTGGGTCCATGATGATTGACTCTAGATCGGAGTCACTCGCATCCTCAAATGCATCAAGGATAGGTTCGCATTCTTCTAAAACTGCATCTCCCATGATTGGCTCTATTGAAAAGAGTGAAATGTCATAGCCATCCTCATCACAGTGAGGTGTCCACTGCTCTTCATTGATGGCTACATCCATTGTTGCTAGGATTTCTGCCCAGCCATGGGGTTCAAATTCCTCATCAAGAAAGACTACAGGTGCATAGGCTGGGTCTTGAATTGATCTACGTGTTTCTTTTGCACCTATCTCTCTGGCTTTTTCTCTTTTCTCTTCTTCTACTGCCACTTTGCACATCCATAAGTGGGTGTCTTCATGCATCCATGAGGATCCGGATCCTATGGAATGCACAGACTCAGTCTCATCTTTGGCTTTATGGATGGGATTCCATTGAATAGGTGGTACGTCTCTATGAGAGTAATCCTTAAGATTCACTTTGGTCGTAACACCTAAGTGTTGTAGGTACAAGGAGTTGGTTCCCCAATCCTGTACCACTTGCAACTGTCGCATAAAAGGTCGTCCCAAGATCATCTCATAGGCATGATTTTTGCTGAAGTCACATATAGCAAATGTATGCTCAAACTCGACACCACAGGTGGTGAGAGTTATTCTTTCTAGCAATCCTAAGGGTCTCTCAATATGACCATCGGCCATCTGCAATTTCATTCTCGTTGGCCTGAGTGCTGGCTTGCCCCAACGCTTCCATAGGGAAGTGGTGGCAATTGCAACTCCTGCACCTGAGTCCAAAATTGCCTTGGTGGTGTGCTCCTGGTAGGTAATGGGAAGATAGGTATTCCCTTCTTCACCTTCACACATATCTCCTATCTTATCCAAGGGTATCTCTGGCACCGTCCTATGTGATCCTACCTGGGAATGAGGTTTCACTATCGCTGGTACTTGTTTGGCGACATGTTCCCATAATTCAGGTCTAACCTTGAGTAGCTCTTCTAACTTGAGATTGCACTGCACTTTAGTGTTTTTCACTACCTCTGTGTTCGTAGGTAAGACTGAGTCCTCATTTCGTACCATGACCGTGGGTGCTCTCATACAAGTAGACTTAGCCTCCCATGGGCCTGTGAAGTGGGGTAATTCTTGTAGAGAGTTAGACTCAAAGTCTAGTCTTTCCTGAGAGTGGGTGCTCTCCTGCTCCTCATAGATGGATGGGATGTCTTGTGGGAATTGGTCGCGTGCATCATCCACAAGTTCAATAGGAGGAGGGACTTCACTCTCTTTAGCCCATTTGTCTTCTTGAATCTCGCGTAGGAATTCTGGTGTGAACCGATTCATAGAAGATGATGTGTCTGGCTCCGTAGAGTTAGGCACGTAGGCTTCTTGGGGAGGTAGGCTCACGTTCTCACTTGCCTTGCCCTTATTTTGAGAGGCGGGTTCCTTTTCTGATTGTGCAGTTAGCCTCTCTATTCTTTCTAGGGAGGGGGGGTTGTCTGGTTCAGTGGAATTGGGCACATAAGCTTTCGGTGGGGGATGGGTCATGTTTTTGCTTGCTTTATCTCTTTCTTGATTTTTTTCTTCCTTGGCAGATCTTGCAATTATGCCCTCTAACTTCTCTAGAAGTCCATCCAAGTGTAATTGTGTCTTGGCTGAGCCCGAGTAATTGAAAAGGCGACTGGCTTCAAACATAGTCTGAGCCAATGCGACCATTTTCGCGCAAAGCTTGGTTCTTTCTATCTCTAGGTCAGCTCTGTCATGATCCGTTACATTTGGCCCTTCTTGGATTCTGGCCTGATATGCTTTAAGCATCATGTCTATGTCTTCAGGAGTGGGATCGGCTAATACTGATCCTACTCGGGGTGGTGGGTGGGTTACGTGGGGTGTATTAGAGGGTGGAGGGATGGAGGGTGATGGGGATGGTAGCGGTGGGAATGTGTGAGAGTGCGGTTGAGATGTGATCTCTATGATTTTTGCTTTGGTTTCTCTCAAGCTTTCTTCAAGTTCGCTCATCTTTTTTGCCCATTGCCTTTTCATTCTTTCACGACTATCCTTCCAGGCTCTAGTCCTCTTTTTGGTTATGCTCTCTGTTTCACTCACCTCGGGGCTCTTTTCCTGACCAACACCTTGGTTTTGTTGTAGTGCCTGGGCTCTTGTGATCACTTGCACAGGTGCAGTGGAAGTCACACTCCCTGTGGAGTCTACAACTAACCCAACAACATTGATAGGAGTGATTTTAGGCATGTTATTAGGGTTCTTTGGGCAATCTCGTAGGAGATGCTCTTTCCCGCAGTCTTGACAGAAACCCTGAATGGTTACTAGTTGAGGTTGTGTAGGGGCAGTGGACAATCACGTATAAGGTGATCTCCCTGACATCTGAAGCATGGTCCTCTAGGAAATGGGGGTCGTACCTGCCTAGGTTGAGGTCTAGAGTTGGGGTTTGTGTACATACAATTGGCATACTCAGGCTCCCCACTATTTTCACTTGGGTCCTCATAATAGTATGACTCGTTATGCTCGGGTGACTGCATGTAGTAAGCCTGTGGGCTATCAATATGTGTGGAGTCAAAACTATGGTCACTTGGATCACTGTCTGATAGCAATGGGGTGATTGGGACTATGGCTCTGTTCGGATTTTCTTCAGCAGATGCATATTTCACTGGGATCACATTGGTTGGAGCAGGGGGTTGCTGTACTAGGACTGGTTGAGGTCTCTGCTGCCCTTGATAAGGTGGCTGATAAGTTTGCTGTGGTCGGTTGTATTGTTGTGGTGGGTACTGATTCTGGTATCTACCCTGTTGTGGATATGGCTGAGGGTAATTTTGCCTAACAGTTTGTTTGTTATATGGGCAGTCTTGTGCAGTGTGGTTGGTGTACCTGCGCTCTATGGTGCAGTACTGGCTACTAGGATTCGCTTGGGGTTGGGCCATAATGGGACATACATTTGCCATATGGTCACCTCCACAAGTGTAACACCGCTTAACTGGGGCAAATCTCGGAATTTGTTTGCTAGAGACACCTAGTTTTTGAGCTACCTTCTCTGCAAGTTCCTCAATGGATGTGGATTGACCAGATGTGAGGCTACTAGAGCTATCAGAATCCTTATAGATTTTTGATAGTTCTAATTCCTCACCTAGATTGTCCTCAATGTCTATGCACATGCGCACGCACTCTTCTATCGTTCTGGGGTCCTTCAGATACACATATGACCTAAGCTTGGTGCTCAACAATCCATCTAAGAACAAGGCCACTTGTTTGGCTGGTGTGGGTAACTCTGGCATCGGGCATCTCTCCAGGTACTGCCTAAATCTTCTTCCAGCTAGTCTGACCGTCTCTTGAGGTGTTTGTTTGAAGCTATGAATTAGTGAGGAAGTGTTGTGCCTGATTCCACTCTTAGGAAACTCAATGATAAATGCCTCTAAGAGCTGGTCTATGTTTCTGAAATGCCTCTCGTTCAGTGGTTGAAACCACGTAAGGGTAGTGTTCCTAAGGGTTAGACCAAAAGCATTATATTGTGTGAATAGGTCCTCTACCTGTTCAGCTTTCAATACTTGCCGAAATTCTGCCACATGGTCATAAGGGTCTCCAGTGCCATCGAAGTAATTCTTCATGGACTTCACCAGTTGAGTTGGTCGCAGGGTCCTAGTGTGTTCTCTCGGCCTTGGCAAAGGAAAATCTTCAACATTCCTTTGATTCCATGGGGTTCTATGTCCCTCAGGTTCCAATCTATTCCTTTCCGTTCCCGTTCTTTCTCTTCCCAGGGAGTTGGCAAAACTTACCTCCGGTTTGTCTCTACTTCTATCTCTTTGAGCTCCATGAGCTTGGGAGGTCCCAGCTCCTTGGTGACCAAAGGACACATTAGACCTTGGTTGGGGAAAAACAAATTCACCCTTCCATGTGTAGGCATGTCTGCCATGCTCAGTGACCATGAAGATTCTCTCTGATGCATTGTCTAGGTAGGTTACTTGGCCTGGGCTATCAGGGTCTTTAAACTCATAGATTGTGAGGGCACTCACTTCCTGAGGTTGAGCAGATTTATATCTCCAAAAAGCCTCATCGGTTTCTCGGTTTAAAAGCAGATCTATGCTTTTATTATCCTGTGGAATCCACTCTGGAGTCATGATTCTGGTCAAGACAGATTTACCACGGGGGGTTCTTGGCTCTCTCTCTAAGTTCCCTTGCTCTACATCACCCATGTCGATCTCCGCAATCACATTTCCAAACTCATCAGTTCTATCAGGAAGAGTGGTGACTACATATATAGTCCCCTCTTTATCTAGGTATGCTCCATTCTCAAACTTGACTACTGGGTGGTCTAATCCATGGGGTTGATTGGGGTTCTTAATCTGGACCACCGATCTTCTCAGGCCATCTTCATAGATGCGAGCACCTAGACGATTAGTCCTGATGTATTCCAGTTGAGTCTTGTAAGGTCCTTCTGGCTTTTCTAGATAAGCCAACCCTGAACTACCTACTGGTCTCTCCATGTGATAGGACATCTCAGAATCACTTGTTTCTGATGTGAGAGTGTATGGGTAATCACTCAACTGCTGGGCCCAAGACCTGGCAGTGTGATTGACACTAGCTTCAGAAGATCTGAGGCTTTGTCTGTCTCGGCCTAAGTGTCTGCCTGATCTAAGGTTCATATGCCTGATTTATCTACCCCCTTGGACCCAAGCACACTCTCGTTGCAGGTTAATTTGCACCAATCACTTTGTTCTTTTGAGTTGAATATTATGTTTATGATCTTGTCTGAAATCGCGTCGTCAGGAGTACTGAAGTGAATTTCGCACTTGATAAGTGATCGACTCCAGTTTACCCTTTGTCCCTTAGGGTTTTCGCACTTAAGACCTATTTAATTCTTGCACTTGGTTGATTAATTCTCTTGGACTTGATTCGTGCCTAATCGTTGCCCTAATTAATTACCACACCTAAGTCGTACTTAGCCTAGGCTAGGAATTGACAAAGGAGGGTTGAGAGACCTTCCAACCTCAATTAGCTGGTTGACCAGACTGCTACACAAGCCCAGGAAGCCTTCTCCCAAGCTTGGTACTCACCCCTGCTAGCTTGCTTTGGATTGCCTTGAGTGCACACAATGTTCCTGCAAAAGCTCACCAGTCAGTATAGCTCTATTACCACAAGTAATTGACAGACACACATCAATCTTTGTAATCCCCCCTAGAGTAACTCACTGCACCCCCTCAATCTTAGGACCACCTAGTCTCACCTAAAGGCCAACTTGAAAATACATGTTCTAAAACTCCACGTATGATTCTACAAAAAACCAGTCGAGGTCCACGTAGGATTTTCAACAAGCTTTCCAACGAGACCAAAATCTCATTAATCGGAGTTCGTATGGTGAAGTTATGACCATTCAGGCACTTAGGGGTCCAAACAGGCTCTCAGGGTTCAGGAAATTCCTCCCTGGTTTCTAGGTCTTTTGCCCACTCCTAAGGCTCTTATATCCTCCCAATGTGTCCAAGATTAAGCCCAAAGATACCTTAATTCAGTCACTTAAATTACTCTAAGTTTTCATGCGTTAAGCCCATGTATCACGATAGGTCGGGTCGAAGTGTCACGATAGCTCCCAAGTGTCGCGATAGCTCGTGGGTGTCGCGATAGCTCGTGAGGTGTCGCGATAGCTCGTGAGGTGTCGCGATACTCCCAAGTGTCGCGATAGGTCGTGAGGTGTCGCGATAGGTCGTGAGGTGTCACGATAGGTCGTGAGGTGTCGCGATAGGTCGTGAGGTGTCGTGATAGGTCGTGAGGTGTCGCGATAGGTCGTGAGGTGTCGCGATAGGTCGTGAGGTGTCGTGATACTCCCAAGTGTCGCGATAGCTCGTGAGGTGTCGCGATAGGTCATGAGGTGTCGCGATACTCCCAAGTGTCACGATAGCTCGTGAGGTGTCGCGATAGGTCGTGAGTGTCGCGATACCTCGAGGTGTCGCGATAGCTTGGGATATGGTGAATTTTTCTGTTCTGTCTAGTGATCCTGGGAGCTCTAGGCCTGCGCAGTGTCGTGGTGCACTCAGAATCGTGATTGGGTGAAGTTTTCGGAGTGTCGCGATAGCTCGAGCTCGACGCCTCGGGGACTGTGCAGACAGATTCCGTACCTGCTGAGCTTGCTGGAGATGATGATGGAGCTGCAACCTGCAAGAAACATGCAAAAACACACAAAACAAGAACACACACGCTCGCTCTCTCTCAAACTCGCACACAACAAATGAGGGGAATGACAAGGAAGAGGGAATATGTAGTGGAGAAGGAGGTGGAGGTGGAGATGGAGAAGGAGGTGAAGATGGAGATGGAGATGGAGAAAAATCAGAAATTTACTGACTACTTACCATTCCAACGCGTCCTCTCTACGTCTTACCATCACACGCTCGTCCTCAAAGCTCGAATCCCCGGCAACGGCGCCAAAATTTGGTGTAGCTCAGTGATGAGTAGCACCTCCTTTAATGTCAATCCGGGAAGACATGAGGATGGTATGAAGACCTCGAGCAAGTGAAGGCACAAATGTGTGAGTGAGAAGCACACTAACATGCACACACATACACACACACGCGCACCATACAAGCTCAAAACTACAAGAAGCTAGCCCCAAAAATGAGCTCTCTAGCTCTATTTATAGTTTTTGACTAGCTTTGGCCCTGTCCAGACCTAGTGTCCGGCCTAGTTAAAAATTAGGTTCCAAGGCTTATTTGAGGGCTCAAACGAGGTCTAAAAAATACGAAAATTGGTAGGCAACTACTTCTAAGGCTCCTCAAGCTCAAGGACTCCTCGGCTTGTACAAAATGGAGCTACAAAAAGGTGAAAATGGTATTTACAGGGGTTTTTAGTGATGAGAATCACTTTTAAATGGTGTAAGGGTTTTGAAAAAAATAAAGGCCTTAGTGCTAGATCTGCTTGTATGCTCGTACTTGCCTCTTCTCGTATACTGCCAACACCACTTACCACTCCTCTCCTTTGCATATCCTTCAGCTTTTGAAGGTTTATGTGGCCAATCCTCTTGTGCCACAAATCCACCTAAGCTATTTGCTTGTTGCCAACTGTCAAATAGACTGTATGTGATGAGGGTGGTTTTACCTCCATGGTGAATAGTCTTCCTTCCTTCTTCCCTTTAGCTACCAGTTTGTAGATTTGCTTTGGGTCTTCCACAAAACATCCTTTGTTGTTGAACTTGACTACATATCCTCTTTCAACCATCTGTCCAACTAATACTAAATTCTTTGTGATTGTCAATACATGTAACACATCTTTAAGACACTTTGCATTCTGATTTTCATCTAAAGGAGCATCACCTATGTGTGTGATCCTATGCTCGGTGTCATCCCCTGTTTCTACATGCCCTTCTATGCTTGGTTCATGCAAATTACAAAACATTTCCCTATTGCAGCTCATGTCTTGTCTTCTACCATTTCTTTGCATCATGGCTATGAGATTATCATTCTTTGATGTATTTGAAGTATTCATATAGTTACCTTGATTCTTTTTATGGCCTCCTTGGTTGTTCTTTGAGTAACAGTCCCTTGCAAAGTGGCTTGGCTTGCCATAGTTGTAGCATTCCTTTGTGTAGTCGCTTCCTTGATATCGACCTCCTCTTGCTCTAACTCTTCCTCTCCCCCTTGCTCCATAGCTTTGACTTGCTCCATCTTGATCATTGCTTGATATTCCTCTACCTCTGCCTTGTCCATTGTGTCCAACTCTCTTTCCTTTGCCTGTACCTACATAAAAGACTTGGGCTTCATTGCCCTTTGAATGACCTCCATTGAGGTTCATTTCCTCAATCATCATAAGTGTGACTAATTGCTCGAAATCTAGTAATGAATCTAGTAACGAGTCCCTCAAATATTCTGAAGTAGTGAATGGCCTACATTTGTCATCATCCCTTAGCCCATTCAGTATATGAGCTACCAAATCATTATCATCAATGGAGCTACTTATTGATCCTAAGGCATCTGCAATCCCTTTTACCTTGAGGATATAATCATTGATGCTGCTATTTGAGGTCTTTCTTAATTTGTTCAACTCATTCTTGAGCTGAATCTTTTGTGCCTTTGTGGAGGTGGAGTATAATCTCTCCAAGGCCTCCGACACTTTCTTGAATGAAACCAAGTGTTGGATATGACCAATCTATCTCTTTCAATCCACTCATCCACTTCCTTTTATTGGGCTTGAGTGAGTGGCTCTACATATTGAGGGCTAAGCTGAGCTCAATCCCCATAGTCCCTTGCCCATGAGGAAATTGCTAACTTGAAATCTCTAGGGTTGGTAGTTTCCTTTCTCCAACTTCTCTATTTGGGTAGAATACTTAGTCGTTGCTTAAGATTCTATGCTTCCTAAGCTTCTTTTGAGTGTGACATAGTGGGACAAGTTCAAAATGATTACCTTCTTATAGCTTTCTCCCTTGGTATGTATTAAGGAACTGGCTGCAAGCTTTTGAAGGTCCACTTTTGAATATTGATGTAGCTCACCGATCTGCTACAAGTCCTTTCATAAGAGCTTTACTAGCTTTAGATAGTTCCTTTGACTTCCTTCAAGATTCCCAAATGCTTTGAAGTGCTTTGATACTAATGTTGGGGAAGATTCAACTCCCCTATGTCGCTTTGGAAGGTTTTAGGCCCTCATTGGTTATTTTCCATAATGACCCTAAGTTATTGTTGTGCCTCTAATACAAAATCTAGATATGGAAAAGTAATGAAACTTTCCAAAATGAAATTAGACACTCTTCAATATTCATAGCACTTTAAAGTTGATTTGGATACTTGATTAAGGAGAACTAACCTCTGCAAGTTAGACGGGCTGTTGTAATGTTGTCTGCCTATGTGTAGAGACACACCTTCACTGTTTACAACTTCACTCAAAAATCACTTCGAGCATAATCAGAAAATTCACACCACACTTAATAGACTCTATAAGCAATCAAATGCAAGTGGAATCACTTGAAGTGGATAGAGGAAGAAGGAGTTACAACCAAAACAATATAGTGTTGGAAACTAGCTCACTCCTTAGAGAGGTAGTGAGCAATGGATAACTACAGAGAAGAATAAGCTATCAAAATGACTAGCTAGGCAAAAATGTAATTTTACATTTCCATTAGCCTGAGCAAACTTTTGCCAACATATATACATCAATTTTGACTCCAATTTTGAAAATTCTCAATTGAAACTAAAGTGAAAAATTTAGCTCTTCTCAGTAGTCCTTGCTAGGGTAAATCTCTTCAAAACCTGCTCTTCATCTCTATAAGGCTCCTCCAAGTTATAGAAGTCGATTTGGTCACTAAAATCCCATGAACACTAGTTCATGCTCAAACATTGCATGCCTATTTTCAACTATACACTTTTGCCCAAATGGTATGTTGCTTGTTGGAATGTGAAGATTATGAGAAATCTTCCAAAAATAGGAAGAAATCTGAAAAGAAAGCTTCCAAAAGGTGTAGCTAAGGATGATGGTAAGTGAAATGAGAAAATAAACAAGAGGGTGGTTTTCCAAATAACTATTTTCCCGTCAATATTTTCTTGTCAAGTGGATTTTTTGTCCCATGATCATCTTCCTAACCCATAATACTTGTAAATGTGATTTTTCCCAATTTCCTTCCATAACAATTTCCAATCTTCTTCAAAAAATAAGAAAAGCAAGATTTTTGAAGTGTGAAGTAAATTCGTATAGCCTATGTAGGTCTTGGATCTCACACAAGAGGACATATAAATCCCATATATAATGTGATAGTGTCGAATTCAGAGTACTAAAGCTAAGCACAAATACACTTATTGTTAACTTCAAGGGTAAGTGGAAAGTGAGCCCCTCATCATGCTGTTCATATAGGTGGAAGCATGAGTGTGAATATACCCTATCATTCACTTGTCCTTAGCTTGTGTGTGTGCACACAATCTTGTGTTGTCTCTAATACTTGTATAAGGTCATTTTTTGACATCTATAGGGTAGTGAACCTCAATGAAGCTTCTCCTTTTTGTCGACCTACAAAGAGAAGGAGATATCCATTGAACATACATGAGATATGTATCATTTTGTACCTCCCTCCCATACATCCATATCACTAAATGGGATCTCCCTCTTATGGACCCTCCACATGGCTTCTCACATGCATGCCATGTGGCACTCAAGTGAGAGCCCATAAGTGCGTAATGATTGGGGGTTCCCATATAATAAGTAAACATGAAGAAACTTTCAAATTTTTGGCTAAAATGATTATTATTAGAGAACTTTGTGGAATGAACCTAGCAAAGGGATGGATCTTGCATTGTATGGGTGTGAAAAATGGCTTCTTGCATGGTGACTTATAAGAAGCATCCATGGATGAGCCACTAGGATATGAAGATAATGAAAAATATGGTATCTTTAAAAAATAAAGAAATAATTGTATGGTTAAACAAGCTCATCATGCATGGCATACAAGAAATACATATTACTTAACCTTTATTTGATGCTCTAAGTGTGATGGTTATATGGAAAGGAGAGTGAGGATGGGATAGACCTTGTAGAAATATATGTTTATGAGTTTCTCAATGGTGGTGATTATTATGATGATATATATGCATAGGTTGTGAAAAAGCTCTCATGCAGGAAGTTGACATGTAAACTTGGGTGTGTTATATTTTATTTAAAAGAGTTGAAATTATATATATATATATATATATATATATATATATATATATATATATATATATATATATATATATATATATATATATATATATATATATATATATATGGGATGCAACTACCCTAGAAATGTTATTTAGATATGTGGTAGAATTATGGCATGGCTTGTTGTAAGAATATGCATATGTCATTAATGAAGGATGTAAATTTGATCTAAAAATAGGTCAAATATTGGTTGTTGGAAGCCTGCTTCCATGCTTGTAGATCCAATCTATCAGTTTGGATGCAAGTGTAGGTAAAACATTGGAAAATATTGCCATATACAATAAGAATGTTGTTATATCTCACAATTACATGATAAAATTTGAGCTACACCATTGTACTTGAGAGGAAGATTTATGTTGCTCCCTAGAAAGACACATTTGAATGCATTGAGAGATATATTATGCTACGTTAGTGCAAAATCAGATCATGCATTGATATGTGAGATAGGTACAAAGTTTTAGGTACATTGATACATTGATGTAGTTTCTGATGTTCACATATTAGATAGAAGGTTAGTAGTGGATTTATGCCTTCAATGAGAAATGTCGATATTGAACAAAACATTGATAAACAACCTATTATTTCTTCATCAATTAAAAAGGATGCATATAGAGGTGCCATACTGGAAGCATATGATGTTCGTTCGATATGCTACATGTATACATGAAGGATAAATGTGTTCAGAATCTTGTGATAAGCTTACAAACATAAAATTACCATAAAACCCTATGTCCCATGTGAGGGAAAAACATATTGAGGCAAAATATCAATTCATCAAGGAAAATATCATAGAAAGTGACATTGATCTTATTTATGTGGGGGCATATGGATGAGTTGTTAATATCTTTTTCCAAATCACTTGGAGTAGAAAAAATAATTTTGGGTCTTCATTGACATACCTTACATACCGAGAGTGATGGAGCACTTACTTTCCTAACCTAACTCATTTCTTGTTACTAGAATTTGTTTGGTACCCCTTTTCATATTTTGGACGATTGTCATGTTTCAACCATTCTTGTACATTTTCTTTAATACTACTACTATCACTACTAGTACGAGTAACTAGAAAGATTTGTATCATTAGCAATAATAATAGTAGAGATAATATTCATAAAAAAAGTAGCAATACCAATAGTAGTAGTAGTAGTAGTAGTAGTAGTAGTAGTAGTAGTAGTAGTAGTAGTAGTAGTAGTAGTAGTAGTAGTAGTAGTAGTAGTAGCAACAATAATAGCAGTAGTAGTAATAGAAGTAGCAGCAGTAGCAATAGCAGTAGTAGTAGTAGTGAAAGATGCGCTTAACCGCCTGCCAATATTTGACACCTAGGCAATGCATAAACTTGCTCATCTTTGAGACAACAAACTGAATATCTGGCCGAGTAATGCATAAGTAAATCAAGCATACAACAGCCTGCTGATAGAGAATAGCATCAAATGCATCTCCAACATCATGAAGATTCAATCGTAAACATGTCTCCATAGGAGTGGCAATAGGTTTATAGTCTTCAAGGCCAAAACATTGCAATCATATGTCAATATACTTCGTTTGATACAAAGCCATTCCACCATCAATGTGCATAAATTGAATGCCCAAATAATGATGCAAATGCCCCAAATCAGACATCTCAAATGAGGCATGCAAATCAGCCTTGAAATTAGCAATATGCTTCTCATGAGGACCAGTGAGCAACATGTCATCAACATACACAACAATGATTCAGAAGCACATCATTGGCATGCTTAACATATAAGATGCTTTCAGTTGGATTGTTCTCAAAACCATGTGCAATCAGATAGGCATGTATCTTTTCATACCAAGCATGTGGTGCTTGCTTTAAACCATATAATGCCTTCTTTAACCTACACACCTGGTTTTCATGCCCTTTCTGCACAAAGCCATGGGGCTCAAAAATATACGCTTCTTCATGCAAGTCACCATTCAAAAATGTTGTTTTATTGTCCAACTGATGTACATTCCAACCACGATGATCTGCAAGTGCACAGATGCTATGAACAGTAGTCATTTGGCATGTAGGTGCAAAGGTTTCATCAAAATCAATGCCTCTTTCTTATGCATAACCCTTTGCAACAAGCCTAGCCTATACCTGTCTACTCTTCCATCATATTTATGCTTCAGCTTGTACACCCACTTAGTGCCAATGCCTTCTTGCCAGGAGGCAAGTCACATAAAGACCAAGTACCATTTTTCATGATAGCATCATATTCAAATTGCATTGCAGCCATCCAATGTTCAAAATTTTGTGCTTCATAAAAAAAAAGGCTCAGTCTCATCACAAAGACTAGAGGCAGCCATAGCATAGCAATCTAATGCAAAAGAGGCACTATGAGAGCCTGAACGAGTATGGTATGACAAAGAAGCATCTAATTTGTTGTCATGCAAAGTTTGCACTAGCCATTTTGGCATAGTTTTTGCCTCCTCAATATCAGCTCTCTTGTCAACAAGTGCATCATGTAAATCTGCATCAGACATGGAATGTTCTGCATGATCACATGAAACTTGTAAAGGTCAAGAAGTTGCCTCATTAGGACCAGCACTAGACTGTCCACCTGTAAAGAGAGGCACCAATGTTTCATACATGTCTTTGGAGGTAAGAGATGTCTCCTTAGTACGTGAAAGTAAAGGCTAAATAGCATCTTCCACAAAAACAACATCATGGCTAACCAGAATGCATTTACTCTGTGGATGATACAGACGATAGCCTTTGCTTTTAGAATTGTACCCAACAAAAATACATTGTACCACTTTATCATCCTGTGATGTTGTTCAGGCACTAATGCATATGCCAGCCAACCAAAAACACGCAGGTGAGCAAGGGATGGATTACGACCATGCCAAGCCTCATGGAGTGATAGAATGCAGTGCTTTAGTGGGACACCTGTTAAGTACATATGCTGAACACATGACAGACTCAAGCTAGAAACTATGTGGTAAAGCCTGACTCTTGACCATACACCTCACCATCTCCATGAGTGACTTGTTCTTTTATTTAGAAACTCCATTTTGTTGAGGTGTATATGACATTAAACACTCATGTTTTATCCCACGTTCAACCAGAAATGCATTAAATTCAAAATACATATATTCCCCCCCTCGATCAGAATGGAGGGTGCCCATTTTACATGCTGATAGATTTTCAGCCAAAACCAAAAACTGTTTGAAGCACATAAACACTTGGGACTTTGCTTTGAGTGGATATACCCATGCATGCTTGGAAAAATCATCAATGAAAGTCACAAAGTAAAGATAGTTTCCAAAAGAAGGTGTGTGCATATATGTACAAGCTGCAATTTCTGAGTAGCTCGAACTGAACCATCTTTTGGGAAGGATGAACGCTACATTTTTCCCAAAATATAGCCTTCATATACATGCTTTCTGGGTGCCTCAAGTTTGGGCAAAGAGGACACCATTTTAAATTTCTACAGGTGTAGCAAACTAGAAAAATTCAAATGACCAAAGCATGTGTGCCAAAGCTTTGCATCTGACATAGCCTGAGAATCACGTACTACACATGCTAAATCATTCATAGATTTTTCATAGTCTATGAGATTATACAGCCCACAACATAAAATGCCAGAAGCAATAATTATATCACCATTTGAAAAATCATGAACTGTACATCTATCATCAACAAATTTCACAACCCCCAATCTTGGCTAATGTAGGAATTGATAACATATTCTTCTTGATCCCTGGCACAAATAAAGCATCCGACAAAGTGAAAGAACTACCATTAGTAGTAGTTAGAGTGATCTTACCACCGCCCATGATAGGATAAGAGGAGTTGTTGGCACATGTGACAATACTCCCTGTAGGGGAAGGCTCAAGTGAAGTGAAGAAACTGCATTGTGAGGTGATATGTTCGGTTGCCCCACTATCAAAATACCAAACATCTGAATCTATTGCAGACATACGCTACTCATGAGAATATGGGTCAAAACTACAAATAGTAGTAAATGCCCATTCTTCATTTTGCACAAGATTTGTAGACTCAGTTTTTGGTGTAGAGGCCTCTACAACAACCATTCCAGCCTCTTTTTTCTTTGCCTCTTTTGCAACCACTTTTGGATAGTTCTTTATGATATGATCGTTTCCTTTGTAGTACTTACAAAAGAATTTCTACTTTTTTGATTTCTTCTCATCTTTGTCTTCCTTCTTCAAATGTGCAGCATTTGTAGATTTCTGCTTATTGGTAGATCAACTCCATTTACCTTTGCCCTTCTGACTAGCCAGGAAAGCTTGATCTGCAACATGCATAATGGACCTATTCTATCTAGACTGATCTTCCCGCAACAGAACAAAGACTAACTCCTTAAATGTCAAGGCATTATTGCCTTTCATCATCAAACGAAGAGTAGAAGCAAAACTCTGATAGGAGTCAAGAAGACCATTCAAAACGTTCTGCACACATGAGCTATCGGGTATAACTATCAACAGAAATTAACTGTTCCTTCAAGTCTTTGATCTTTTTTAGAAAACTGTCCATAGAATCACCTTCATTCATATGCTCACTCTCCAACTATTTTGGAGGTAAGCAACATGACCCTCATTCCTAGCTCGGTACAATGCGGTAAGTGTATCCCAAGCATCCTTATCTATTTGTCAAGAGCGAATGTGAGGAATAATGGCATGTTTGATAGATAAGGCTATCAATGCATGTGCCTGAGCATCTTTGCCATCCCAATGAATTTTCTCTACAGTAGGTGCAGTAGAAATCGTAGCACGAACAAGAATCTAAAGAATATCAACATTTTCAATGCCAGCTATCAACTTCAATACCTGTATTTGCAGGTGTACTAGGACGTTTTTCAACACCCTGCACAATGTTCCACAATACTTTTGCAACCAATACATGTTGCATCATATAAGTCCACTGCTAGAACTTTAGCAAACTTCGAGACGATTATATTGGTGAGCCAAAAACCTTATATATCTTTGGCACAAAAAGATTAAATAGCCTACACAAGCACTCTGATAGTGCGTTTGGAGGTCGAAATGAGCTCAGATCTCGATTTTGGCACAACATAGCAAAGCTGTTTTGATCTCATAATCACCTTGAGTATGCTCACCAAATTTCGTGCGATTCTGAGACTGTGAGTACAGGGGTGTCGATGATGACCTAGATGAAGCGGCGACCTGATCTGATGCCAATTGTTGGAGTTAGACGTCTACAAAAGCACATGAACAACACAAGGAAGAAGAAGAAGCTTGGAGCACAACACACAATACTGAATGTATTACCACTAGAATGTACAAAGATAAGTGACCCATTATGACAATAGGCATGTATATAAGCCAGGGGAAAAAAACCTCCTAAAGAGGGAAAAAAGTGCCCGACGATCCTAGTGTATTCACACACATCACTACCTAAATATATCAACGAGTAACGGTAGTGGTAGTGGTAGTGGTAGTGATAGTGGTAGTGGTAGTGGTAGTGGTAGTGGTAGTGGTAGTGGTAGTGGTAGTGGTAGTGGTAGTGGTAGTGGTAGTGGTAGTGGTAGTGGTAGTAGTAGTAGTAGTGGTAGTAGTGGTAGTAGTGGTGGTAGTGGTGGTAGTAGTAGTAGTAGTAGTAGTAGTAGTAGTAGTAGTAGTAGTAGTAGTAGTAGTAGTAGTAGTAGTAGTAGTAGTAGTAGTAGTAGTAGTAGGAGTAGTGGTAGGAGTGGTAGTAGTGGTAGGAGTGGTAGTAGTTTTTGGTGCAGACCAATCACCAATTGAAGTTTGGAAGACAAAAAGATGGAGATAAGATCAAGTTTTGAAGCAAAGAAGGTGGTTACATTCACAGGATGAATGATATGTACACATATGTACATTAGTGAAGACATAGATCACTTAGACTTTTGTTTAGTCATAAACTTGTACATATTTGCCTATAAATACTTTGGAAACATGTCGGGGCAATAGGGGAGACAATGAGAGAGTATGAGAATAGTGTATTGAGGAGTTGTAAGAGCCATTAGACCTCCTAGAAGTGAGTTAAACTTTCTCTCATCACTCAGTTGTAATTTTCTGAGAAATAGAAGAAAAATTGCGCCCGATGTTTCTGTGTTTTCTCCTCGTGTAGTAGATCTTTTATGAATTCCTTTTGGAGATGTCTAAGTCCATAGTTAATCAATCTATGGCTAGAATTTGAGAATCTAATTGTAAGCAGGTTAAGAGAATTGTGTGTAGGAACATTCATATGTAAGGAATGTTCATAGTCTCATGAAACAGGCGCAGATTTCGAGTTCAATGGAATGAGTAGTGCTCAGTGCACAGTGTAAAGTTTTACACATATGATAGCTCAAAATCTAAGTTGAGAGATAAGCTATCTACATCTAAAAGCATTTGATCAAACGGGTTCGACATTGGGAGAACTATAGCTAAGAAGTTGCAGGTGTCAAAGTGGCTACTGCAGAGAAGTAGTTTTACACATAGGTAAAGTGTTTGAGTCATTTCTCAAAGTATACTCAATCATTTGAGGAGATTTAAGTTGGAGAAGGTGCACAACTTTAAGGCGACACATCCTACAAAGTTTTATCAAAAACTTTACACAAATGGTTAGTCAATTAGAGATTAATCTGCAGCAGACTTTTCTGAGAAGTTGAGTTTTTTCAGAATAGTTAATTTTCTGATAAGTTGATGAATGTTATCTAAATTTGGTGGAGTCTGAAGTTGTTCTTGATATAGAGGTGGTCTAAATTCACGGTCAACTTGTTCTTTTGGAGATTAACACTCTCCATCAGTGGTATCAGAGCAGGAAACATCAAAATTGAAGAAAAGGAGGATCCCGACTGCTGCAGCTACAAAGAATTTGACATTTGAAGATTCAAAAGGTGAAAGCTTGCAAGGAAAGCTTGAGAAGGAGATCATACGACATCAAGGAAGTCAAAAGGAGTATCATTCGAAGTAAAGGTAACTTTATTCTTCATAAAGGTTGAAGAATTCAATATACAGGTGAAGGAAGGATGGGAGATTCTCTTCAAATAGAGAAGTTGGATAGAGAAAACTATCCTGCATGGTCAATGAGGATGGAAGCTCATCTAATGAGCAAAGATTTGATAGCTTACATTACAGGTGAAGAAGAAAAACCACAATTCAGAGATCCTAGTGTTCCAACTAGGGAGGAATTAACAGATTTGAAGAATTGGATGAAGAAAGATGCTCAAGCTAGGAGTATCATTTATATGGCAGTCAATGATTACTTGCTACCTCACATTAGAGGTCTTGAAAGTGCAAGTGATATATGGAATGCTTTGGAAGAGCATTTCCAAAACACCACAAAGTCAAGGAAGGCATCTTTATGGGCAGAATTTACAACTTTCAAGAAGAAGGCCTCTCAATCCATTTCAGACTATGTAACAAGGATGAAAGACATTGCAGATGCATTAGGAGCTGTTGATGAAGATATTGAGGAGGATAAATTGGTAAGGCAAATCCTTACAGGTTTGAGAGGTGATGACAAATGGAAGCCATTCATTTTGTCTACAGAATTATCACTTGATCATTTCACTCCTGATTTAAATCAGTTGCTAGGTCATATGCTAACATTTGAGCAGGATGTTAAAGGAGATGGTGACAAAAGTACAGGTCATGCAATGTACTCAAAGGACAAGAAGAAAGCTAACAAAGGAAAGCAACAATCAGGTGAAGATGAAGGCACAACTAGTCAAGCCAACTTCCTAAGAGGAAGAGGAGGTGGCAAAGGTAGAGGAAGAGGCAGGAACAACAAAGATGGAGCCAAAGCATGCTGGATTTGTGGTAAGACAAATCATTTGGCCAATGATTGTTGGCATAACACTCAAAGTAATGGAGGATACAATCAGAATTATAATTCAAGAGGAAGAGGAGGCAGAAATCAAAGAGGTAATTTCAGAGGCAGAGGTAGTAGGGGTTACTTTGGAAGAAATGCAGGTAGAGGTTTCCAAAGTCAACAATATAACAATACCTACTACAATTATGCTTCAGATCAAAAGGAAGATTCAACATTGATAATGAATGCAACTTGTGAAAGGCAGAATGAAGATCAAAGAGTCTTCTACATTGACTCAGGGTGTAGCAATCACCTGAGTGGTAATATAGCCTTGATGACTGATTTGGAGAATAAGGTATCTAATCATGTTGTTCAAACAGGTGACAACACAAAGCACAATGTGAAGTCAATTGGATCAGTGAAGGCCAAGGATGGTAGCACCTTATTGAGTAAGGTCTTGTATGTTCCTACAATTCCTAAGAATTTGATAAGTGTAGGACAAATTGTGGAAAAAGGTTATGAAGTAAGGTTCACTAATGAAGGAGTGTTTGTGGAAAACCCTAGCAATGGGTATAAACAAATTGTTTCAGGAAAGAAAGAAGGAAGATTGTTCACATTGAAGATTCAAGGTAATGTTGGTCATGCCTTGTTCACTTATGGAGGACATAAGATCTCTGAGTTAGATCTTTGGCACAAGAGGCTTGGACATTTCAATGAAAGAGGTATTAAAGACATGATTAATAATGGTTCAGTGCTTGGATTGCCTAATGTTGCAGGTCAACATATGACATACAGATGTGAGGCATGTCAATTAGGTAAGGCTCATAAGCAACCCTATTCCAAGCATGGGTTTATGTATTCAGAGAAACTTGAGTTGGTACACACAGATGTATGGGGACCATCAAAGGATTTTAGTATCAATGGTTCAAGGTATTATGTGATTTATGTTGATGA
Source organism: Ceratopteris richardii (assembly GCA_020310875.1). Taxonomy (NCBI): domain Eukaryota; kingdom Viridiplantae; phylum Streptophyta; class Polypodiopsida; order Polypodiales; family Pteridaceae; genus Ceratopteris; species Ceratopteris richardii. The sequence goes on from MU260314.1 coordinate 198,923, forward strand.
TGCTACCAGATGGATCACTATCTATGTGATCAAAGATAAGTCAGAAGTATTCAATACATTCAAACATTATCATATGTATGCAGAGAGAATTACAGGACATAAGTTGAAAAGACTAAGGTCAGATGGAGGGGGAGAGCATTTTTCTAATGAGTTCAGTGATTACTTGTGGAATGCAGGTATAAAAAGAGAGGTTACTTGCAGGTACTCTCCTCAACAAAATGGTGTAGCAGAAAGGAGGAATAGGACTCTTGTTGAGTTTGCAAGGTCCATGATGAAGGAGAAAAATTGCCCAAATTATTTGTGGGCTGAGGCTGTAAATACAACTACTTATTTGGTTAATAGGCTACCTTGTAAAGCCTTGTAGGGTATGACACCATATGAGGCATGGTGGGGTAAGAAACCTACACTAGACCATTGCAAAGTATTTGGATGTTTGGCCTATGCATATGTGCCATCACAATTAAGGCACAAATTGGAACCTAAAGCTGAAAAATATGTGTTTATTGGTTATGATGATAAGCAGATGGGATACAGGTTGTGGAATCCATCCACAAAACATTTTCTTGTATCAAAAGATGTTACATTTGATGAGCAAGGTACTTGGTGTGCAGGTACTATCAATATTAATACAGATGATGAAGAAATTGTGAGCCAAAGGAAAGGTAAATCAAAGGTTCAAATATTTGATGAGCAAGAGAATAATGAAGTGCAGGTTGAAGTGGAAGAAACACCAAGATTTGATCCTGAATGTGAAGAACCAGAAACCTCAAGTAGTGGAGAACTTAGGAGGTCTACAAGGAACAAATGGCAACCAACAAGGTATAGTTATGATACTTCATTCTTGACTACCAAAGATTATGCTTACATGGTAAAAGCAGATGAAGACCCTTCTACATATGAAGAGGCAAAAGGTAAAGAAAATTGGGAGAAAGCTATGCAGGAAGAATATGATGCATTGATGGAGAATCAAACATGGGATTTGGTTCCAAAGCCAAATAGTCAGAAGATCATTGGATGCAAGTGGGTCTATAAGACAAAGAGATTTGCAGATGGAAGTGTGTCTAGGTACAAAGCTAGACTTGTTGTAAAAGGGTTTGCTCAGACATATGGTATTGACTATGATGAGACTTATAGTCCAGTGGCAAAGATGACAACCATCAGAACACTCATAGCAATTGCTGCATGCAAAGGTTGGAAATTGTGTCAATTAGATGTGAAGAATGCTTTTTTGAATGGTTATATTTCAGATGAAGTGTTCATGGAGCAACCTCAAGGATTCAGAGATGGAAGATATCCAGATCATGTGTATAAGCTCAAGAGAGCTTTATATGGCTTGAAGCAGGCCCTAAGGGCATGGAACTATAGACTTGTAAAGTTCCTAAAAGAACTTGGATTTCAAGTATCAAAAGCAGATAGTAGCTTGCTTGTCAAAGCAAGTGATGATGGGTTTATTTACATGTGCATATATGTTGATGATATCATTCTTACAGGTACAGATGAGAAAGGCATACAAAGTCTAAAGAAGCAAATGGAGAAAGAGTTCAAAATCAGTGACTTGGGAGATTTGTCATACTTCTTGGGCATGGAAATTTCATACACTCAACATGGAGTGTATGTGACTCAAGAAAGGTATTTGAGAAACTTGTTAATCAAGTTTAAAATGAATGATTGCAGGGTAGCACCTACTCCAATGGAGGTGAATCACAAATTAAGCAGATTTGGAGGTGAAGAGTTCAAGGACATGAAGCAATATCAGAGTTTGGTTGGTAGTCTTATCTATGCTACATTAACTAGACCTGATTTATCATATGCAGTTGGGGTTTTGTCTCAATTCATGCATTGTCCTAGGAAAGAGCATTGGATTGCAGGTCAAAGAGTGTTGAGGTACATTAAGGGTACACTCAAGGAAGGTTTGTATTATGGTTTTACATCAGATACAAATATCAAGATTTATAGTGATGCAGATTGGGCAGGTAATCCAGATGATAGAAGGTCAACCTATGGATACATGTGTTATGTGGGAGATAAGTTAATCTCCTGGTGCTCAAAGAAGCAACATACAGTTGCTTTGTCATCTACAGAAGCAGAGTACAAAGGCATGGTTGAAGCTACAAAAGAAGTGATATGGCTTAAGACTCTCATGAAGAGTTTTGACACTATACAGAGCATACCTATCATTTATGGTGATAACATGAGTTCATTATATCTAGCTGCTAATCCTGTTTTTCATGCCAGGACCAAACACATTGAGATAGAGTATCACTTTCTAAGAGAGAAGGTGATGGATAAGGAGATTGAAGTTATACATACTTCAACAAAAGATGAGATAGCTGATATGCTTACAAAAAGTTTAGATGGACCTATGTTACAGAAGTTCAAAGACATGGCAGGCATAAAGAAGATAAGAGAAACCTCAATTGATGATTGAGGGGGAGCTGTTGGTGCAGAACAATCACCAATTGAAGTTTGGAAGACAAAAAGATGGAGATAAGATCAAGGTTTGAAGCAAAGAAGGTGGTTACATTCACAGGATGAATGATATGTACACATATGTACATTAGTGAAGACATAGATCACTTAGACTTTTGTTTAGTCATAAACTTGTACATATTTGCCTATAAATACTTTGGAAAAATGTCGGGGCAATAGGGGAGACAATGAGAGAGTATGAGAATAGTGTATTGAGGAGTTGTAAGAGTCATTAGACCTCCTAGAAGTGAGTTAAACTTTCTCTCATCACTCAGTTGTAATTTTCTGAGAAATAGAAGAAAAATTGCGCCCGATGTTTTTGTGTTTTCTCCTCGTGTAGTAGATCTTTTATGAATTCCTTTTGGAGATGTCTAAGTCCATAGTTAATCAATCTATGGCTAGAATTTGAGAATCTAATTGTAAGCAGGTTAAGAGAATTGTGTGTAGGAACATTCATATGTAAGGAACGTTCACAGTCTCATGAAACAGGCGCAGATTTCGAGTTCAATGGAATGAGTAGTGCTCAGTGCACAGTGTAAAGTCTTACACATATGATAGCTCAAAATCTAAGTTGAGAGATAAGCTACATCTAAAAGCATTTGATCAAACGGGTTCAACATTGGGAGAACTATAGCTAAGAAGTTGCAGGTGTCAAAGTCGCTATTGCAGAGAAGTAGTTTTACACATAGGTAAAGTGTTTGAGTCATTTCTCAAAGTATACTCAATCATTTGAGGAGATTTAAGTTGGAGAAGGTGCGCAACTTTAAGGCGACACATCCTACAAAGTTTTATAAAAAACTTTACACAAATGGTTAGTCAATTAGAGATTAATCTGCAGCAGACTTTTCTGAGAAGTTGAGTTTTTTCAGAATAGTTAATTTTCTGATAAGTTGATGAATGTTCTCTAAATTTGGTGGAGTCTGAAGTTGTTCTTGATATAGAGGTGGTCTAAATTCAAGGTCAACTTGTTCTTTTGGAGATTAACACTCTCCATCAGTAGTGGTAGTGGTAGTAGTAGTGGTGGTGTTGGTGGTGGTAGTAGTAGTAGTAGTAGTAGTAGTAGTAGTAGTAGTAGTAGTAGTAGTAGTAGTAGTAGTAGTAGTAGTAGTAGTAGTAGTAGTAGTAGTAGTAGTAGTAGTAGTAGTAGTAGTAGTAGTAGTAGTAGTAGTGTATCTTTTCTTTTTATTCTTATTATTATAGTAGTGGTGGTTGTGGTTGTGGTCGTAGTAGTAGGAGTGGTGGCATTAGTAGTAGTAGTAGTATTAGTAGTACTTCATGTCTATGCTTTGGACTTTCCAAGTTAGATGAAAGAGCAATATTGCTTGCAACATGGTTTTAACATCATGAATCTATGTAGAAGAAATGATCATCTTCTTTACCTTCTTTGTGACTCAGATTCAAAGTAATTGTTGAAGTCCCTTCTATTGTGACTTCTATTGTTGTTGTTGAAGTAGTGTCCACCTCTGCCTCTAGTGTTGCCAAATCCACCCCTTCCACCTCCCTTTTTTTGGGTCCTTCCATTGAACCATCAATTTTGAGTGGTGTGGTTGGTCTTGATATAGATGGCACAAGGATGAACATCTTTGATTTGTCATGCTTTGCTCCTTTCTTCTTCCCTTTCCACTTGCTTTTGCCTACATAGTTGGCTTGGGAAATCTCTTCTTCACCATCTTCCTTCTTCTTTCCTTTGGCTTCTTCTCTTTCTTATCTACATAAAGAGCACTTGTTGTATTACCTTGATCACAGTTACCTTCCTTCAAATTATTGTTGGCCTCTTGGTTGAAGAGTTTCCCAAGGAATATGTTGAAATATGGAGTTTCCATGATGAGATCATAAGCTATGGTGAAGGATTGCCATTGCTTATCATTTCTAATTCCATTTAGAATCTACCTCATGATGGCCTCTTCTTCAATTAGCTCTCCTATGGATGCTAACTGATCTGCAATCCCATTGACCTTGGTAACAAACTCTATGATAGTTTGTTTTGGTGTCTTCTTCATTTGGTTGAACTCATTCCATAGATGGTTCTTTCTAGCTTTGTTACTAGCTAGAAAAAAGGTCTCAAGTGCATCCCAAATCTCTTGGGATGTTTTGCATCTCTAGTATATGGAAAGAAAAAAAATTAGAGATAGATTTTTGTACGACCTTGCTTGAGCATCCCTTGCACACCAAAGTGTGAGTCTATTTGTCTCCTCGTGTGTATGTCCTCCTTTGGATCTTGGAATAGGCATAGCTTCATCACCTACTACAATTCCATAAGAATTTTTACCTTGCAAATAGGCTTCCATTCTGATTTTCCAAGCAGCATAGTTGTTTCTATCAAGCTTCTCAATCATTGAGGGAGGGCCATCAACCACCTTGATGTAGCTTTAATACCAATGAGAGAAATTGGAGAAGCTTGAGGAAGGTAGAAAAGTGAGGTTCAAGGTGAAGAATATTTGTCCATCCAACCAACATAAGACCAACCCCTGCACTCTTGGAGTGTTAAATATACCTTATGGGCTCTCAATTAATGCAATAAAACAATTAATGCAATAAAATCACTATGTACTTTTGGAATATATATGAGAAATAGTTGATCTAAAATAGACGAGTTTGCAAATGGCTAGCTCAAAAGCTTGCTATTTTGGAATGAAACATTCAACTTCAAATGCTCAAAGTAGCTAGCATGATTACAATTGGATAAATTACTTTTGGAGGAATGTTATACATAGTGTTGAGTAGTTAAAATGCACAAGAATACAATAAATAAGCAAGGTATGCTCCAAGAATAAGTTTGACACTAAACAGAGGTACTTTGGATTTTCCAAGGTTGTGGAGAGATAGACCCCGAAACCTTAAAATGCAGATTTCTCACAATCCATGAAACCAAATGCTAAAGAAAAGTGTACCCTAGAAGTAGATACTATTAAATTTCCAAGGATTGCCCACTTATCAAATTTGGAGCATTTTAGAAAGAGAACCACTTCTTGCAAGTTGATTGTAACTGGGGAAGATGATGCAGAGATTGAAGTAGAGCAAATTAAGGAGATCAAAGTATGAATGTATATTGACCTTTCTTAATGTACAAATAAGTGTGGGTCTTTATATAGACTATTGAATTATTCTATGACTCTTTTACAATGCATTTGAATTCGAATCAGTACTTAGTCAAAGTTAGTTTTGATTAAAGAAGAAAAGTAAAGATCAAATTTAAAGACTTGATTTTAGGTGAATTGATTGATTGATTGAACATCAAGTTCAACTATCCCAAACTCATGGAATATGAACTTTCCTTTTATCCTTTTACAAGGATGAAAACTCTAGGTTTTTACAAGATTAAGTGATCCTTAAAGAGTCCTTATGAAATACCAAAAATGAGCGTACTGTAAGCTTGATGATCTAACACTTTTTACAAGCAAGTTTGTGTGCCACTAGTAGAATTAGTAGGACTAGTAGTGGTAGTGGTAGTGGTAGTGGTAGTGGTAGTGGTAGTGGTAGTGGTAGTAGTAGTAGTAGTAGTAGTAGTGGTGGTGGTGAAGGAGAAGGAGAAGGAGAAGGAGAAGGAGAAGGAGAAGGAGGAGAAGAAGAAGAAGATCATCATTCTTTCTTGCACATTCATGTGTCCTCTTCTCCTTACAAGCAAGTTTGTGTGCTTTCAAAGGTTCATGGATTAAGGAGTTCCATGATGTCTCCCCACACAAGATGGACAAAATGATTATGCATTGTTCAACTCTGAATGACCATTTCACGTCGAATGGAAAGATGGGGTGAATGCATTTATGCACATTGAGTATGGGTTACTCACTCACCCACATATTTTTCATGCCCATGGCTCCATCATTTCACAACACTTCATACGTACGTATTTATTTCAAGATTTGCATATTCATTGTTCTAAACACGTTCGTTGAAGAGAAGTGAGTAATACCAACTATTATGCATGATTGAAGAATCCTAACAGCGTAATATCGACTTTCCAAAACATAGCCCTCATGGAGATCCTTTGGGTTTTGAGGTTGCATGTCCATGCGTGCGAAGCTGATTATTCCTCCTATGCATCAACTCTTTGAGGAACATGGAGAGGTGGCCATTATGGATACCCAAGCACTCTCGAAAAAGCTCAAAAAATGTTTTCATTTCGGAGCACCTCATTGACTCAAATGGCATACTTTAAAGAGATATACCAGAGGAGAAATGCTTCATAATATGATGTCCCATGTCCCACTAAATAAGGAGATACCTTCACCACATGGGAAACATAAGAAAAACTCAAAAGAAGCCCATTCTCTGAGCCGTCACCCCAAAATGTGCTCATGTGCGAAGCACACCAAAGAAAACCAAATCACCATATCTAGAGACTAAGGGTCCGCTCGTATCTTTTTACTCCATTTCAGTAGTCAAGCGTGGAGGACATACTGCAATATATTTTTTGAAGTCATGCACAGAAACAGAAGCTAAGAGCTTATTTCAGCGCCAGCTATGGTTGGCCGATGGCTCCTCAAGACAGAACCGGAGAAATGGTCCTGGGATCATCAAGAAGCCAATGGGGGTATTTCGCAGTGGGACGGAGTTCGCAATGCGCAAGCGCAAAAACATCTTCGTGCCATGGAACAAGGGGACCTCTGCTTCTTCTACCATAGCGGCTCTAAGGGCAAAGAAATCGTCGGTATCGTACGTGTCTCAAAGCCTTTCTATCCTGACCCCTCCGATGCATCCGGCAAGAATGGCATGGTCGACGTTGAGGCTGTCTTTAAGTTTTCTCAACCAGTTAGCCTGATACGTCTCAAGCAGGAGGATGGCTTAAGTAACTGCGTTATGTTTCGACAGCCAAGACTTTCTGTGTTGCCTGTTACGTCCTCTGAGTGGGGCCTTATCTGTAAGCTTACAGGTGATACTGAAGCCTCAGCAGTTAGCGCGAATAGCCAACTTGGGTTCAGTCTTGACAATGCTCTGGATCCTGAAAAAGGTGCACAACTGTTGACATCAAAAGCCCATCTACCTCATGAAGATTGTGACATAGAGATTAGTGGCATTGATCAGAGTGCAGACTGCAACGAAACTTCCAACAATGGGACCGCTGAAGCAGTTGGCACAGTGGGTCAATCTTCCTCAAGTAGAAAACGGTCTCAAAAACTGGGGGATGTTGACAAATGCGTCCATGTATTAAGGTCCACCTCAAATGCTAGAGCATCTCAATTACCAGATAAATTAGCTGAGATTTCGGCCTTTAAAGGGGGAATTGTTACCATTAGGGACTTCTCACCTGCAAAGAGTATCACTACTAAGGCCGGTAAAGGTGGGTCCAACAAAAGAAGAGTTTACAGCAAGAAGTCTAGGAAGGAAGAAGATGCTGGGTCGCATAATGGAACAGGCTTGCTATCTGCTGACGAAGGTAGAATGTATAGGAGAAGAAGTAGGTAGTAAGCAGTATTTTGTGCATCGTATATTCTGCCTACTTCCTCCTTTTCGTAGTGGGTTATCTGCTAACCATTTTGACGAGAGACTTTTATCTCCTCCATCGACCTTTAGGACCTAGGGTTTAGCCTTTCAAGCAATTCGTACGCTAAGAAATACAGTAATAGTCTGTAGAATGGTGCTCAGTATCTTTTGCAGAAGTGAAGGGTAACATTTCAATGTATATGACAAAATACTTGGCTATGGAATTTTCTGACTGGCGTTTCCTTTTCTTGTTATAACTCACGAGAATATACATGATGCTTTTCTCTCGAACTCAATTATATATGTAATCGAAGTGTGCTCTCACTTTGGTACACATGGATTTTTCATTGGGGCATATTCAGATACTTGAGGCACCATTAAGTGTTGCAAGTGCCAGAATTTACCGCCTGTTTTTCATTTTCATGGTGAGTTATGCAGGCGGTCTTTGTTTTCTCATGTGGATGGCCAACGTTTAGGCAAGCAAGGACTGTGTCGTGGATTGCAGTCAGGGAACATTTTCAACTTTTACCATTGCAATGTTTCGTTCCTTTGCACCCGTCTTCATAGGTTTTACAGCTCTTTCATAAATAATTTTTAATGTGTGAAAATGGAACGTCTTGGTGTCTTTCTTGAGCTGCGCATCTATGTTGTTAAACATCATCTATCTAACAAGTCAGATGAATAAACA
>MU260314.1:210000-227500 GCA_020310875.1 Ceratopteris richardii
CCTAAATTGTAATAAGTATGTCTTAATCTACCCCACATTATATACAAATGGATACCTAAATTAACACCAAATTGTTGAGATATCAAGCTCAACATCTGATGATCCAGGATAGCACGTATCACTTTTTCATTTCTCTAACATGTATAGTGGTTACGTTGGTATATGTCAGGGACACTTCATTGAGCTTTATTAGATTTATCTACTGAGAGTGATGGCACATTTGTTTCTTGCCAGCTCACTCATTCACGGACATTAGGTTTTTTTCTTATGTATTGGACTTTATATATTGCACTTGTTGTATTCTTGTTTTTAGGTCATTCTTGTACATTCCTTTTATGCAATAGAAGAAGAAGATCATTCTTCCTTGCCCCAATCTGTGTGTGTGCTTCTCCTTGATTGTGAGATTGTGTGTGTGAGCTCTCTTCCTTATCTCCTTCCTCGTGACACGGTATCAGAGCCAGTGTGGCTGTAGAGAGCTCGTGGAGAAGGCCGAAAGTGAAGAGTACAAGAGAAGGCATGGAGAAAGCACAGTTCACAAACGACCTCAGATTGCTACCAAAATTGGCGTGAAGGTAGAGGACCTCAAAATATTTTCGATCATTATCCCTTTAGGGTCACTCGTTTTCGTCAGATTGAAGTTTCGGAGCCATCTCGACCTCCATTTTGAGCCTGCAAGGTGGGCCTATAGAAAATCCAGGTCAGTTTGCAAAACTATAACTTGCATCGTGTTCGAAAACACTCATATATTCTAGATTCAAAATTTCAAGCGATTTCGTGTACTGATACACGAAAACTATGTTTTTTTGAGATAGAACTATCACGTCATAGTGGGACAATGTTCAAACAGAAGTGCTACTTGTAGTGTTTTGCAGTTTTGTGAATAGTTGCAGAAATGGTAAACAGAGATGGAATGAGTGAGCTTATGAGCGATAAGCTAGACAAGACCAACTTTCATGCTTGGAGATTCAGAATGACAAATTTCTTGATGGGAAAAGGCTATTGGAAGTACATCGAAGGAGAGAATGAAAACGCTCCGTAGTTACCAGAGAGGAATCGAACTGCAGACCAGTTAAGATCGTATGAAGAATGGAATTAAGGAGCAAGAAAGGTAATGTATTAGCTATCTATTAGCATATAGGATAGCATGATTGGGCACATACATGATGCCAAAACTCTGAAAGAGGCTTGGAACAATTTGATCACATTGTATGAGAGCAATACAAAGGCGCAAAAATTGCAACTCAAGAACGAGCTGCATACACTAGAGAAAAAGGGCATGTTGGTAAGTGACTACACTCTGAATCAAAAGCATATATGAGTCACTTGCATCTATTGGCGTGAATGTAGATGATGATGATGATAAGGTGGAAGTGTGCCTTCGTGGTTTACGAGCTGCATATAAGCAGTTCAAAACTTCTATATAGACTAGGGAAAATATTTCGAATTTTGCTGATCTGGTATCTATGCTGATTATTGAAGAAAAGAATCTTTGTGAGGATTCAAACTCCCAAGGAAAACCCAGTTTTGAGCAGCTATTCTACTCTAGAAGAGGAAGAGGCAGAGGTACAGGCTTCGGAAAAGGAAGAGCACACAATAACCAAGACCAAGTTCAACAACAGAATCATGCAGGAGGAAGAGGACAGTTTCGAGGCAGGGGGAGCCAAAGAGGTCGCAGAAATTTCCAAAGAAATGATTCTATTAATGACAGTAAAGGATGCTGGAATTGTGGTAAACTTGGACACTTTGAACGTGTTTGCAGGTTGAAGAATCAAAATAACAGAAGGTAACAAAACAACTATGCATCCACAAGTGGAGATGATTATGAGAAGCTATTCATGGTTCAACATCACATGATGAATACGATGTCTATTGGTGTTTCAAAATCGAATGATAATATCTGGTATGTTGATTCAGGTGCTTCAAGTCACATGACCAGTCATGCGGAATGGTTTGGTACTTTGCAAAAATTGCGAGTTCCTGGATATGTTGAAATAGGTAATGACATATCACACCCTATCGAGCATACATGAAACATAGCACTATCTATGGAGGATGGAAAGGTAAAACATCTTGCTGATGTGCTGCATGTTCCAAAGATAACAAAGAATCTAGTTTCTATTGGATAAATGGTTGACCAAGGATTACAAGTCAGGTTCAATGCCGATGGGTTATATGTAGAAGAGTACAAACAAGATGGAAGATTGATTGTCGAAGGAAACAAAGTGGGTAGGATGTTCACCTTAAATGTGAAAATTCCTAAAATGACGGCAACCATGTTTGCAAAAGGTGCATGAGTTATTGCTGATATAGACATCTGGCACAAACGAATTGGACATGCAAATCTGCAAAGGCTGAAATTGATGCAGTCAAAGGAGATTGTCAATGGACTACCAAATTTCAAGGTTGCAGAAATGCAAAAGGTATGTGCAACATGTCAATTTGGTAAACAGTCAAGAGCATCATTTCCGCATGACAAGCATGTTAGTAAGAATGTGCTGGAAATAGTACATACAAATGTTTGGAGTCCTTCAAAGACCACATCTATGGGTGGTTGTAGATTTTATGTTACTTTCATTGATGACCATACATAGAAAGTATGGGTATATTTCATGAAAGAGAAGAGTGAGGCATTCACTCACTTCCAGAATTTTAAAGCTATGGTGGAAAAACAGACATGGAAGTATATTTAGACATTAAGATCTGATGGAGGAGGTGAATACATGTCAAATGAGTTCAACAACTTTCTTAAAAGTCATGGAATTTGACGTCAGTTTTCATGCAGGTACACAACACAATAGAATGGCATTGCTGAACAAAAAAATAGACATATTGTAGAAATAGCAAGAGCCTTGATGGTTGAGAAGAATATGCCTCATTGTTATTGGGCAGAAGCTGTGCATACTGCTATATAGATCATGAACAAAACTTTGACTCATGTTGTACATCAAGTTAGACCTGGAGAGAAGTTTACACGTAAAATGCCAAACTCATCACATATGAAAGTATTTGGCTGTATTGCATATGTACATGTTCTAGATGAGTTGAGGACAAAGCTTGATCCAAAAGTAGAAAATGTATCTTCATTGGATGCTCCCTTGAACAAAAGGGATACAAATGTTATAACCTGCTCACATGACAGGTGAAGGTGAGCAGAGATGTGGTATTTGATGAAATGTCAAGCTTCTATGCAGATGCCAAAGATGGGCTTAATCTTGAATCAAATGAAAAAGAAAATGTTGAAAAATCGAGTGCAGAATCTCAAGTTTTGAGTGGGCCCGATGCATCACCAAACAATAGTTCCAACTCAAATCCATGGAGTGGAAGATTGAGTGGCAATTTCAGTCCAACAACTTCCTCAAATACATCCAAGAAAGGTAAAGAAAAGCTTTTTGTTGGTAATAAAACATGTGAAAGTTTTGAAGATGTTGATGGAGATTCAAGCGGTTCAAAGAAGAGTCTTGATGAGGAACTTGGATTGCCCTCTGTGAAGACTCCAAGAGTAAGAAAGTCACATGCAGATGATACAAGGAGAAGTGACCCAGGACCAGAAAGATCTGGGAGGATGCAAAATTCACTGCAATGATTGATATATGATAGTTACATGGCTCTTCATTATGCCTACATGACAAAGGTAATACAAGATGCTGAACCCTCTTGTTTTGAAGATGCAATTGGAAATGTAGATTGGGAAAAAGCTATGGATGAGGAGATGGCAGCAATTTATGGAAATAATACATGGAAGCCGGCTCCATTACCCCAAGGAAAGAAACCCATAGGCTGCAAGTGGGTTTACAAGGTAAAGCACAATACTGATGGTAGCATAAGCAAGTACAAAGCACGATTGGTAGCAAAAGGATATGCACAAACATATGGAATTGATTATGAGGAAACATTCAGCCCTGTAGCTAAAATGTCTACTGTCAGAATTCTTGTTGCATTAGCTACAACAAAAGGATGGACCTTGCATTAGATGGATGTGAAGAATGCTTTCCTACATGGTGAGTTTCAAGAAGAAGTATACATGGACCAACCACAAGGATATGAAGATTCAAAACATCCAAAATATGTTTGTAGGTTGCAAAAGGCTTTGTATGCGCTTAAGCAAGCTCCTTGTGCTTGGCATGCAAGGATTGCTAGTCACTTAACCACCATTGGGTTTTCTATGTGTGATGCTGTTGCTCTAGCACAATGGTGAGGACCACGTTAAGAAGCTCCACCTCCTTAATGTCAATCCGCGGAAGAGATAGGAGTGATATGAAGATCGTGAATATGAGATGAAGTGAGAGTGAAGGTGAGAAGCATAGAGATGCACACACACATACACACACACAACGAAGAGACAAGCAAGACACAATGGAAGGTAGGAAATCAACTCTATTACTCAAGAACACTCTTACAAGCTCAAAATAGCTCTAAGCTCTTCTCTACTCCAACAAGCTAACCTCAAAAATGAGCTCTCTAGCTCTTTTTATAGATTCTAGACTAGTTTTGACCGGTTTCACATCTAGTGACCGGCATAGTTAAAAAATAGGTCCTAGAGGCTATTTGAAAGGGTAAACGATGTCTAAAAATAACCAAAATTGGTATGCTCGTTCTACCTAAGCTCCTCAAGCTCGAGGACTCCTCGGCTTGCACAAAATGGAGCTATAAATTACAAAAAGGGTTTTTCTATGTTACATATGTTACAATAGTGATGAAAATCACTGTTGGAGGTTTTGAAAAGCATTTATAAAATATAAGTCTTTGAAAAAATGATTCGACTAACTCCCTGCTATGTCTTTACATGCTTCCGTGTCTTCTATGCCTTTGGCTACTGCCAACACCCCCCTCCCTCTCGTTTCTGTCGTCCACGACAAATCCTTGTTGTGAGGTCTGTCGGATATAGTTCTGGAGTAGTTCCTGAGCGAGGGTGTGTTCTGATATACGAATTCCTCGGGCCAAATCTGCCTCGAGTTTCTCCCAATAGATTGGTTGCGGTTCATCAGATGGTGGGAGTCGATAGTGCGTGGAATATACCATCTGTTCACAGGCAAATAATTGTAAGAGGTGTGTAGGCCTGCTGATGAACACCTCTGAATGGTATTCCCAGAAAGCGGTTGTGAACATTTCTTCAAAGGTTTGCTTGTAGCACGCCGGTAAGTATTTGATTCTGCAATGCCAGGCATAACACACCCGGAGCGATGGTGTTGTACTCATGTCATAAACTAAGTCAAGATTTCCATGCTCAAAACCCGGGGTGTTTACGTGGGGTGCCTTGATGCGACGGAAGACTTTGAAAACCATCTGCATCATGTCAAATATCTTGACAGTCATATGCGCTGCTATATCGTCCATATGTTTTAAGCGAGGGAGCCAGTGAAGAATCGTTGCCATCATATATCCAACTGTTGGTAGTTCTATGGGTGGCGTGAAATATGGGTAATTTAGCCAATCCTGGCATTGCTTATTGTTCTGTACTTTAATGGAAAAGGCCTTCCAGGAGCGGCGACGTGGCACTGGTCCCCAACATGGGTTGTACTTTAAGTGTAGAGGTGCCTTTACCCAAGTACTCATCATCTCTGGATAATTCTGTAAGAGATCCTTGCGCCAATCTGGTTGATAGATCTCTCCTTGCTGCACATCTAGTGGCAAATCGTCAGGCTCAAATTGAGTTGCGTGGGAGGGCTTCTTGCCTGTTTCTTTCTCTATGGCCAACTGATATTCCACCATTAACATAAAATACGGTTTGTACTGTAGCTCATGCCCAGATATGTATCTGCAAGGGGCCAAGTGAGCAAAATAGGGGGACTGTAAAATGCGTTCTTCAATCATCGCCATTGCATGTAACTGCGCCTCTACCCGTGCTGAGTGGGTTGTTCCAAGTTCTTCAATCGTCTTCATCCATGCGGGAGTAGGAAGTTCAAAAGTCGTCTGGCCTTCGACCGTGACTCGTCCGCCTGGGATGGGTTGGGGTTCATATGCTTCTTCAAAAGTTTCCTCCACCGGAATAGTCATTGTTTCTTCCTCTGCTGGTAGTTCCGATGGGGAGTCTGGCCTTGGTGGTGCTTCGTATACTGCTATCTTGGATTGAAGAGTTAATACCTGGGACCATAATGCGTTGAGTTCCTCTAGGATGTCAGGAGATGAGTCCGCAGGAGCTGGTAGTCCTTGTTGTACTGGTGCTCTTAGCTGGAGTAGTTTATGATCTTCTTTCAACTTCTGATATTCCTCGTTCATGTTGTCCTATTCATCTAGCAATCTGACATGATCATCTAGCAACATCTTCATAGACTCTGAGGGCACGGCTTTAAAGCGACTGGGGCTTAATGGTTGGTCTGGCTGATCTAAAGCAGCTTCTAAATTCTCTCTGTTCTGTTCTTGTAAACGCTGGTTCTCTTCTTTCGCTGCTGCCAAGTGTCGTCTGAGTAAGCCCATGTTTCTCGGTTTAATGTTGCATTGCGAATAGTCTGTGCCCTTAACAAGTTATCGATATCTGTGACCGCCTCTTTTGTCTTTTCTTCACTTTCTAGTTCAAGTTTATGGTATGCCTCTCGTAGCTCTTGGTAGCGGGTTTCAATGAGGCATTCTCAATCGACAATGAATTAAGCTGTGACTGTAGATCATTCGTGGTCTGCTGCAACGTCCGGTAATTATTTCCAAGAGATGCAAATTCATCTCTTACTTGAGTAATGCAGGTGAACATCTGTCGAAATGCGGTTGGTGTTGATGCAAGGGGTAAGGGAAATGGGGGTGGGAGAGTGGATGCTGTGGTGATACTGGAAAATTGTGATGTGCCTATGTGTGGTGGTGAAATGAATGAAGGGAGTGGTGGTGCAGTGGGTGGTGAGATGTCCATATCATTGGACATGGTGTCAAGTGCAGTGACCGTGAATAAAGGCATGAGAGTGGGTGTGTGCGTGGGTGTAAATACAGGGTTTACAAAGGTTGAAGAGTAATTTACAGAGGGGTTCTCTAATGCTGCTTGGTGGAAAGGGGAAAATGGAAATATGGTGGGTCGGGGAGGTGATACAGGGGAGAAAGTCATCGAGGTAGAAATGGAAATAGTGGTCTCGGGGGTGCGGGGAAGGATGGAAAAGATGGATGGAGAAATGGACTGGATAGAAGGGTGGATGTTTGAGGAGGAAAACCAGGTTGGGTGGGTGCGGGAAGTGTGGGAGGAATGGAAGCAACAAAGGCTTCTGCTACAGCGCTATCCAAAGATGTGGATGGTCTGGGAGAGATCGGATGTACAAGGGAGATTGGAGAGATGGGAGGTGAAGGAGGAGCAGTTGGTGTGGTAGGTACTTCGGTAACATCGATGGTATGTGCAGTAGTAGTGTGGGGTGGGGAGTCGATGACAATGATGTCTTCTGCCAATGAGCCTTCCGAGACGAGACGTGCCTCCCTGGCTTGTTCTGAAGATTGGGCACCTGTGGGTACACGAATGTATTCGCCTGGTTTTGATAGTAAACGTACTCGTCGGGGGTCAAACTGCGGTAACGGCTTCCTCTGCAAATATCTTAATGCTTCATTAGATCCCACGGATTTAACAAGTTCCCTGAAGCCTTTAATGTATACTCTTCGAAACCGCCTGAGACAAGTTCTTGCTCTATGAGTGCTTGGCTCTCTTCCTTAGTTAACTTCTTATGCGCCCAAACTTTTTCCATGGTGCGATATAATTTTTTGATTGCCAGCATATAAGCTGCTGCTTCAAAGGTTTCATCTTCATGCGTACTGGTATCACCTTGGGTGTCGGTTTGTTGTCCTTGCTCATCTGTCTGCACATTTTCTTGGGATTCATGAGTGCCCTGGCTGGCTTCGTCATCACCATCGTCTTCATCTGTTTCTGTTCTTTCGTCCTCGGAACTAGATCCTACTTGTCCTTGTGGTTGGTCCGGAGGAGTGGTCGGGTAGCTTGGATGTTCATATTCTTGAGAAAATATCTGTCCTTTAGAAAATTGAAATTCACTTGAAAACACATCTTGCATCTCAAAATCGAATGTTGTGTCCGTCGGTTCTGCTTCCAAGTTGGGTATCGGAAAAGAAAAAGCTTCTGCACCAATAGTGGTGGGAACTTCTGCTGCAGTGGTGGTAGGTTCGTAAACTGATGTTGGTTGTGAGGTAATCGCACTTGAAGTGCCTTCTGTAACGACAGGTCGTGATAATCGTATGCGAATAGGTTGTACAGGGGCTTCTATAGGAGACTCTTCTGGAGAGGGTTGCGGTGACGGTGATTCGGCGACCTGGAGGCAGGGGATAGTTCTTCTCATGTGCTTTCCTGCTCGTCCTTTGCTGGCCTTCCTAGCTTTCTTTGTGTTCCCTTGAATGCTTTCAGCTCCTCGCTTGTCATTGCATGCTCGATAGGTAAATCGTATGCCAAACACATATATACAATGCGTGTGAGAGCGCAACGTCCATTGATTACCTTCTTTCTTTCCCATCGGTGTTGTGCTAAGTACAACTGATCAATTGTCCAACTGGCCAGATCAACTGTTTGTGGTCCAGTACAAGCTAAATATAAGCCAAAACAAATGCATTTGTGGGGCATGGTGAATCTGTCTTGAGCGGGGAAAGTGAAATGCTGCATGCATATCCTCAATGGTTTAGAGAGCTCAGGCGTGATTGCTAAAATATCTTCCCACTTAGTAACATCCCCATGTTTCATAGGCTCTGGAATCAGCCTTTCTCACTCTGTTGGAGTGTGGGTTCCATGTATCTTGATTGCCGCTCTAATTAGATCTTTAGAAAGATGAAACTTTTTAAAGGGTGGGTCATTTACCAAGGACGGCAAAATGAATGTGTCTGGTAGGTCCTTGTTTTCCGAAGCTGTTAAAGTTGTTACCAAGTAATGACATCTGTAGAAATCTGGTTTAGACAAAGGATCACTGAAATACTCTGTGAAGCCTGCTCTCGCCTAAACATGCGTTAAGTCTTCTGTGTTCTATAATCCTTCGAACTCTCTTGAGAAAAACTGGTACTTGCCCCATGTACAATGATCAAAAGCCAAATTGGCCTCAAAAATGAAATCTGCATCTGCCAATGGGCCTGCTAATCCTTGGAACCAATGAGAGTTGCAATGAATCTTCTCAGTGTATCCCCTAGGAGGATCGTCGATCGGCATGGGTCTAGGGAAGCCTTGAAATTCCGGTGGTTGTGCCGTCAGATGGGGCTCAACTAGCAATTCGCCAATATTTGCCATGGGTACACTGGGGCCAGCTTCAGATGGTCCTTCTGCCTGCATGATG
This sequence comes from Ceratopteris richardii, assembly GCA_020310875.1. Taxonomy (NCBI): domain Eukaryota; kingdom Viridiplantae; phylum Streptophyta; class Polypodiopsida; order Polypodiales; family Pteridaceae; genus Ceratopteris; species Ceratopteris richardii. Next base: position 219,225 of record MU260314.1, read on the forward strand.
AATGATGCAAATGTGTAGCGGATGTGCTACAAAAGATTACCACATTAGTATGGAAATTAATCATGATCCCATTAAAGCGAGACCGCAATCCCTTTCCATAACTGATGTGTAACTCGTGTAGCCAAGTGTTGTGATCTGGTTTATGGAATGATTGTTGCAAAACTAATGCAGGTCTCTAGATGCCTACATGCTTCAGATGATGCATACATTTCTTGCTGAGATGTTATTACACGTGATGTGGGTTATAGTGTGTGGATTTGTACAAGGTTCAGTGGTGAATGAGTTATTACAAGGTTGTAGATTAGTCGGGGTGGGAGTTATGTTAGACAATGGGTTTTGACTAGACAACTGGATACGTTTCGGTATCCGCTTCCTAAGAGTTTGTGAGCGGGTGATAGGTTTTTGCTGCGGGACAAAAGATGATATCAGATTTGGTGGTATTGAGGGGTGAAGAGATTTCTGAGGGGTATATATTACATGGCTTGAGGGTTGAGCTATAATACACTGCTTGGGTACCCAAATCTGCATGGGTGTGGGTCGGTTTGTAAGGTACTTCTTGGCGATCCAAATATGTCGAATGTTCAAACTTGTAGACGAAGATCGAGGAGATGTTGGATACTGACTCCGCTTTTGTCTTGACTTCTTCTTATCAATGTGTGCGTTGTTGAAATCAGTTAGTGCTTTCTATCCTTTTGGCACCCATATTTGTCTCGTGCCTCTTGCATTGTGATACTGATACTGCTGCTTTCTTTGAGTAGTCTGATATTGTCATCGGTCTGGGTTCCTTCGTCGTGGTTGACTCCTTAGTGGTTGAGGTTGAGAGGTCGGATGGACACTCTGCTTTGGAAAAGAAGGGAGGTCCAACACTTGCGAAACTACAGATCTAGGCCAGCCCGCAGTAAGTGTGGAAGGATGGGCACTGCAGGGTATTTTGCCCATGTGGCAGTTGATGCAGTCCACTTGACCGCTGATGTAACCCACCTGACCGCTGATTGTGTCCATTTGACCAAGCGGTTGGATGATTGCCCCTTCTAGTTTGCAGGAAGCCCAAGGGAAAATCTCTTGATGTCCTTCTGATTGACAATTGTCCATCGCCAAGCCCACGTGGGTTGGTGTAGACGTAACGTGACTTATTTGACCAAAGATCTTTCGTTCTTCCGTCGCATGCATTTCATAGGGTCTAGGGTTACGTACTTTAGGCGGAATGCCGTTAGGGAAGTCAAGTGGTATCACTCGCTTCTGATCTAAGGTTCCAATCTACAAGGAGCCTTGTCTAAGATTTAGGTCCACTGAGTGATCGTATAGCCAATCTTGGCCAAGGATTAGGGGTTCTATCAGGTCCTCGTCATGGCACACTAGTAACTTCGCTGTCATGGTCACATCGTGTATGAGGATAGGAAGGTCCACCTCACCCATGCAAGGGGTTTCCATGCCTCCTAGCCCTATGAGGTATGCCTCAATTGGCCGCATTTCTATTCTTGAGTCCTTCTAGTGGAACCATCTAATCGCACTAGTCGCAGCACCTGAGTCAATTAAAGCCCTGAGCTCTTGGTAGGGGTTGCCATGCTCTAGCCTGACTGTAATGAATGGTCTCCGATCCACTATGCTAGGATGGGTACTTGACTTTGCTTGACACATAGCCATGGGGTATCTGGGTGTCGTTTCCAGATGGTTATAATGTTCTCTCCCTAGTCCTTGCCTTCTTAGCTTCATGCACTTAATGCGTTCTATAGCTTCTGCCTGAGCTTCAGCTCGTATTCTATTTTCTTCCTCCTTACGCTTCTTTGCCAACGTGAGTTGTCTAAGCATATCCTCAGTAAGAGGTTCTTGATATAGCTTGACTCTACAGCCACTAATGTAATTATGCATTATGTCTCCTTCTAAGGTGGCTAATTGTACTGCTCCACTTGTCGAGAGTCTGTTAATGATCATAGGTCCATAACCTCGCTTTTCTAACTTCCGCACGTGTTGTTTCAACATATATACTAGGACTAAATCTCCTTCTTTTAAACCTTTATCTTTCACATGTGCATCAAAATATACTTTCTGTCGCTTCTTTGCTGCGTATATTCCTGCTGCTGCTCTCAGCCCGGTTTCTCCTAATTGTTCCAAGTCCATTATTCTTGCTGATAATTCATGGCCGGTCCACTGATGTTCTTGTGCAACCTTAAGGGTCGGTATCAAGAAGTCCAAAGGAAGCACAACATTTTGACCAAAAACCATATGAAAGGGAGTTGCATTGATTACGGTCTTGTAGGCCACTCGATATGCCCAAACAGCGTGGTGTAACTGTTTGTCCCAATCTGAACGTTTGTTGTTCACGAGTTTCGTCAGTACGTCACAAAGGATCTTGTTAGTGCTTTCAGCCTCACCATTAGCCTGAGGATGATATGGTGCAGATTTCTTGTGAATCACCATAAAATCCTGTAACAAATATTCAACGACTTGGTTTAGAAAGTGAGTTCCTCGATCGCTCACTAACTCTATAGGCAATCCATATCTAGTGAACACATTCTCAAATAAGAACTTTGCTGTTGTTTGAGCATTGATCTTCATTGTAGCTTTCACTTCTACCCACTTGGTTAGATAGTCTGTGGCCACAATGATGTATTCAGCATGTGAACCCTTCACTGGGGGATTAATAGGACCTACAAATTCTATTCCCCACTTAGAGAATGCATGTCCACCCATCATAGGTTTTAGTGGCATCTCATCTTTGCGTATAGGATACTGAGTTTGCTGACAAACATCACGCCTCTTCACGTAGGTATGTGCATCCATGTGAAGAGTTGGCCACCAAAGACCTGCAAATAAAATTGCCTTGATCACCCGATCTGTTCCAAAGTGTCCTCCTGCTACACCTTGGTGAGCAGTCTCCAAGATATTCAGATATTCACTCTCGTGGACGCAGAATCTAAGATACCCATCTTTTCCCCTTTTGTATAGATTATCTCCAATGAGTGCGTAATCTAAGGCTTCTTGTTCCAAACTTCTTTGTCTCGCCAAAGTCATATCTTTGGGAAAAGATTTTTGTCCTCAAAAAGGCTACTAAGGGTCCACTCCAATCTGGCACTAAAGATATTTGATAAAGAGTAGCATGTTCCAGTGGTGGTTTAGTGTGGCAGATTGGGCATTCTTTGCACATTCTATGGACATCAGCTTCCATAGAAGGCCAATATACTCCTAGTCTATGTAGAGTCTGCAATGTACGATGTTTCAAGTGATGTTGCTCTAGTGCACCTACATGTGCTAATTGCAACCAATTCGCATGTTCTGATTCATCTACACAACAAGAAAGAATCTTCTGATTATCTTGTTTATATAGACTTCTTGCTATTATTTGATATCTTTGAGACTTGGTAATCTCTCCTTCCTTGATCCTTATCCTAGGATTCTTGGGTCCATATGTTAGAATAGGGATAATAGGCTTAGCCCATTCTAGTGCTATCTCAAGGTTAAACAAATATGCATCTGATAACTCATCCGCTATCCCTTGAGGAGCTTCTCCTGAGGTTAGTCTTGAAAGGTGGTCAGCTCTGAGATGTGTCTTTCCTTTCCTGACTACTACTTCAAAATCATACTCCATGAGTAATAGAAACCAACGTATTAATCGTCCCATGTTACATGGCTTATTGACTAAGTACAATAATGCTTGATGATCTGTAAAGAATTTGAACTTGTTCACCAACAAATAATGCCTGAATTTCTTTACCGCATAAACCATTCCTAATCCTTCTCGTTCCGTCGTGGTGTAATTTCTTTCTGCTGCATTCAACAGTCTGCTCGCGTAAGCTATGGGGAGATCTATATTACCTTCATTCATGGGTTGTGCTAACACACATCCTATGGCATAGTTGGATGCATCCAGATGTACATGGAATGGCTTACTCCAATCTGGGGTTGTCAATATAGGTGCTGAGCACAATCGTCCTTTAAGTTCATTGAATGAATTATCACATTCATCTGTCCATTCAAACTTGGTCAAAAGAGAGTACAGAGGCTTGGCTATGATTGCATACATGTGTATGAATTGTCTGTAATAACCACAATGGCCCATAAATGCCTGTACCTCTTTTACATTATTTGGCCTGGGTAGATCTGCAATTACCTTCACTTTTTCTTCATCCGTAGAGATTCCATTCTTTGACACAATGTGTCCTAGAATTTTGCCTTGTCTCACCATGAAAATGCATTTTTCTGGGTTCAAACAAACCTAATATTCTCGACATTTGTCAAATACTTGTCTTAACTCTAGGATATGCGTCTGTTTGATATTTGAATGAGCACATAAGTCATCGACATAAACTTCCAAATTCTTGCATAAGAATTCCTTGAACACATGACACATGAGTCGCTGGAAAGTAGCGGGTGCATTTGTGAGCCCAAAAGGCATAACACGAAATGCAAATATGCCCCATTCTGTGGCAAAAGCCGTCTTGTGTTGATCTTCTGGAGCAATGGCTACTTGATTATATCCTGAGAATCCATCAAGAAAGCTGTAAACCCTTGCTCGCAACTCTTTGCAATAAGTGTTCCATGATAGGAGAGGATAATTGTCTCTAATCGTGGCGGCATTAACTTTTTTAAGATTAATACACACACACAATTTTCCATTTTTCTTGGGCACAACCACAATGGGGGATACCCATTCAGTATGCTCAATTTCATAAATGAATCCTGCTTCTATCAAGCGATCTATTTCTTCTTTAATCTTCGCAGCATAGTTATCATTGTACGTGTATGGTTTTTGTTTTGTAGGTTTTGCATTTGGAGTCATAGGGATTCTATGAGAACATATATCTGGGTCTACTCCTTTCAGGTCTTTATAACTCCATGCGAACACATCTCTATATTCGCGCAATAGGGCAACTAATTCTTCTTCTTCTTCATTCATCAAATCATGCCCGATGTATGTACACTTCTTTTCTTCTCCTTCTATGGCCACTATTATTTTTTTTGGTTTTCTCTTGGTTATCATATACTTCTTCAACATTGGTGTTTCTATTAGGCCTTCGTACCATGATTCGTCTATCTTCTATTTCATATTTCTTGAAGTTTTCAGGTACCTCAAACAAAGATTCTTCTTCTTCTGACATGACTTCTTTCTTCTTTCTTTTCTTACCTTCACTTTTGTCAGTGACTTGTGTGGCTAACCTCACCTCATTCATTAGTTCTTCATGTTTCTGAGGGTGAGTTTCTACTTCATAGAAGTATTCTTCCTCTGATGCAAAGGGTGGGTCCATAATAATTGACTCTAAATCAAAATCACTCGCGTCCTCGAATGCATCAGTACTAGGTTCACATTCTTCAATAATCGAATCACACATGATTGGCTCTATCGTGAAAACTGAGATGTCATAGCCATCTTCGTTGCAGTGGGGTGTCCATTGTTCTTCATTGATGGCTACATCCATGGTTGCTAGGATTTCTGCCCAACCATGGGGTTCAAATTCTTCGTCTGGAAATACTACCGGTGCGTAAGCTGGGTCTTGAAGGGTTCGTGGATGTTGTTCTACACCTAAGGTCCTGGCTTCTAACCGTTCTTCCTTCTGTTTGGCTACTTTACACATCCATAAATGAGTGTCCTCATGCAACCATGAAGGATCTGATTCTAATGAGTGCACCGATTCTGTTTCTACCTGAGTCTTATGGATGGTGTTCCATTGTATTGGGGGTATGTCTCTATGTGAATAGTCTTTAAGATTGACTTTAGTAGTCACTCCTAAATGTTGCAAGTATAAAGAATTAGTTCCCCAATCCTGTACAATTTGCAACTGACGCATGAATGGTCGTCCTAGAATCATCTCGTAAGCATGATTTTTTGCAAAATCACAGATGGAAAAAGTATGCTCAAACTCTACACCACAAGTGGTGAGAGATATGCATTCTAGTAAGCCTAATGGTTTTTCTATATGTCCATCAGCCATTTGTAGCTTCATCCTGGTAGGTCTTAATGCTGGCTTACCCCAATGTTTCCATAAAGTGGTGGTAGCTATGGCTACTCCAGCTCCTGAATCTAAGATGGCTTTTGTGGTGTAGCCTTGATGGGTTATTGGAAGATAGGTATTACCTTCCTCTCCTTCACTTACATCGCCAATCTTTTCTACGGGTACCTCTGGTACCTTCTTGTGTGTTCCTATCTGTGAGGAAGTAGTAGCAAGCTCTGGGAATTGATTTGCTACATGTTTCCACAATTCTGGTTTAACCTTCAACAACTCCTCTAAAGAGAGATTACATTGTACTTTGGTATTCTTGATCATTTCCGTGTTTCTAGGGATCACTGATTCTTCATTCCTCACTATTATCGTGGGTGCTCTTATACTAATAGACTTAGCTTCCCAAGATCCTGTGAACTGAGGTAATTCTTGTAAAGAATCAGATTCAAAACCTGTATGTTCACTCAGTTGCTCTTCCTCTACATCGTCGTAAATAGAGGGAATGTCTTGGGGAAATTGCTCTTGCAAGTCGTCTATTTCTTGAATAAGAGGATGGGTTCGTTGTTCTTTTCTCCACTTCTCTTCTTGTATTTCTCTCAAAAATTCATGTGAATATTTATGTATGGAAGACAGGTTGTCTTCACCTTCCGTATTGGGTATTTGAGACAGAGATGGTGCATTCCTTTCCTGTGTCTGTGAGGTGATAGGGTTTCTGTGCTAATTCTTTTTCTCTTTGCTATCAATCAAATATTCTAGCCTCTCCATCAGTCCTTGAAAGTGCAATTCTAGTTTAGCCATGTTATTCCAATTTAGATATCTAGAGGCTTCAAACATAGCCTGTGCTAATTCTACCATCTTCATGCAAAGTTTAGTTCTCTTGATTTCTAAGTCTGCTCGAGGGTACTTTTTACTCATCTTTGTTACTTGAGGTCCTTCTTTTATTCTTGCTTGATACGCGCGAAACATCATGTCTAGGTTTTTCGGTACGGGTTCTGCTAAAACTGATCCTGATTTTTGAGCTAGATTTTCTTGATTCAATTCCTGTGAAGTCAATTCTAGGATTTTGGCTCTCGATTCCTTGAGACTTCCTTCCAATTATGTTATCCTCTTACTCCACTTTCTCTTAATCCTTTCTCTGGAATCTTTCCAAGATTTTGTCTTTTTACTGCTAGACTCTCCAACTTCACTAGTTCCGGCTATTTTCTCTACGTTAGGCTGTTGATTCTGTAAGAGCACCTGGGCTCTTGTTATAGCTTGGATAGGCACGTATGTAGGGCTGGATCCATCTGCGTTGTTTACAATACCTATCACGTTGATGGGTGTTACATTTGAAGCATTAGTAGGGTTCTTAGAACAATCTTTTATGATGTGCTCTTTACCACACTCGACGCAAAAGCCTTGTATGTTATAATACTGAGACTGTCCTGCTATTGGAGGATGTGGATAATCCTTTATGAAATGATCTCCTTGGCACCTAAAGCATGGTCCTCTAGGGCCCTATGGTCTTTCCTGTCTCAATCGGGGCCGTGGATTGGGGTTTGTGTACATCACGTTAGCGTAATCGGGCTCCCAACTAGGTTCCAATGGTGGACTATCGTAATGATATGTTTCCACATGTTTTGCTGACTCCGTGTAATAGGTGGGTGGACTATCTACATGAGTAGAGTCAAAAATGTTTGAGTTCCGGTCACTTTTCGATGATCAGGGGTGATGAAGGCACTAAAGCCCTACTGAGGTTCTCTTCTGCAGCAGCGTATTTGACTGAGATGACATTCACTGGTGGGGATGGCTGTTGAGCTAAAACAGGTTGAGGTCTCTGTTGAGCTTGATAAGTATAGTTCTGTGGAGGCCTATAGTAATGAGGTTGAGTATTGTATTGGCCTTGATACCTACCTGGCTGTGGGTATGCTTGCGGGTATTTCTATCTTACTGCTTGTTTGTTGTATGGGCAGTCTTGAGCGGTGTGATTTGTGTATCTTCTCTTAACGTACAGTATTGGCCACTAGGGTTGGCTTGTGGTTGTGTCGCATTGGGACACACATTTGCCATATGATCACCACCAGAGGTGTAACAACGCTTGTTTGTTGTTACCCTAGGCATCTGTTTACTAGAAACTCCTAGTTCTGGGCCACTTTTTCTGCTAGATCTTCTATCGAGCTGGACAATTTTGAAGATGCTAGAGATGAACAATCTGAGTCCTTATAGACCTTTGAGAGTTCCAACTCGTCTCCAAGGTTGTCCTCAATGTCTATACAAATTCACACACACTGCTCTAGCGTTCTTGGTTCCTTCAAGTATACATAGGAGCGTAGTTTCGAGCTCAATAGGCCATCTAGAAAC
>MU260315.1:0-67500 GCA_020310875.1 Ceratopteris richardii
AAAATGTAAATAAATATATAAAAATAAAGAAAAATGCATGGAAAGGCAAAAATGAATAATCCAAATTATAAAAATGGATATCAATAATTCTAGAGGAAAAATAATAAACATAAATAATAATAATTGATTCCCCAAGCTTTGCCATAGAAAACTTCAGATAAGAGAAAAAATTTGAAATTATATTGTAATAAGTAATATAAATAAGTATAACCATGATTTCTAAAAACCTTTCTAAGTCAAAAAACTTACAACAAAGTTGTGAAATATTTAAGAAACCAAAGACTCTGAGTAAATACAAAGAGAATCCCATGCAACTTTAATGATTGTAATAAAGTGAAAAAGGAACCTAATCCAAAAGCTCATAAAAATCTGTTAATTCTAAGAGAGATAAAGAAATACTCAAGGATCAAATCCTTCAAAACTCCTAGCAAGAGTGTTCTAGTAAGAGAAGCATGGTGGCAACATAAGGATCTTAAGGTGCCAAGATATTACTGCTCTACTAACGCTTGGACTGCTTAAGCTATTGGGTAGTGGCCGAGCAAGTGGGAGTAGTGTTTTCATCTATGTCATATCATGGGTGATAGACATATTATTCACTTAGCGACTTATAGCCTCATGGATGTCGTCCATAGGTGGTGGCATAAGATCGACCAAGAAAAGAAAGAACCCATTACATGGGAAAAATTTAAATTCGTCTTAGCCTAATTTCCTAAATTTTAATTAATAGAAAGAACAAATGTACATGTGAACGGTCCTAGCACCCATGGGACCCCCAAATCCCACAGTGTAGGGGTTGCTTAAAACTTGCTAGAAGCCATTACAAAGAAGGTTGGTAACCCTTAAAGGAAAATAGATTTTTTTGATGGACAATTCTTTAGGAGGGATACCAAAGTTGGTTGCACACCTCTCTTTCCAAATCTTCACAGGGTTGTTGGAAGTGGAGTGGGCCCCACTAACAATTATTCACACATTTACACGATCTTCCAACATATGAACCTTAGCATACGCACCTTAATAATCAAAAAGAGGATGCATGAGAGATAGAGAGAGATAGAGAGAGATAGACAAGGTTTTTCAAAGTGTACCGTTAGCTAGAATGCTCACCTACACTATCTATATTCCAATGTCAATTTACAATGTGTGATTATGATACAAACTAACAAGATTTGAATCTAGGCAGAAATAGGAACTAGATACAAGAAATTGTGTGGAAAGTGCCTAAGAGGTATGAATAGTGTGTGTGAGAGAATATGGAGAATATGAATAGTTTAGAACTATTTTATGGCAAACCCTAATTCTGATTAACCTAAATGGGAAACTAATCAAAAACTAGTGAACTAACAGGTAGGAACAAAAATATACTTGTTACTCATGGTAGTTCAGAAATGTGATGATGGTTGGATGACATGAAATCCTCCAAGATATTCCAAATGTAGACCGCACCTCCTCCAAGTGTGTAAGCACACTTCCTCCAAGTAGAGAACCTCCTCCTTGATCACCTCTAAGATCTCCTCCAAGAGTGTAGACCTCCTTGTAGAGATCTTGACATGTGGAGAAATACTACTTTGTAACTTTTAAGCAGAGAACTTTAATCCAACATTAGGTTCCTTTTAAGATTCGAGAAAGACAATAATCCTTTTAAGGGTTTATACCTACTAATAGGTTCCTTTTCCCATGACATACATTAGTATCTCTAGAAGGATTAATCCATTTATGAGATCTACCAAGAAAAATGACACTTCAAATGAGTTTTGGCTCCTTTGCTTCTTTGTCCATGACATGGATTAGTATCTACTATCTCTTCCCATGGCCAGAATCTCCAACCTATCATCAAATCCCATTAGAATACCTAACAAGCAAAAGATCTACCAATAACAATGACACTTCAACAGAGTTTTGGCTCCTTTGCTTCTTTTCCCATGACATGGATTAGTATCTACTACCTCCTCCCATGGCCAGACTTTCCAACCTATCATCAAATCCCATTAGAATACTAACAAGCAAAAAATTTGGAAGCGGTTTTAGAGTGGTTTATTATGGAATCGCATATCTCACAAAATGTATTTAGGCAACACCAAAAGGTATCAGTGTCACATGATCATTATGTAATAAATCATTTGTTTCATGAGCAAAGAGTCTCATGATCATCTATTCTTTATTGACAGGAAGAAAGAGGCCTTGAATAAAACCTAAACATGCATGATGTTTAAGAACGTAGTTGAGACCATCAATAACTAACACAAAGAGAAGAGGGGCCAAGGAGCATCCTTGCATGATAGAGGATTTTAATCGAATAGCTTGAGAAAACCGGCCGTTGATTTTTATCTGTGCTTTTGCATTTCCTAGTAACATAGATATCCTCTTAGTGAGTTTCTAGCCCAACCCAAGTCTTCTAGAGATTGGAGAATGAAGTTCCGCTCAAGTTTATAGTAAGCTTTATCGAAGTCAATCTTAAGGAAGAGAAAATCTTGAGTAGAATCCTTAGCAAAAACAAGACCTTCCCAAACATCAATGATAGCCTCAAGGATGGATCTCCCTTTGAAGAACCCTTTCTTATCCTCACTCATCTGATTGTTTAAGTAACAAGGAATTCAATTAGCAATACTTTTAGCAATGATGTTGTAATCTATTTGTAACATCGTAATTGGATGCCAAATTTCAGTCATACTTTTTCTTCCTTTTTGTCAATCAGCTTGATAACACCTTCATTAATACATTCAGATAGCACACCAAAAGAAATGGCCTCTTATTACCCTAGATGTAACAAAGTAGTCACCATGTGCTTAAAGGTCTTGAACAATGGATTGGAGATGCCATTTAACCCCTAGATTCGGCAATTAGGAAGGGAATCGATAACTTCAAGGATCTTATTATCCAAAATGGGAGCTTCAAGAAAAGGCTTCATATTTTTTGTAATTCTGTTCATTCTTACTCTAGAGATGGCCACCACAAAATAGCACCTATGAGGGGAAAGAGGCATGGAAGTCCCCAAAAGCTTATTGACACTCAACATACTATTTTCTTTGTCCCTCTTGCAGTGAATCCAATTTATTTTCACCATAATAGGGATTGCTTCCTTGGATTGCTTCTTCTCGAGGAGGCCACATGTCTTTTAAGTAGGTTTGTCTCCCTTTTCTACCCACCAATCTTTAAAGTATACGTGTAAATTCTTTCTTGGAGTTTCTTCTTCATATCTCAACATGCTTCTAATTTTTTAGAGCCCTATCTAGTATTGCGAGTGGCCTATGTTTAGTTCTACCTCAAGAATTCTTAGTCTCAGATAAAGATTTTCTCTTCTTGCTTGACAAACATTAGGGGAAGAAGTGAGCCCTCCATGGGCCTTTTAAGGATCCCTAAATTTTAAGGATTAAAAAGCTTAATCCATAAGTTTAAGGAGCCATATGAAACCACTAGAAGTATTGTGAAACATAGTAATGTAGATTAAATATTCTATTTTGTCTTTCATATGTGAGCAGCTCTGAGCCTTACGATTGATCTCTAAGCCTTTAGAGAGAGATCCCAAGAAAAATATGTGAAAGTGGGGACAAAAGTGTGCTTACTCTCTGCAAAAATCATGGCCATTAAATCATCCAAGATATAATGGTTGTGGGCAAATTGGGCTTGGGTGCATCTTAGCCATCTGATCGGAGCCTCATCTCATGGTTGCCTTTAAAAGGCACCCTTTCTCATGGAGGGGGTAAATCCAAGCCATCAGAGCTTGTCTTGATCCGATGTTCACAAATGCAAGCACTCAAATTGGTTGGGATTCAAATTCAGCCGCTCGATTGAATAAGAAATCCAATAGTTGTGTCCAAAGGTGCCTTCTGTAATGATACATTGATCTCATCCATTAGATCTCGTAGATCTCAAGCTAATTCAAGACTCCAAAGTTGCAGATGCCTTGACTTTTGGCATTTAACATTGGCCCTTAGATCTTTGATCAATCCAATGGCTCTAGATAAATTTTGAGGTTTTCAAAACAATCCTCTAAATAAAACCACCGCTTCTAGATGGTTTTTGGATCCTTGACTGCACAAAAACAAGAGAAGCCTATCCCTAGCCTATGTTTTTTAAGGAACTAGAATGTGACCACCACCCTCTTCTCATTGTTCCATGACTAGTCACTCTTTAGTCTAAAAGGCCCATGTAGGGTTTCATTTTTTCCCCCAATGATGTTTTGAAGTTTCTTTTGAGTCCTAACAAAGAAATGTCTTGTCCTCATGACATCATCCTCCATCTTATGAGTCCTAACCAAGATGTGTCATGTCTAAGCTTCATCTTCTAGATGCTGAGAAAGGGAAGGAAACACAATTCATGGATATGAACCCAGAAGGCTTCATGGAAGTGAGATTAAGAAGGACAAGAAGCCCTAAGGGGATTGTTGAGAGGAGCCCATCTTGTATGGACTCCAGAAATAAACATTTTTTTGCAACTTGGAGAAGGAGGAAAATGACTTGGATTACTCAAGGGGAATTAGTCACTATAATGATCGCAACGATGAGGAAAATCTAGAGGATTCCACTCGCAACTCTTTTCACAAGTCATAAACAAAAGTTCTGCACATTTTTTTCATGGACTAGGTCGGTGCTTTAACTTCTCGAATCTTTGGCACCCAAAGATTCGAGATACGTACATACATACATACATAAATATGCAACATAGATGCATGTATGTATGTACATATGTATGTATGTATGTGAGTGCATATATGTATATATGTGTGTGTATGCATGTGTACATATGTGTGTGTAGCATAAAATCATGAGTTTTAACTAATAAATATCGATTATTATTATTATTATTCACGTATATTTCATTGATTTATTTTCATTTTTTTAACTGTTTTATTTCTGATCTAAATCTTGGTATTCCTTTCACTTTTTCTCAACATACATGAATCTTCTTAAATCTCGATTCACAGATTAGATGAATTTTGACCACATACATACACAACACACAGATATATATATATGAAACACGAGTGGCATGAAGCAGTCCATCGTTGTATATTACAACATTGAGATTGTAACAGTACTCGAAGGAGAATCAGCAGGAGCAGCAGAAGAATGGATGGTTACATTGGGGAGGTTATCTGAGCTCAAGGATATCATATCAATTAACGAATAGCTCGTGATAATAGAGAGCCAATGTGTCACTTGAGCTGATGAAGCTGATGACTGCATAGCCACGGATACCACGGAAGTCGCCCGTGCCACCGACAACTGCGATCTCGTTGGTTTTTCCCACAGTGACAATGCCTTGAAGACTGATTGTACCATTGAGGGATCCATCGTTGTACTCCAGCACCTCCACTTCCACACTGTGGTAATCGGGTGTTGCACTAGCTTGGACTGTGTAGCCACGCATGGACCCTAGGAGTCTAGATGTTGCGTCTTCTCCTTCAGTGACATTGAACGCAAAGAGCTTGGTCTGTCCGAAAGTACTCTGCGTGGAATTTAGAGGAGGAATGAGTTCTCCGAGGTAAGCTGCCGTGAGTCCCGCTTGCACGTAATATTTGAGGAAGGGCGTCCCATCTTGCATGATGCTCCAGCTTCTCATTCTCCCGGCAGACTCTGCTTCTTTCGCGCTCCATGCCAACAGGGAAGTAATAATAAGCAGAGCGCTTACGGTTGTAGCTCTACTTGAGACTGGACGAGACATGGACTGTGATGTAAATTAAAACGCAGGTTAGCAGAGAGATGTGGCCCGACGGATGGGTGGATGAGAGATGAGAGGGATTTGAACTGATAGATCGATGGGGAGACGAGCAATCCAATTTCGAAGTCCGAATGATGTTAATGTGTGCGTGTGTGTGAGAGAGAGAGAGACACGGAGGTATGTACTTGACAAGGGAAGGCAAGGAAATTGGAATTGATGATGTTGGGAGCGCAGGTCCTTTATTTAAATAGCTGGAATACGCCAGATGACTATTTCCGCCTCTGAATTGGTCTTGCCGATTACTTCCACAGCGGTAAATTGCGATGCGGATGGCGTAACAGATTGCATGCAAACTTGGTCTCTCTCTCTCACACACACACACATTAACATCATGCGGACTTCGAAATAAACACGATGTCTCTCTCTCTGTCTCTCGAACCCGCCGCTAGTCATAGAAATACGTCTTTGGAGGCGTAAGGATGTTGAATCTTTCTCCATTTGTATGTTTCGATCTCTGTCAGATTGGAATTTGCAAAGCCAGAAAACGAGTGTCTCCACGCTGGCCCTCACAACTGAACCGCTCATGTCTGCTACCTTTCACAAATAACAATCACAAAACCTCACAACTGAACCGCTCATGTCTGCTACCTTTCACAAATAACAATCACAAAAAAAAAGGGTAGACCAAAAACAAGTACACTATTAGAGCGTTAAAATAAGATATTAAAAAACGGAGCACCTAAAGGACGATTTATAGGTCAATACACATTTTCGGGTGTACTATGACGCATGTTAAGACATGCAAAATAAACACGAGGATCCAACGAACGAGTATCCAGCATGTGTGTGTATGTGTGTGTACAAATTAGTCATGCTCATGTGATTTTCTGTCTACTCGCCTTCCTCCATTGCACTTGCGTGCCTAAACCTGCGTGCTTAAGCTTGCGTGCCTAAATGCTTTCTAAGTTATAATCGATGTGATCTTGCAAATAGGGTTTTGCGTTTCTTGAGATTTCCACCATAACCTTGACCCAGAGTTTTAGTACCTAGCCTTGCTCTAAGCATGGAACTTGCTGTTGAAAATTCAAAAGCCGATTCAACCAGTTATGCCATGTCTTGTGAAGGTGTTCATTTGAGAGTAATTCTAACCATGAACGAGTCAAAATGAACCTTCTTATCAGATACCTTTATAAATAGGACATCCGCACGTTATAATTTCAAGGGAGAAAATGACAACTTTGCCTCTTACGGATATTATCTACTCAATCATGCTATCTTCCTCATACTTAGAAACAATCAAGCATTATATTCTGTGCTGCTACACAAATTGAAAAAGCAGAACATAAAACCATCAAAAACATAACAAGAACTTCACCTTTTCCTAGTTGGGCTTCAAGACCTTCGTTACTACTTAGGGCTAACATACACATGGCTGATCAACCTTCAGATGCCATAGAGACCATGCGTGCTAGGATCTCACAGCTAGAGAGCACACTTACATGACATCTTGGAGCACATAACTAGCTCCAAGAAAGAAGAAGTAGTGCCAGAGATCGACCTACTAGGAATGGAGTTAGATGCTCACCGTGGGCATGAAACCCTAGAAAATTCCTAGAAAGAGTGTTCTAGTAAGAGAATCACGATGGTAGCTTAAGGATCTTAAGGTGCCATGATATGACGGGTCCATTATGGCATGAATTGCCGATGATGTTGATATGTTGCTTAGCAAGTAGGAGCAATGCTTCCATCTATGTCATATGCTGGATGATAGACATGTGATTCAATAGGCTACTTACAACCTCAGGACCTTGATTACCACTTAGGTAAATTGCGATGCAGATGGGATAACAGATTGCATGCCGCAAGCTCCCAACTTGGTCTCTCTCTCTTTGTCTTTGTGACACTTGAGCCTGCCACTAGTCATAGAAATATGTCTTTGGAGACATGGGATATTGAATCTTCTCCATTTCTATGATTGGATCTCTATCACATTGGAATTTGGAAAGCCTGGCGCTCATGGTAAAAGAAGAAAACGAGCCTAAATTCTTGTGAAGTGTCTCCACAATGGCCCTCACAACTCAAATGCTCTTTTCTGCTACCTTTCGCAAATAACAAGCACCTAAAGGATGATTTATAGGCCAATATCATGGGTAAGGTTCGCCTAATGGATAGAAGAGCTTTGCAATATCTCGGGTAATGTAATAAAGTAGGTCTATGGTCTAGGGATCTAACTGCTTCAGACAGATCTAAAATTGGATATCGTTTGGTCACTCGTTTGTAGGACCAAAGATCTCAAGAATAGACTCAAGCATAAGTTCATGTGCTTCTCATATTCAAGTGATCCACTTAGCCAAGTGGTTAAGTCTCAAGGTTGTGAAGGGTGAAGTCTTGGGTTCAACTCCCATGGGGAGCATGGGGAGAGAGTTTTACCCAAGGAGCTCTAGAGCCTTCTAACTCAAGTTAAGGTGAGTTAACTTGAGTCCAGTGGACTTAACGTAAGTGGCAAGTAACCAACCACTAGTAGACTCTAGTGGAAGGTACTAAAGCAGTGGTCGAGATCACTCCAGCCACTAATAGACTCTAGTGAAAGATATGAAAGGAGTGGAGGAGATTGCACATGCACTTGTGGACTCTAGTTACATTTCTGGTCCTTGTTGATTTGAGCAGCTATATATACAGGCATAAGGTTGGGAGGAGAGTCATCTCTCTAGCACGTGGTGGTCCTAATCCTTAGGTTGTTACATTGGTATAAGATCTCTAGGCAAGCTTCTATGGAGACCTTTGATAGCTCATCATCTTCCCCATGAGATTTCATGGACACTTTGCTCTTATGATCTCCTTCATCAAGATCTCATGAGCTTGATGATCTATTTGCCTTATCATTGTGTGCAAGATTCTCTTTAGAAATTCCTGTATAAATTTTAGCATGTAACCGAGGGAGAGAGATGTGCTCACATGTTCACTCACGGCTATTCATTCTCGTGGCTCTGCATCCGAGGTGTACACCAGAGTAAAATGGAACAAACGTTATGGCTTCGTACACTGCAGTCTTGGGGTTCGAACCATGACGCTGAGTTTGAGAACTTTTCGTTGTGCCAATTGAGCTAATCACGCATTCAAATTTCAAGCGACCGAGTTGCATTTAATTTTAAGATTCAATCATCCTGCTGGCCGCTGCAAAAGCTCAAAAATCATCAGCACATAAAAGGGACCATCTTCACAGGTTGATATGTAGAATTGAACCCACATGCTTGTCTTGGAAGTTCATTTTCATGACCATGCTGGCATGATCATTTCTTAAGAGCTTGCACATGGAATCGATATCTATTGTAAGGTTTAGTTTCCAAAAGGCCTTCAGAAAGAACATACATCACAAGAAGCACCTCACAATATTCGAACTCGGTGAGGTTACTCGGAAAATGTTATTGTATCTAACAAGGCCGACGGCTAATATTTTTCTCTATGTGACCCTTGATATCCAACGTTCGTAATGACCTTCTAACCTCGGTGGCCTTAGCTCAAATTAAAGAGATCAATTAAAGAAAAGGACACAGATTACTCTTAGATTTGAATCATTCTTTCCCGCCATATCTGAAGCTCTTTGCTTCGTCTCAAGCCTAGATCAACTGAATCACAACCCTGGACTTGAACTCAAGTCGACCGTCGAGTGATCACTAGTTTTTTGCCAAGAAGATAAGCTTGAAGACATGTCAAGAAGGGATCCAACATTTACATTCATATTATATGTGAAAATTCAGGTTCTAATTGAGTGGAGGACCATGGCAAGTTTTATTTGCATTCGGGATTCAAACATCTTGTCCATAGACTCAGGTGGCTATGTTGGAAACAAAAAAGGAAAGCCCCTCTTTGTATCAAGTTCAAAGGAGGACTTTATTTCTTCAAAGCTTGAAGCATATAGATTCATGGACTAAAGGATGGAGAATGGATCTTCCCGAGGATCAATGGAAGGACGTAGATCTATCTAGAGATAAGTATTTTCCAAGTTAATGATTTGTTTCAATATTTGTTTTTGCTCTCTGATGTCATGTAGGATGCATTTTAATCATTTAAGTATGGTAGTAAACTTCATTTTTTATCATTTTGATGCAAATTATTGAAACCTACATGAAAGAGCAATAAACATATTTAAACACTCATTAAAGCACAAGCATGCGTATATGAAAGAGTGTATTTGTGCACAATTTATATTTTCTTCTTGCTTGCAAAAGGAATAGGATGCACTCAAGCCTGTGCACATGTATATTTATAACTTTTTGTAAGGTAGAAGATAGATTGTTTGTGCATGGATGATTGGACATGGATGATTGGATGCACAGATGTCATGGCCTAGTATGGATCTCTAGTCATTGAAGAATAATGTTCTCCCAAGTAGTGAGAAGGAAATTATTTAAACTTATTAGATACCAAGTAGTTCCCATGAAGACCCAAACCATGAGAAGTGGTAAAGTCCAATGGTTGATATCACCTGGAAGTGTATCAAAGATTCTTAGCTTTAGAATCTGAAAAGCATTAGAACATGCTTGGACTTGAGTAGGGGAAAGATCTCTAAAAAATCTTGCATGTAAGCCAAAAAGCTTAGAAAAGCTCAAGAGATCTTAGTGATAAAGACCATGTCTTTATTCTATCGCATGATCAACAAGAACTAATTAGTCTTGGCCATGGTTGTCCGAGAATTGTGGTTGGAACTACTGTTAAATCTGCCTAAGTATTGGCAATTGAAATAGTAAGTTGTTCCAAGTTTGAACAGAGTAGATATTCCAAGTATGTAGTCTGCAACTGTGTCAACGGTAATTAAGTCTGTGGAAGGTGTAACATAAAAGTTTACCTATTCTTAAAGGGATTTTGGTAAAAATCTAGAAAGCATGAGTGGATGCTTAGACTTATGCAGTAGAGAGATTCCTGTAAAGTCCTAGCCAGGGTAGCTATTTAAAGCTGCAATAAGAAAGGAATCTAAAGACAAGAAGTAAAAAGCTCTTGTCGCTACAAATTGGTCAAGTATAACCAATTAGAGTTGAATTTGATAAATTCAAGAACCTAGAATGATAGTGGGTTTTTCTTTTGAAAATCCTAGTAAAGAAGAATGGATATTCTATCAAAGGTTTTCAAGTTTCCTATGAAAAACACGAGATCGTGAAACGATTGTGTAGAGGAATCAAAACCTAGAATATGAAGTTAGAGATAATGCTTGAAACTTCAAAATTCTTGACGTGAGAAGGTACTCTGTCAAGAGATGTTTATACTTTAGGATAAGTATCACCACACATTAGTGTGAATATAAAATAGGGTGGTATGGGACACCAGATTTTATACTCAGATTAATGTAGGAAAGATGGTGTGGGACATCAGACCATGGGATGGTAATTATCTTTTAGTCCTTGAATAGATCTTGGAGTTAGATTTGATCCTCAAAGGAATTAAAACTCAAAGGAGAAGTTTAAATTCAAGGAGGATAAAAGTATGATCTCAAGATACTTCAAGGTCAAGAAGGGACAAAGTTGGTAACTTCCAAGATTTTCTTAAAACATGTAAAGTTAAAATGTTGTTGATTTGGAAATATTTGATAAATTTCTGAAAAAATAGGACTTTGACATTGAAACAATCCTTTTAATTATGGAATAGATTGACTAAGTTATTCAACAACTCCTAGTGTAACTTCGCAAATTCAATTCTTTGACTCAAAGCGATGCACAATTATTGCATTCTCAATAAGGAGTCATAACGATTGAATGTACACATGAACTTAGTCTCAAGTGACGCATTGTTTGAGTAAAAAAAATCATCAATAGAACTTCAGTGTGTCAACACACTAATGTTGGATACCACACTAGTATCTTGTGGTTGGATGATGTTTAGATTTACTCTGTGAATCTTTTTGAGAATCAAGTTCCTTTCTCTTAAAGATAGAAAAATAAATGCTTCAATACCTTGTTGAAACAGATCCTTAAGAAGTTAAAGTCTTGAGCTATAGTCCTAGGTCATCAAGTACTTGACTCTTTGCAGGTTTATATCTTAGAAGTTTGAATTAGTTATACAAAGTTTTAGTTATTTCCTTCCGCTTTCCAAATCTTTTGGAATTGACTCAGATATAGTATCTGATTCCTTTCGCAAAAGTCTTGGGTCAGCTCATTCGAACCAGATAACTAAATTACACATCCTAGATAGATGTTCTGTATAAGAACTAGTTCAATCTTCAAAAGATGATAAGTCCAAGATTGACTTATTCATTTGGATTTGCTTTAGTTACTAGCATATCTCTTATGACAAGTCCAAAAGCTATTTAGAGGCCGAAATGATATTAAAAAAATATATATGAAGTTTGGTGTGGTTGTTCTACTCATGCCATTGAATCTTGTGTGCTAATCAGCTTTTGCAATATGGGTCCTACTACTACTTACTCAGGACCTTTTGCCAAGAATAGGCCTTTCTACAAGAAGTTAAGATATAATTTGGGAAAAACCCTAATTTGAGGAGGGATTTGGGTTGGAAAATATTAGTGTATCCTTCCTCCTTCTCTTCCATGCATTTAGTCCCCTTTGACCATAGTCTTCACTCTTTGAATAGCTTTGATTGCTTAAATTTTGACCCAAAGTCGAATTATATGCATGATTGAGTGGAATGTAGAATTTAGGTGCAACAAGCCTAAAGAACATATTACAAATTTCTTGATTATTTACAACCCAAAAGCTTGAGTTTATGTAAATGATGCATAATAAATCTATTTCTTCAAGTGAGTCCATTTGAGACCACCCTCCACCACAACTGGGACCTCACATGTCAATTCCTTATGATCCCATTACAACTTTGGCCTTCATCTTTGAGATATTACTCTCACACAGACGCACAACGGTTCTTCCATTGAAGAGGAAACTTGATTCACCATACTAGGATTATACTTCGGCTCTTGATGTTGTTAGCATTTCAACTCATATGAGAGACACCCCGCATGTAGGCCTTGATCCGGAGAACACAACTAAGCCTGAGGTGAAATGCCTTGGATCTATATGTATTTCACTACTAAGGTTGTGCTAGTGGTTTCTTGAGTTTTGATAGGAGTTTTGGAGAGCATTTTTGGAACTGAATGGGAGTTGGAATTCTCCCAGCATAGATCCATAGAGTGAAGAATGATTGATTGAAGGTCTAATTTGTGATTTAGGCTTTTATACTTTGCTTCTTGCTTCACCGACTAGGTCTAATAATATGGCATCTAATATTGAAGAGAAATGGGTGCGGAATATTATAGATTTCATTAAGTCCAATAGGGTGGGGGGATTTGATGGTCTCAATGCATCTTCATACTTTAGATACTTTGATCAATTAGCTGATCAATATCGCTTGCCTACAACTAGCAAGAAGGATACCTTTATAAGAATTGATAATGGCTTTAGACACAAGAATGAATTGGACTTAGAGTGGACGATTACCTTCATGGGTCAATTAAGACTAGAATATTTGTGAGAAACTATAACTCTTTATAAAATGGAGAATCATGATAGGATGAGTCAGAGTGTTCATGAAAATTTCTTCAAAATCAAAATATTTTCCTAGAGATTAAAGACCAATAGTATCTTGATGAGAAAAATTTTGTTAAAAATACAATGAAGGAGATCATGAAGATCATGATTCAAAGATAGGGCCACAAAATATAATGCCTAATTGTATCTAAGTATGAGGAAGATAGCAAGATTGAGCAAACAACACATTCAATGTATATCCATAAGAGACAATCTAGTCGTTTTCTCCCTCAAAATTGTAAGTCGAGGAAGTCTTATGAATGAAGGTGTCTGATAAGAAGGTTGATTCTGATTCTTTCATGGTGGTAACTACTCTCACATGATCAAAGTAGCTAAAATAAAGGAGAATCCGAGGTGACCTTTTTTGCTAGACATGGCATAACATGTTCAATCCAGATTTGAAATTCAACACCAAGTTCCATGCTTAGAGCAAGGTTTCTAGGTGAAAATTATGGTGTGCAATCTCAAGAAACAGACAACTCTATTAGCAAGATCATATCTATTATGAAACAAGTTGCCATTTTCATATCTATTATTACAAAGCATGAAGCATATCAAATGTTCTGGAACACAATTGTAATGGAGGAAGACGAGCAATCAAAAAAGGCACATGGTCATTAGTAATTTGTACACATACACACACATGTTAGATAAACTATACTCGAACATTTAGATTAATCTTTGGTTGTATCCTCTTGTTTATATTGCATGTCTTAAGGTGCCTCATTATCTATATAGTAGGGCGAAAAATGGTGAAAAAGGGGATGTTTGCTAATGAGAGATTAAGGAAATTGACAAATAGAGTCTTTCCACGTGTACAAGAATATAACATTGTTGTCTCTTTTAACCGTATGAAGAAATTCTTTTTTAATACAGTATTCTCTAAAAGCACCTCTAAAGTGATGAAGAGTCTCATATTGAGTGTACAATTTTTCGGTTTGATGCAAAAAAAGATATTTTGGCACACTACACAAAGCATATTCTCAAATTTCCAAGAAGGAATTGATTTTTGAAGATACGAAATATTTTTGGGTTCACAAAATTTCATGATCATTCAGCGATAGGGTTTACATCAAATCAAAAGTTTCCACGTGTACAAAGCCTTTTTCTCTATAAATACTACCAAAATTTGTGAATGTCGGTTTCTCGCTTTGAACATTCTTGTTCTTCTAAGCTCAAATAGCTTCTTCTTCTTGTCATCCTTCCAATCGTGTAACCTCATGTGAGGTTTACAAGAGAAGATAGGATTCTTTGTGGAAACCTCTTTTCTGTGAAAGTAGATGAATGGGTAACTATGCTTCCTAGCTACAGAGGCGCCCATAAAGTCAAGCGTGCCAAAAGAGACAACACAAGAAACCACTGGAAGGGACGTATTCTCAGTTTCAAATTGAAGAGATGCGGTTGGTTTGCAAGAGTACAACATGTGTACACCGCTAAGGATCTTGTTCTAGAAAATCATCTGCAATTCCCTTCGTACTGTAGTGAAGTTTTACAATGCTCTTCTATCATTCCAGTTGTTTTTGTATAACAAAACATATGTTTTTGTACTGCAGATATCTTTCCTTCCAATATTGTGGAATGGCAACCTATTGAATGTTTAACAGGAACATTCAGAGTTCTTCATAAGGAATATGCAAAACTCATGTATGCAAACAAATCTGTTCAATTTTTCAATAGCATAGAGTTATTTGTCCTTTATGCAGATTATCAAGTGCCATCAAGGATGAGTTCTTATGGAAATCTTGTACATGTACCTAGTCCTTGCATCTCTTCATTAGATTGGGATGCTCCTGATCATTCAACAGTTTCAAGTTTTCTATGCAAAATGAACTTTGACATCCAAAAGGCAATGTCAGCAGGCCGAATTTTGAGAAGGATAAAGATTCAATGGTTTTTGCCTATTCATGTCTTTGTAGCATGCTTTAAAAACATGTTATTATAGAAAACAAAAACAATGTGGTTGAATAGGAGAGTCTCTATTTCAGAGATTGATGATGTTTTAGGTAGGGAATGGGATAGCAAAGAAGTTTAAAAGCTAGGTGACATTATTTTATGTAAAGTTAGTCCCAATTCTCTTTCAATCTCATATCAGATATGTCGACAATCTCTGGTTTTAGGATATGACTATAGAAGGTGGAAAAAAAAGCTTGGACTTTGGATAGCCTTGGACTCAGAGGAGAGCTGTCCGGAATTTGAGTTAGAAATATTGATTCATCCAGATTTTCAATCAAGGAAAATAATTATCACTGCAAATTGGAATCTCAGAAATGTAAGGGAGCTCCTAGAATACCTTGATGAGGTATCATCACAGTGTAGATTCTCAATTGATGATGCAATAGTTAACATTAGATCAGAGAAATCATTATCTTGCATAACTTGCCTGCCACCAAGGGTGATTAAGTTCCAACCCTTAAGATTGTAACAAGTTAACTCTTGACATTCTTACATAATGTATCTCCTGCTTCTATTGATACTTCCATTGAATTTTCTTTGCAGGATGGTGACAAAGAATGTGTGTTAAATTATGAATTTTAAATTTCTATATTCATATTTGCATTTTTTAATTTATTTCAAGATTTTGATGAGGTTCTTATTGTACAATGATAAGAATATAAACCAAGACATTCTTAGATATTTTTTAGGTCCTTTATTTCATATTTCCATTGATTTTTATTTGTAGGAGTGAATTGATGACTTCAATTATTCCCCTTCTTCTAAACTCATATTGGCATTTTTTTTGTTTAATCTTAACACTCTGATGAGGTTCCAACTAACAAATAATTATACAGGAACTTGCATAAGTAAATTGTAGATGAACAAGAGATCTAGAATTCAATATCTAGTTTCAATTAAATTATTTGAGTCTATCAAAGGTGCACATTAGTTTCAATTAAATTATTTGATTCTATCCATCTTTTCTGTCCTCAAGTAATGCAAGAGAAAGTATCATGGTGCACATAACAAGTAATACTAGAGAGGGTGGAGAACCTGGTGTAAATTCCAATCCAAGGTTTGATATTTCAAAATATGAAGAGCATGACTTAAGTCATAAAGCAGAGGAGACAAGATAACAGAAGAAGATCGATTCAAGCCACCAGTGCAATCTAAAGTTGTCGGATCGCCCTTATTGCTTAGATCGACCGTGTTAGCAAACTACCGGGAGAGACTTCAAAAAGTGACTTTGCGTAAAGGTTTGACTCATGACTATAAAAACAACTTGCAATAGCTCATCTCATGCAAGGTTGCTTAAAGGGGATGTTATGTTGAAATGGATAATACGACCGATGCAAGTGATAGGGGCAATCCAAAATTCTCCAATTCCCCGTATCGCTTGTATTGGTTGTGTCCTCTTTCTTCTTTACGTTCTTCTCTATCTTCTCCAATTTAAACTTTCCAACAAGAATGAAGTAAGAAACCCACAATGCAGTCATATTTCTGACACGACCAAATTTAATTGGACCATGCAATGAACTTTTGTTTAACTCTCAAGAGGTTCAATACAACTGTATATTTCTCAAGGCATATAAATATTGTTAAGGCAAATAAATATGGTTACAATGACCATCTTCCAGATGAAGATTGGCATAAGTACGTACAATTTGTACATAAATAAATCTTCCAACCTATGTTGGTTTTACAATAGATTTCAATCTTAGACTCAAAAATGATTCAACCCTTTCTATCCTTTTTGGAGCCCTCTTTTTTCTGTTGCTTGTGGCCCTTTTTGGAGCTTTCACCTTGACTCATTTTCTTGGTCCCATGCTTCAATGGTGAGTGAAGAGGATGCCCTTTCTTTTTTTCTTTAGACTTTTTTTTATCAGGTGGAGGGGGTGGAGGTGAGTCTGGATCATTGGGGCAGATTGCATGTTTCATAATGCCATTTATTGCTCTCTCTCTTATCAAGATGATCCATGCATCTAGATAGTGTGATAAATTTAATTCAGGACTGTAAAACCTTCTTTCCAAGAATCTTACAGCATTTGCAATCACTCTCCAACCACATGATGTTGCGTCTTTCTGCAATGGCACATGAATTTGTATGTATCCAAATTGCTTTTGTTCATTTAATTTAGCAATTCCAAGAAAATTTTGATCAATATGCATCTTGAGAAGCTTTGCAGCATTGCATTGTAAAGTGAAAATCAGAATGGATGGCATGGCTCTTAAATAGAAAACAAAATGTATAGCAACTTACACTTTGCAATTCCCATGTTGTGATTTAAGATAATTGAGGAAAAGAGCTTGATATGCATTGAAGGCAATAATAATAAGACTCCAATGGTCCCTGTCAATGAGTTGCATGTAAATATACTTTCTTTAATGAAACAAATATCTTTCCAAAATGAAGATGAATACTTAATTTTCAATACATGGGTAGATAACACATTCTACCTCTTCTGTAAAATTTTGTAGAAAGGACTTGGCATCTCCATGTTTATGCAAAAAACACTGTGTCACCATAGGATCTATGATAAAATACTTTTCTTTGAACCGCTTCCTCACATTGTTGAAGAAGAACCCTACAAATCAAGAAATAAAAATTCAGTCAAGGAACTAGAAAATTAAGCAATACAAGAGCACTTTATGGCCTCTAGATAATACCTGAGTGAAATGTTGACCACACTATCTGATATTTCAACATGAAACTCCCTCAACATTTTGTTATCTTCAGGTCTGATGTCAAGAAACTATTCATTCTGCCATGCCATTGTAACATTAACTATTATCTGCCCATCTCCTTTCTTAAGGAGCTCTTTATTTGCTTTCTGTAACTTTTGAATCTAGTTTAAGATGACACTTTCCTCTGTAAATAACCCCTGCTTTTTCCTCTCCTCCTCACTATTTGCTGCAGTTCTAGTTTCATGATCATGAGTGACCTCAGGGTTGATCTCTTCAATGACAACTATTGTTTTGGGTGCTCAAGCTGGAGGTATATTTAAAATATCGAAGAATTTTTTATCATGGTGATCAATCGGAACCAGAGATTTATCAAATTTATATCTGATTCTTGAAACAATAACATAATCCTTCACCATTAGTGTTACCCTATGAGAATGAGCAGCACATAAATAGGCATCATTCATAAAATCAATAGCAAAGTCCTCTGTAGCTTCTTGCACGCATAGCAGTGCTTGAGTTTGCCACCTCACATTGATAAAGGATGAGGTTTTCATCAAAGAACATAGGTTGGTTATGATCTGCTTGACAACTCTCATAAATGGAAGTCTAGCATAAACTTTTGAGCTCTTCCAATTTTCCTTAAGGACTTTACATGGTACTTGACCCTTTTCTTTGAAGGCTTCTCTGATACATTGCCTTGACCCTTTTGGGGATTTTGCTCGTGGACATTTTGCTCCTGGGCATTTTGGTCCTGAACCTCAGGGTACAACTTCCTTGTTGTCTTTTTGGTCCTAGCCATATTCTGCACAAAATGAGAGTCTTTAGGCAAGGAAGTGGAAAGGAAAGGCAACTTACTCTCAAAAACTTTGATCAAGGACTCTTTCCACTGTCAGAGACAGGACCGATCCAAGCGATAAGAGTCATCCAAAAATGCCCGAATGTCCCTTATCGCTTGCATCGGTCGTTCTTCTAACCGGGAAGAAATATCAGTAAATACCATTTCCCTTGGAATGCATTATAGCTAATTCTCAACCAAATAAAACGTTACTTCAAAGCTTTCATCAAGGATGTCATTTAAGAAGCATGACCAATCCAAGCGATTAGGAACATTTAGAAATCCCTAGATGTCCCTTATCGCTTGCATCGGTCGTCCTTGAATTCATCATTAAATATCGTTCAATACTAGTTCGAATATAGCTTACAATGCATAATACTCAAGCATCACTAAGATAAACATAATTTGCAAGCTATGAACAAGGACTCGATGCCATTTAAGAAACATGACCGATCCAAGTGATTAGGGTTATCCACAAATCCCGGATGTACCCTAATCACTTGGATCAGTCATGTCCATATTACCTAACACAAAGAGCATTCTCTATAGAAAATGTTAAGCAGCTAAAAAACTTGGTGGCCATGGAACCTCGATGCTTGCAAAGTGTTGAGAAAAAAAATGAGAGAAATGAATAGGGAAGCTTAAATAGGTCTCAGAATTGAGTTGACCATTGGTGCCACATGGCATGCCACAATTGGGCCATGTCATATAGCTATTGTGAATTCCAACATTCTTTGCCGCATGGCATCATTTGATTGGGCCACATCATCTATCTGTTGGGATTCCCAACATACCTTTGCCACATGGCACTCAATGATTGGTACACATCATTTGATCGTTACTTCCTCCCTCCTCGCCTATAAATAGCAACTCCCTTCACCGATTCAAATTTTGAACCTTCAGAGAATTTGTCTCAATTTTGTGCGTGTTTTTCTTTCATCCCCGACACGATCGATACAAGCGAATTTACCTGTTTGACCCACGTTGACTCACTTTAGTCACTTGCATCAATTGTGTTCTCCTCTAGGACATACAAGAGAAGCTGCAGCTAAGATGGAGGGAATGAATGAGATCCTAAGTGTCTCTCCATGAGAGAAACTACTTGATTTCATGGTTCAAGAGGGTTTAACTGTAGATTACTTTCCTGATGCAATGACGATATTCAACCCCAAGATTGATTTTGAAACACTCCTAGAGAAATCAAAAAGTTTTCTTAAGGATGAGTGGGAGAACTTCTTGGGGTTCATCAATGGAAAGATTGTTTCTATTTCTCAGAAAACATATGTCCATCCTCACATCTTTGGGAAGGATCCAATAGATAGGGCAAAAATCACAAGAAAATGCAAACGGATATCCCCTTTGCTAGGGAAGCTAGATTCATGCCCAGAGCATGAAAAGGACTATTGCTTGCTCCCTTTAAACATTAATTTCTTGATATGGCTTGATCACATCTCAGTTGAAAACGAGGAAAGTGTTCATGTTGAAGACGAGCCTTTCTTAGAGCTGACACTTGAGGGAAGCTCAAAATCTATGAAAGGTGTCATGGAGATTGTTGAGGAGATCAATCTCCAAGCAGCAGAAGAGCAGGTCAAAGGATTTGATGTGGCCACTTTTAAAGCAGAGACTACAATAAGGGAGCCAAAGCACAAAGGACCTACAAAGCACAAAGGGAGCTTAAAGGTGGATCAATTATTTTCGAAAAATTCCTCATTACTTATTAACAAAGCCCAATTGGATAAATAACAAGTCTTGTAAATGCACTAGAAGAGTCCTCTGGTTGCGTAATCTCAAAAACGTACAATAGTTTTGTAATATTTTAGCTCAATGACAAAGTTTTAGAAGTGTTTAATCCATTTGTGTGAGAATATTTAATTGAGGGCTCATGTATATAAGTCAAAATATTCTCATTTTGTAGAGGTTCTTGCCATTTTGAATAGATAAATAACTTGCAAAAGTGTAATCCCATAATTCCTCTTTCTTAACCTATTTTATCCTTTTTCACGAGCTCTTATGCATGTCTATGCATGTGATGCATGCTAAGTTAAGTTTTCTACCCCCATCCTCTTTCCTTTCATCATTCTCTCATGTATTCTAGGTGTTAGGAGCATTTCAATGTAGGTAGATAATTCTCGACATTTGCCATAACTTTGCACAGAAGGGTCAAAATGTTTGCAGAGACATCCGAAAGCAGCATTGTGTTGAGGCCTTTAAAATGAAGTCAGCATTAACTATATTTTGATATCTAAGCTAGGAGACATGATTGTTTTAGTGTTGGCTATTGTGTGTGTGTGTGTGTGTGTCGGGTTGCATGACTCAGTGAGTAGGAGGTAGTTCGACTGTATGTTACTTGCCTTATGTGTCTCATTGTTGACCATGTGTAAACCATCATTTAGGTATATGCTTCTATGCTCTTGATTGGATCAACTCTTAGTTTGGTGATTTAGTGTGTTTAGGTCAAGACACCACTTGATTATGCTTGTAAAACGTGTGGTTGCTATGTAGGATCACTTTTCACTGAGTGGTATACATTTCTATCATCATTGTCGAGAACGAGTGCCTACGTCAAGGTGCATGTGTGATGGTTATAGCTCTTTTGTGGAGTAGATGTGTGTGAAAGGTTATATGGACTAGCATCTTAGTTCATTCTTGCACTTGCCATACACCTAGTTACTTAGCTAGGTGTGTAGTGAGTTTAATTAAGGTTAGTGTAGTAAGGACCATAAGAGAGTAGAGTGGTGTGAGGTTTTCATAGTAAGCTAGTTTACCATCATCTATACATACTTCAAGAAATTCTAGTCTACCATCATCTATATTCACTATTTGTGTGGGAGAGAGCAATTGGTATCCTCAATTGTCATTGTTGTGTGTAGCTTGCACTATGGCTCAAAGAAGGGGTAAATTTAGACATAGGATACTCAAGGTAAACACTACAAGTACTCAATTCATTTTTCCAAAAGGACACCTCACAAAGAGCATCGAGTGAAACTCTAGAGTTGTATAGTCATATTTCCATTTTTCAGGAATATTTCTCAGCAAACAAGCAAAGAAGGGAATAGAAGAGATTTGCAAGAGCAGATATCTCACTAAAAAATTTCATTTTGACTCACATAAGTCCAAGATTTGTGACACTGAGGTTGAGTCAAGTGTCATTGGCACCTGATTCCCAGGGTCTTATTGACATTTGGCTTGTGTTTTTGACACACAATTGCATAGTTAGCATGTAGATGGACACTTTGCAACCTGGGAAGCTTTGAAGACCTCTTTTTGTCATTTTGTCTTAACAACTCCTTTGAATGAGCTTTAGACCAATTGGAAAATTTAAGGATCCAACTCGGTGAATCATTTCACGAACTCTATATGCATGCTTAAGCTCTTGTTGCTCGCTTGCCACATGCTCCAAGAGACTTCTTAGTGAAGAAATGGATTGAGAAGTCCCTCCCAAAGTCTTCTAAACAAAATCTATGAGAGTCCCTAAGGTTAGACACTACTTTGGAGGACTTTGTGGTGGTTGTCTCACACATAGAAGAGGTAAGAGTACTCTTTGAAGGTGATAGTCAACCTAACTACACCACCTTCTTGGACCTGATTGAGAAGCTCATGATGAAATTGGAAGCACTTAAAATGCAATAGAGCCAACAGGAAGAGAAGTTTACCTCACCACCCTCATGGTACAATGATGATTTATTAGTGCAACCTCAATGGGGAGTGGAGTTTTGAACTACTCAAAAGATCTATAAATAGGTATGGTGTACGATATGCAAAGACACAAGCCGCTACAACTTGAGTTATCCAAATTGAGTGACTTGCCAATTTTGTGGCAAAAATGGTCATGAGGCTCTCCCAGATCCCATACACTTTTTATGTCTTCTCGATTTGATGGCACTGACTTTTCCAGATGGAAAGATCAGATGTGGCATACATTGGTTCATGCAGGGTTACACATGTATGTGCATAGAAATGCACAGAGGCCTCGTGACATGCGTGAACATGTATGGATGGATATGGATGCATTGGCCAGCTCCACTATTTGGTTAGAGCATGTGGATTCGATATATGATTTTGTTATGTATGAGGAGACGAGTAGTGCATTATGGCAGAGATGACACGATATGTATGCGAGTCCATTGACTCATGTGAGACATAGATCACATCAACAGCTTTGATGTTGGCACTATGGCCATGAGGGCCATATTTTGATGATGTTGCCTCAGGTGGATGTGACGATGATGTCAGAGATATGCATGTGATGCAGGTTAGGTAGTGGTTTCAGGAGAGTCTATGGAAGTTGATTATGCCAGTGATGGTGATATCACTTTCTCCTATGGTTCATCTCAAGATTCCTCTTGTTCATTGGATAGCACACATATGGCTTGCTTGATTGATGCATTAGCATTTTTCATGTTACTCCACATTGTGAGTGGTTTTGTCAATTCATAGGTGAGAGTCATGGGCCTGTGCATATGCCTGATGGTACGACATATGACATTGAAGGTGCAAGAGATGTATGCATTATGCTACCTAGTGGTGCATCACTTATACTCTGACAATACGTTATGTGGTTTCATTCCCTATGAGCTTGATTTCAGTTAGCCAATTATTGGAGAGCAAATGTTATGCATTCCTTGGTGAGCATCATTTTCAGTTGCAGTTGGGACAGCTTATGCTTGTCAAAGGTGCTAGGATTGGGCACATGTATCCACTACAGGTACTTCATGTGAGAGACACTCTCGTCTGAGTGGAAGTTTAGCCCTATGTTCGATGTGAGTCTCGTCATGTTCCATTTTACCTACACATAGGCCTATTCACATTCATGATGCACATCTATGGCACGATTCACATGCTAGGATGGATGCACATGTAGAGCATGTTATGGATGCTCGTGATGCTTATGTAGAGCATGATTTTTTTTATCATATAGATGCTCATATGGAGCACACTTTGGATGATCGGTTGGATGCTTTAGAGCACGATGTGGATGCTCATGTAGAGTATTGTGATGATACCCACTTAGAGTTAGATCATCAATTTGACCTTGGTGTTCATGTTGTGTAGTTAGCTGATGTGGAGCATGATGATACACTTGGAGTGGTAGAGCAGGATAGCTCTTATGATACACAATGTATGGTAGAGCATATAAGCTCTCAGGATGCACGACTAGATATATCCTTGGTTGAGAGCATGGCTAATCTGGATATTGAGGAGTCAACAATTATGAAGTCATTCTTGGATTCCCTCATGCCAAATGTTGACACAGATATGTGAGGATATGTTGGTCTTGATGATAATGCTTTGGATGCCTTGGATATAGGCATGGTTGAGATGCTTATGTTAGCCAAGATAGCGCAAGTTTTGTGAGCATTCGGGAGTCTAATGTATGAGTTATTATGCTCAGGACCAGATGTGGCAATTGCTATTGGAGCATTTGCGCTTGGAGTTGTTAGTCATTCAATGATTGACATAGGCATAGAACGAGTGGGAGCTTTGCAAGAACTTCATGAGTTCTTGCATCAGTTAGATATGAGCTAGACTCTTATCGATATGAGTCTAGAGCCGTTTGAGGTGCATGGATAAACCTTGTTTGAGGCAGTTGGTGTAGGCTGATTGGTATGGGTAGAGATCCGGACTCTTCATGTACATTAGCGTATAGTCCTACATCATTCTTTGTATGTGTTACCACTTATGGTCACATTGACCCTTAAGTGGGATATTGTTGGGGATGTAAGCATCATGTGATCTTACCCCTATATTCTTATATATAAATCATTTATAGAGCATTGCCTCAAGAGAGATCATTATGTGGGTTTCGAGGCTCCCATACATATGTATGTGTCTCCCCTCTTATCTTTCTCTCCCTCCATCTCCTCCTTGCTCCTCTTGTTCTACACACCAAAGCCCTTCAGTACTATCCATTTTTACTATAGAAGGTAACTTCCCTCATTTATAACTATAAAAGTGCCTTTGCCTGGACCTACAAAGGCCTATCAGGCATTCCAAAAGAGTTTGGACCAAGGAAAAAAAATAAGATCACATCCTTAACTTGAAAGTATATAAATATGGGCTAAATTCTATAAGTAGACCATCTTATTAATATATAACCGTTGGCGAATGTTTTATGAAAACTTCCATTTGAACTATAGAAATTTAGGCGAATCTTTGTAATATCAAAAATAGTAAATAATGTAACAACAAAAGTTTGTAGTAAATTTAGATGTCATTCTACCATCCTCAAAACGTTTCTCAAAACTCCTAGCTTGCGCTAATTCACTCTCATCTCACAACTCACAATCACAATACC
The DNA here is from genome assembly GCA_020310875.1 of Ceratopteris richardii. NCBI lineage: Eukaryota > Viridiplantae > Streptophyta > Polypodiopsida > Polypodiales > Pteridaceae > Ceratopteris > Ceratopteris richardii. Next base: position 24,941 of record MU260315.1, read on the forward strand.
ACACACTCACACTTAGTGTCACTCATTACCACCCACACTATTAAACTCTACCTCTCGCTTTCTCTCACTCACACACACAAACCCTCACTCAATCATTTATAGATACACTCAATGGCACTCCCTTGCTATCCCTCACACTAAGTCAAACAAACTCACGCAACTCACAACTTAAAACTCATATACACAACTCATGCACTTAGCTCGCATTGTGGCCCTCATAGAGAATAAGCTCACATTCTCGTTATCTTTTAATCTCCTTGTACACATTCTGATTTCTCTCATACTTTCACTCACTGTTGATGAATTTTCCACTCACAACCACTATATCAGAGACTGAATTTCATAGCCTCACAAGCTTGCACTCACATCTGCCCCAAATCATAGTCACTCACACACGCACCGACTTCCTTCACTCTCACATTTATAACCACTCATTCACTCATGGCTGGTAACATGCTTATAGCCTTGCACACTCAGCCACTTGCTCACAACTAATGCACTTACCTCACATGTTAGAATAAATTTTCGGATTCTAAATTAATGCATATCAGGAATTTCCTTGCAAGGTTATATAGCCCATACATATTGGAATGCAAAAGCACCACAAGGTAAATTAGAGAGCATATTGTACTACTTTGATTTTTTAGTAGGCTCTTGTTAACAGAAAGCTAGATAGCAGAAGATACCCCAAACATTGATGAATGCAACATATTCTACTAAGTACTTTAAAGTGGAAAATATTTGGTTCAAGTATTGTACAACATAGTCACACATTATGATCCAGATTTGAATAATAAATATGTACATATGCACACATCAAGCACAACAAAAACTATATTGCTTCTCTCACTTGACACTTTGCACATGGTAGATTGTACAAATGGAAAAGCTCTCTTAGCTCTCCTACATACTAGAAGTGGTCCCGTACTTTGTGTAGTGATGATAATCCACTATGTTCTAGAGCGTTGACCAATGAAAGATACACCTTCTGGAGATGACCTCACAAGATACAATTTATGCATCATCCATTTGATTAAGCAACACCACCACAACATTTCCTATACCAATTAGGCCTCCAAATTATTCAACACAAAGTAGCAGAATCACAATGCATATATGAAAACCTACACACCTGCACATTCACCCACATATTTCATTATTAGCATATAAAAGTCTACATTTCTTACATCCTAAGTTGAAAAAAATTTGGAGAGTGTCGAAAAAATGAATTAAGACAACATGCATGAAAAATTTTCTTACATCCTGCTCTAAAATGACTTAAGACAACATGCATGAAAAACTCACAACACATTGAAGCCATATAAACAAGGCAACCCTGATGTTCCTCCTTAAGAAAAGCATGTAGTTCTACCTTGATATGTCAAACAGGGTTCTCCAATGACATATCGAATGGTAAAATCCCGATCATCACAAGTTTTAACATTTTCATAGCAAGAGCATGTTCATAACTCAAAATAACTTTCTGGAACAAAAACAAAATATTATGAATCTTCTGCGCCAATTTTTGTCTTCTCAAATGCTAGTAGAAGAGCTCTTCATACTTGTATTTCTAGCTAGATCGTGTTAAGAAGTCTGTTTCAAATGCGTGTTAAGTTAATAGCATTCCTTCAAAAGACATCGTTATTTAAACTCTCCCTAAATCATGCTGGAAAATGTATATAAGCCGACCAGATAGCATAACGTCCTTTCATGTTCATAACCGAGTGAAAATATATAAATTCATCAATACTCAAGCATTTTTTTACACTGATCTATCTCATAGATTGAGGCCAATATCGAAAACATTATACTGGAACGTTGGTACTTCACAAACTTCAATTTTTATTCTAACACGTTGTGAATACGTGCAAACCAAAAAAACATCATAAGGAGACAAGAAGAAATAGATTGCGAGTACTATATGTCAATAAAGACCTACTCCCTATGTAAATCTACAAGGAAAAACAATACAAATATATGAGAGAGAGAGAGAGCGAAAGGAAAAGTAGACTCTCCAGAAAAAGAAAATTGAACTATAGGGACTCATGTCCTCCTGAGGCAAACACATTCCCCAAAGATCTATGCATTTTCTTGTGTTTGAACACCAAACCTTAGTATAAATTTGAAGAGTATGCAGCAACTCATAAGGACGCCAAACAAGTCGTAGCCCAACAATTTTCTGAAACAAGATCTAGATAACACAAACATATAGATAAAGCAATTAATATACACCCATGCACCAAAGAACAGCATGTTCATTCAAGTGGGCACAACCAAATCATCTTCAATGACAATAGATCATTAACATATACATAGGAGAAATAACTTATCCAATCAAATCCATCGTACAATGACCCTGCAAATGGGCATAAGCATGCAATGGAAAAAAATACATAGTTGTACACATGAACAGATTCACAGTCATCACAACATTTCCAGCAACTCATTCATGTGTGTTTATCCCACATGGAAAACATTCTCCTGAAACTAAAGTGCTATGTGTAACATCATGCACAATCAAAATACTCCCTGTAACTTTCACTACAAGGCCGATAATCTACTCCCATACTAAACTCCTCGACAATAACATCACTACAAAGACATGGCATGAGAACTACGGAAAAAAGTGCATCTTTAGACTTATATGGTTATCAAGGTAGCATCATGTGACTCTAGATGAATTTTATATGAGCTCATAATCATGTGCATCAGTATCATTGCTAGGAACACTTCTGTAAAAACTGTTATCCACAATTTTTTTGGCACAAAATGTTACGGATTCTCTCTCTCTCTCTCTCTCTCTCTCTCTCTCTCTGAAAGAACAAATGTTTGACTAATTATACGTGGTCGGAAAGAGTATTCCTGCTTCATACAAAATTGCATAAGTCCTGTGCCAATGGATGGATGGGCAGTATAGAAGTATATATGGTGGAATATAACATATTCATATATAATAAATTCACATATACACAGCACATCATGGTGCATGACCAAACTTGCACAAGGCAATGATTGTTGTTTGTCACTCGCATATGCCCAATATCTAATGTCTCTCCCAATGTCTCTACAAAACTTGTGCATGTGACACTTAATTCTCTATCTCTGCACATGCATAATACTGCATATTTTTGTTACAAAAAACAACAGAAGAACTGAGCTTTTTGGTCTTATGCTTCGGTATGTTGTAATGATAGTCGTTCGATTCACTGCGTAACTTCCATCAGCTCAGTCCATGTCACGAACTCCTACACAAACTACACAGAAATAATAACATAAATGAGAATAAGAATCAAAGGCGTGATCACGAATATGGACGAGTCTTGCAGGTCACCTTCTCCCCAAACCAAACAATGAGTTAAGTCGTGCACGTGGTTCTTGAGTATCAATGAAATGAGGCCCCTTCTCTTCGCCACATTGCAATTCTACCTTCCAATTCCAATATGCAATCATCCATAGCACATGGGCCTCATCTTGCACACCACATAACCTACATGGGAGAAAATCAAGAAATGTGATGTACAGGTACAGACGCTTCAGGGCGACAGTAGAGAACAGACCGGAGAGCAAAACTCGATAATGGGCTATTCCAGGGGTCCGCCAAAATGAGCACGTACGAGATTAGGGTGAAATTCTTCATGTCTTTTGTTTCACAAAAGTATTATTTTGGACTATTTTTTTGCTCTGAAAAGTATAGAAAAATAGTTTCTTTTTTCTTTTTTCTCTTAAAATTTGCCATTAGGCTAAAATTCGCCCTTATTTTTTTCCCTGGTTTGGACTACATCAAATTCTCTTGATAGAGGGAGCTTCACCCATAAGGAGCCGACCAAATTGACTCAATCCAAAGTACACATAGGGAATTAAGGTGGAATTGACTAAATTAGAAGACGAGGTATTATTATTCCTATTAAACACTCAATATGGCTCTCATCTATGGTTATTGTGCCAAAGAAAAATAGTGGAAAGATAAAAGTGTGTGATGATTTCCATGCCCTGAATGAAGTAACTATTCAAGATGGTTTCTAGTAACCCTTCACTGAGAAGGTATTGGAAGAAGTAGTTAGACATACTCTGTATAGTTTCCTAGATGGATTCAACCGCTATAATCAAATTCTTATCCATCCAGAAGATAGAGACAAGACTGCCTTCATCACTCCATGGGGTACTTATGTCTATATTTGCATGGCATTTGGCCTCAAAAATGTGCCTCCATCATTTAAATGGCTAATAACATTTCTGCACATTTTCATGGATGATTTTTCAATATTCTCAAGTACAAATAAAAGAGCCATGGCCCAAAATTTTCATCACCTCTTGGAAAATTTGAAGGAAATATTTGACCAATGCTTCAAGATAGGTTTGAAGTTGAATCTTGTAAACTGTTTAATTTTGGTCACGAAAGGTACTCTCCTTGGCCACATAGTTTCTACCAAAGGAATAACTATTGATCAAGCCAACGTAGCTATCATTTTACCCATGTCAATTCCATGTAGTCCCAAAGAATAAAGCATTTTGGCCATGTAGGATACCACAAGAGGTTTATTCATATGTACTCAGAAATAGCTAAATCATTGTCAAGGCTCACAAGCAAGAAGGTGTTGGAGTTTGAGGTCTATGGAAGCACACAAACAACACAAGGAAGAAGAAGAAGCTTGAAACACAACACACAATACTAAATATATTACCACTAGAATATACAAAGATAAGTAACCCGTTAGAGCAATAGGCGTATATACAAGCTGAGGAAAAAAAAACCTCCTAAAGAGGGAAAAAAGTGCCCTGGTGGTCCTAGTGTGTTCATACACATCACTACCTAAATATATCAACAAATCCCCCCTGGGAATGATGCTACAAGGAGCTGGCACTCATGTATAAGGAAGTGCCAAGCTATGTGGAATCAATCCACAAAAGGAGTAAGCCCAAAGCTTTGTGGAAAGCCTCAAACTTTTCCTTGGGTAGAGCCATCTTGAAAAGGTCTGCAATGTTCTCCTGCATGGGCACATATGCCAAGCTGATATCTCTAGCAGAGAACCTCTCCCTGACATAATGATAATGCACCTCAATGTGCTTAGTGCGAGCATGGAACACAAGGTTCCTCGCAATTGTCAACGCACTCTGACTATCAGTGAAGATGGTGGTGGTAGAAGACTGACCAACACCCAAATCAGCTATAAGGCGCTTGAGCCACACACACACGATGATCGTTGTGAAAGCTTCCCTATACTCAGCCTCACAACTAGAAGTGGCCGCAATAGGCTGCTTCTTGCTCAACCAAGATATGCATGAGCTACCAAGCATGAAGCAAAAACCACTAGTGGACACACAAGTGTCATAGCAACTAGCCCAATTAGAGTCAAAAAAAGCATGTAAACCTGGCAGTAGTGATTCCTCCTTGGGATAAAACAATCCAAGTAGCTGGGTTCCTCCACTCAAGTAGCAAAAGATGCGCTAAACCACCTGCCAATGCTTAACACTTGGGCAATGCATAAGTAAATCAAGCATCCAATAGCCTGTTGATAGAGAACAACATCAGATGCATCTCTAGCATCATGAGGACTCAATCGTAAACTTGTCTCCATAGGAGTGGCAATAGGTTTGCAATCGTCAAGGCCAAAACATTGCAATAATGTGTCAATATATTCTATTTGACACAAAGTTATTCTGCCATCAACTTGCATAAATTGAATACCCAAATAATTATGCAAATGCCCCAAATTTGACATGTCAAATGAGGCATGCAGATGAGCCTTAAAATCAGCAAAATTCTTCTCATGAGGACCAGTGAGCAGCATGTCATCAACATACACAACAATGATCAGAAGCACATCATTAGCACGCTTAACATATAAGGTGCTTTCAATTGGACTGTTCTCAAAACCATGTGCAATCAGATAGGCATGTATCTTTTCATATCAAGCATGTGGTGCTTGCTTCAAACCATATAATGCCTTCTTCAACTTGCACACTTGAGTTTCGTGCCCTTTCTATACAAAGCCACAAGGCTGAAAAACATACACTTCTTCATGCAAGTCACCATTCAAAAATGCAATTTTAATGTCCAACTAATGTACATTCCAACCATGATGGGCTACAAGTGCACAGATGCTACGAACAGTAGTCACTTGGCATGTAGGTGCAAAGGTCTCATGAAAATCAATGCCTCTTTCCTGCGAATAACCATTTGCAACAAGTCTAGCCTTATACCTGTCAACTGTTCCATCATGCTTATGCTTCAGCTTGTATACCCACTTAGTGCCAATGGCCTTCTTGCAAAGAGGCAAGTCACGTAAAGACCAGGTACCAATTTTCATGATAACATCATATTCAGATTGCATAGCAGCCATCTAATTTTCAAAATTTTATGCTTCATCAAATGAAACAGGCTCATTCTCATCAGAGAGACTAGAGGCAACCATAGCATAGAAATTTGATGCAAAAGAAGCACCATGAGAGCCTCAACGAGTGTGATATGAAAGAGGTGCATCTAATTTGCTATCACGCAAAACCTGCACTAGCCATTTTGGCATAGTTTTTCCCTCCTCAAGTGCATCATATAAATCTGTATCAGAAAGGGAATGATCTGCATCATCACATGAAACTTGTAAAGGCTAAGAAGTTGCCTCATTAGGACCAACACTAGATTGTCCACCTATAAAAAGAGGCTACAAAGTGTCATACATGTCTTTGGAGCTAACAGATGTCTCCTTAGTACATGAAAGTAATGGTTGAATAGCATCTTCCACAAAAACAACATCATGGCTAACCAAAATGCGTTTCATCTATGGATGACACAGACGATAGCCTTTGCTTTTAGAATTGTACCCAACAAAAATGCATTTCACTACTTTATCATCCAATTTCCTGCGTTGTTGTTCAGGCACTAATGCATATGTCAAACAACCAAAAACATGCAGGTGAGCAACAGATGGATTGCGACCATGCCAAGCCTCATAGGAAGTGATAGACTGCAATGCTTTAGTGGGACACCAATTAAGTACATATACTGCACACATAATAGCCTCAAGCCAAAAACTATGTGGTAAAGCCTGACTCTTGACCATACACCTCGCCATCTCCATGAGTGACCTATTCTTTCATTCAGCAACTCCATTATGTTGAGGTGTATATGGCACTGTACACTGATGTTTTATCCCATGTTCAACCAGAAATGCATTAAAGTCAGAAGAAATATATTCCCCCCCTTGATGAGAACGGAGGGTGCCCATTTTACATGTTGACATAACTTAAGCCAAAATAAAAAACTATTTGAAGCACAAAAACACTTCAGACTTTGCTTTCAATGGATATACCCATGCATTCCTAGAGAAATCATCAATGAAAGTCATGAAGTAAAGATAGTTTCCAAAAGAGGGTGTCTGCATAGGACCATAGACATCACTGTGAACAAGCTGCAATTTTTTAGTAGCTTGAAGTAAACCATCTTTTGGGAACGAGGAAAGTTGCATTTTTCCCAAAATACAACCTTCACAAACATGTTTAACTCATGCCTCAAGTTTAGGCAGAGAGGAACCATTTCAGATTTCTGTAGGCATAGTAGACTAGCAAAATTCGATGACCAAAGCATGCATGCCAAAGCTTTGCATCTAACATAGCCTAAGAATCATGTACTGCACGTGCTGAATCATTCATAGATTTTTCATAGTCTATGCGCTTATACAGCCCACGACATAAAATGCCAAAAGAAATAATGACATCACCATTTGATAGATCATGAATTGTACATATGTCATCAACAAATTTCACAACCAAGCCAATCTTGGCTAAAGCTAGAACTGATAACAGATTCTTCTCGATCCTTGGCACAAATAAAACATCCGACAATGTAAAGGAACTGCCATCAGCAATAGTCAAAATGATCTTACCAACTCCCATAACAGGATAAGAGGAGTTGTTGGCACATATGATAGTATTCCTTATAGGGGCAGGCTCGAGTGAAGTGAAGAAACTACACTGCGAGGTAATATGTTTGCTTGCCCCATATCAAAGTACCAAACATCTGAGTCTATTGTGGACATACACTATTCATGAGAAAATGGATCATAACTGTGAATAGTGGTAAATGCCCATTCTTCATTCTACACAAGATTAGCAGACTCTGTTTTGGGTGTAGAGGCCTTTGCAATAACCATTCCAACATCTTTCTTCCTTGCCTCATTAGCAGCCAGTTTTGGACAGCTCTTGATGACATGGTCATTTCCTTTACAATATTTTCAAAATAGTTTTTGTTTTTTTGTTTTCTTCTCGTCTTTGTCTTTCTTCTTTGATTGTGCCAAATTAGCAGATTTCTACTTACTAGTAGAAGAGCTCCATTTTCCTTTGCCCTTTTGACTAGCTATGAAAGCTTGATCTCGAACATGCATAATGAACCTGTTCTATCCAGACTGATCTTCTTACAATAGAATAGAGATTAACTCCTCAAATGTTAAGGCATTTGGATTACCTTTCATCATCAAATGAAGAGTAGAAGCAAAACTCTGATATGAATCGGGAAGACCATTCAGAACAGTGTACACAAGTGAACTGTAAGGCAAGACTTCATTAGCAGAAATCAACTATTCTTTCAAATCTTTGATCTTTGTTAGAAAAGTGTCCATGGAATCATCTTCATTCATGTGCTCACTCTCCAACTGTTTTTGGAGGTAAGCAACACGAGCCTCATTCCTTGCCTGGTATAAAGTGCTAAGTGTATCCCAAGCATCATTAGCTATTTTGCATGAGCGGATGTGAGGAATAATGGCACGTTTGGTAGATAAGGCTATCAATGCATGTGTCTGAGCATCTTTGCCATCCCAACAAATTTGCTATGCAGTAGATGTAGCAGGTACCATAAAAATGAAGAATATCATCATCTTCAATGTCATCTTCATCACCTTCAACAACTACATTTGCAAGTGTAATAGGATGCTTTTCAACACCATGCACAATATTCCATAGTCCTTTGGCAACCAATACATGACACATTATATAAGCCCATAATGGGTAATTGGTACCATCCAACTTATTCTCAACATCCAACATACGGAATACATCATTGCTTTTAGCTATGGCCACTGACTAAAATACCTTGATGGACAAAATTGATTGTATCTTAAAAAGTTGAATAGAACTACCCTGTCGAGTTCTACTAAACCTATAGCAGACTTCAAGATGCTTATATTGGAGAACCGAAACCTATATATATCTTTGGCACAAAAAGACAAAATTATTGGTGCAAGTCAATCACCAATTGAAGTTTTGATGAAGGATTGAAGTCAAGGATTGAAGAAAAGATCAAGTTATGAAGCATGAATAAAGTACATGTTCATAGGATGAAGACTTGTATACATATGTACATTAATTTAGAGTAGCTCACTTGTATCTTTTGTATGGTCATGAGTTTGTACATATATGCCTATATATACAAGTAAAAAGTCGGGGCAAAGATGAGAGAGCATGTGAAGAGAAGAATTAGAAGTTGTAAGAGTCATTAGACACTTTAGAAGTGTAGGAGATCTCTCTCATCACTCATATGTAAAAGTTCTCAGAAATGAAGAAATATGGTGCCCGATCTTTTGCTTACTACTCCTTTTGTTTTAATCTTTTGTGAAATGCTTTTGTATACGTCTAAGTCTATAGTTGACTGACCTCTATACAAGTTCTTAGATCCTAATTGTGATCAGGCTGAGAGAATTGAGAGTAGGAATATTTACATGTGTAAATGTGAAGAAGTGAAGTTGCAGCAGGCGCAAAATTCGATGCTAATGTTTTGGTCAGTTCTCCTTCCACAGTGTAAAGTTTTGAGCAAGCAAGCACTCATTCTTTAAGTTGGAAGGTAAGCTACCTATGGCTAAAAGCATTTGAATGTAGTTTGGGAGAACTATGTGTTAAAAGTTACAGGTGTCAAAGTTGACTGTAAAGAAGTACAGTTTTAGACATAGGTGAATTGTTTAGATCATTTCTCAAGATCTACTGAGTCTTTTGGTATGATTTAACTTGGAGAAGGTGCGCAAACTGTAGGCAACACATTGTGCAAAGTTTTATCAAAAATTTTACACATTTGTATGCAGTAGACTTCTGAGTAGTTACTCACTTCATAGTTTGTTCAAGATTTTGGTAATTGAACATTGATCCTCCAAATTGGTAAAGGTTTTGAGTTATTCTTGATATAGAGGTGCTCTAACTTTAAGAATAGCTTGTTCTTTTGGAGATTAACACTCTCCATCAGTGGTATCAGAGCAAGAATCATCAAAATTGAAGAAAGGAGGACCCTGACTGCTGCAATCATAAAGAAATCAACACTTGAAGGTTCAAAAGGTGAAAGCTTGAAGGGAAAGCTTGAGAAGGAGGTCTGAAGTTATCAAGAAGATAAAAAGGAACTTCATTCGAAGTAAAGGTACACTTATTCCTCATAAAGGTTGAAGAATTTAATACATACGTAAAGAAAGGATGGGAGATTCTCTTCAAATAGAGAAATTGGATAGAGAAAACTATCCAACATGGTCAATGAGAATGGAAGCTCATCTTATGAGCAAAGATCTAATAGGCTATATCACAGGTGAAGAAGAAAAGCCACAATTCAGAGATCCTAGTGTTCCAACTAGGGATGAGTTATCAGATTTGAAAACCTGGATGAAGAGAGATGCTCAAGCAAGGAGGATTATCTACATGGGATTCAATGACTACTTGCTACCTCACATTAGAGGTCTTGAAAGTGCAAGTGATATATGGAATGCTTTGGAGGAGCATTTTCAAAATACTACAAAGTCAAGGAAAGCATCTTTGTGGGCAGACATTCAAGAAGAAGGCCTCTCAATCGATCTCTCATTATGTAACAAGAATGAAGGACATTGCAGATGCATTAGGAGCAATTGATGAATATATTGAGGAGGATAAATTGGTAAGGCAAATCCTCATAGGTTTGAGAGGTGACGAGAAATGGAAGCCATTCATTTTGTCTATTGAATTGTCACTAGATCATTTTACTCCTGATTTAAATCAGTTGCTAGGACACATGCTAACCTTTGGGTAGGATGTCAAAGGTGAAAGTGATAAGAGTGTAGGTCAAACAATGTATTCGAAGGATAAGAAGAAGAATAGCAAAGGGAAGCAACAAGCAAATGAAGATGAAGGTACAACTAGCCAAGCTAACTTCTAAGAGGAACAGGAGGTGGCAAAGGTAGAGGAAGAGGCAGAAGAAATAAAGATGGAGTCAAAGCTTGCTGGAGTTCAAATAGGTGATAATACAAAGCATAATGTGAAGTCAATTGGATCAATGAAGGCCAAGGATGGAAGTACTCTTCTGAGTAAGGTTTTGTATGTTCCTACAATTCCAAAGAATCTGATAAGTGCAAGGCAAATTGTTGAAAAATGTTATGAAGTAAGGTTCACTAATGAAGGAGTTTTTGTGGAAGACCTTAGCAATGGGTATAAACAAATTGTTTCAGGGAAGAAAGAAGGAAGACTCTTCACATTGAAGATTCAAGGTAATGTTGTTCATGCCTTGTTCACTTATGGAGGACATAAGATCTCTGAGTTAGATCTTTGGCACAAAAGGCTAATGTCCAATGAACAAGGTATTAAGGATATGGTTAACAATGGTTCAGTGCTTGGATTGCCTAATGTTGCAGGTCAACATATGACATACAAATGTGAGGCATGTCAATCAGGTAAGGCTCATAGGCAATCTTATTCCAAGCATGGTTTCATGTATTCAGAGAAGCTTGAATCGGTACACATAGATGTGTGGGGACCTTCAAAGGATTTCAGTATAAATGGTTCAAGATATTATGTCATTTATGTTGATGATGCTAGCAGGTGGATCATTATCTATGTGATCAAAGATAAATCAGAGGTATTTAATACATTCAAACATTATCATGTGTATGCAGAAAGAATTACAAGTCAAAAGTTGAAGAGACTAAGGTCACATGGAGGGGGAGAGTATTTCTCTAATGAGTTTAGTGATTACTTATGAAATGCAGGTATAAAAAGAGAAGTTACTTGCAGGTACTCTCCTCAACAAAATGGTGTAGCAAAAAGGAGGAATAGAACTCTTGTTGAGTTTGCAAGATCCATGATGAAGGAGAAAAATTGCCTAAATTATTTGTGGGCTGAGGCTGTAAATACATCTACATATTTGGTCAATAGGTTATCATGTAAAGTTTTGCAGAGTATGGCACCATATGAGGCATGGTGGGGTAAGAGACCTACCTTAGATCATTGCAAAGTGTTTGGATGTTTAGCCTATGCATATGTGCCATCTCAATTGAGGCATAAATTGGAACCTAAAGCTGAGAAGTATGTGTTTATTGGATATGATGACAAGCAGATGGGTTATAGATTGTGGAGTCCATCCACAAAACAATTTCTTGTATCAAAGGGTGTTACATTTGATGAGGAAGCTACTTGGTATGCAGGTACAATCAATATTCATGCAGGTGATGAAGAAGTTGTGAATCAAAAGAAAGGTAAATCAAAGGTTCAAATATTTTATGAAGAAGAGAACAATTAAGTACTGGTTGAAGTTGAAGAAGTGCCAAGGTTTTTGGTCTAGAGTGTGATGAACCAGAAACCTCAAGAAGTGGAGAACTCAGAAGGTCATCAAGACACAAATGGCAACCTACAAGGTATAGTTATGACACTTCTTTTTTGGCAACTAAAGACCATGCTTACATGATGAAATCAGATGAAGACCCTTCTACATATGAAGAGGCAAAAGGTAAGGAAAATTGGGAGAAAGCTATGCAGGAAGAGTATGATGCATTGATGGAGAATGAGACATGGGATTTGGTTCCTAAACCAAATAGTCAGAAGACCATTGGATGCAAATGGGTCTACAAGACAAAGAGGTATGCAGATGGAAGTGTGTCTATGTATAAATCTAGACTTGTTGTGAAAGGGTTTGCTCAGACATATGGAATAGATTATGATGAGACCTATAGTCCTGTGGCAAAGATGACAACTATCAGGACACTCATAGCCATTGCTACATGTAAAGGTTGGAGATTATGTCAATTAGATGTGAAAAATGCTTTTTCAAAATGGTTATATTTCAGATGATGTTTTCATGGAGCAACCACAAGGATTCAGAGATGAAAGGTATACAGATCATGTATGTAAGCTCAAGAGAGCTTTGTATGGTTTGAAGCACGCCCCAAGGGCATGGAATTATAGAATTGTGAAGTTCTTGAAGGAACTTGGTTTCCAAGTATCTAATGCAGTTAGTGGCTTGCTTGTTAAAGCAGGTAATGATGGATTCATTTACATGTGCATATATGTTGATGATATAATCCTCACAGGTACAGATGAGAAGGGCATACAAAGCCTAAAGAAGCAAATGGAGAGAGAGTTCAAAATTAGTGACTTGGGAGACTTGTCATATTTCTTGGGCATGGAGATTTCATACACCCAACATGGAGTATATGTAACTCAAGAAAGGTATTCGAAGAATTTGTTGATCAAGTTTAAAATGGAAGATTGCAGGGTAGCACCTACTCCAATGGAAGTGAATCACAAATTGAGCACATATGGAGGAGAAGAATTCAAGGATATGAAGTTGTATCAAAGTCTAGTTGGTAGTCTTATCTATGCTACATTAACTAGGCCTGACTTGTCATATGCAGTTGGAGTGTTGTCTCAATTCATGCATTGTCCTAGGAAAGAACATTGGGTTGCAGGACAAAGGATGTTGAGGTACATTAAGGGTACACTCAAAGAAGGTTTGTATTATGGTTTTACATCAGATACAAACATCAAGATATATAGTGACACAGATTGGGTAGGTAATCCTGATGATAGGATATCAACATATGGATACTTGTGTTATATGGGAGATAAGCTAATCTCTTGGTGTTCTAAAAAGCAACATACAGTTACTTTATCATCTATAGAGGCAGAGTATAAAGTTATGGTTGAAGCTGCAAAGGAAGTCATATGGCTAAAGACTCTTATGAAGAGTTTTGACATCATTCAGAGTACACCCACTATTCATGGAGATAACATGAGTTCATTGTATTTAGCTGCTAGCCCTATTTTTCATGCTAGGACTAAACATATTGAGATTCAATATCACTTTCTAAGAGAGAAGATGATGGATAAGCAGATTGAAGTCATACATACTTCAACAAAAGATCAGATAGCTGATATGCTAACCAAAAGTTTGGATGGACCAAAGCTATAGAGATTCAAAGACATGGAAGGGATAAAAAAGATAGAGAAAACCTCAATTGATGATTGAGGGGGAGCTGTTGGTGCAAGTCAATCACCAATTGAAGTTTTGATGAAGGATTGACGTAAAGGATTGAAGAAAAGATCAATTTATGAAGCATGAAGAAAGTACATGTTCAGAAGATGAAGACTTGTATACATATGTACATTAATTTAGAGTAGCTCACTTATATCTTTTGTATGGTCATGATCTTGTACATATATGCCTATATATACAAGTAAAAAGTTGGGGCAAATATGAGAGAGCATGTGAAGAGAAGAATTAGAAGTTGTAAGAGTCATTAGACACTTTAGAAGTGTAGGAGATCTCTCTCATCACTCGCACTGATCTTTTGCTTACTACTCCTTCTGTGTTTAATCTTTTGTGAAATGCTTTTGTATAACTCTAAGTCTATAGTTGACTGACCTCTGTACAAGTTTTTAGATCCTAATTGTGATCAGGCTGAGAGAATTGAGAGTAGGAACATTTACATGTGTAAATGTGAAGAAGTGAGGTTGCAGTAGGTGCAAATTTTGATGCTAATGTTTTGGCCATTTCTCCTTCCACGATGTAAAGTTTTGAGCAAGCAAGCACTCATTCTTTAATTTTGAAGGTAAGCTACCTATGGCTAAAAGAATTTCAATAAATGGGTTGTAATTTGGGAGAACTATGTGTTAAAATTTACAGGTGTCAAAGTCGACTGTAAAGAAGTATAGTTTTAGACATAGGTGAATTGTTTAGATCATTTCTCAAGATCTACTGAGTCTTTTGGAATGATTTAACTTGGAGAAGGTGCGCAAACTATAGGCAACACATTATGCAAAGTTTTATAAAAAACTTTACACATTTGATTAGTCAATGAGTGAGATATATGCAGCAGACTTTCTGAGTAGTTACTCACTTCACGGTTTGTTCAAGATTTTGGTAATTGAACATTGATCCTCCAGATTGGTAAAGGTTTTGAGTTATTCTTGATATAGAGGTGCTCTAACTTCAAGAATAGCTTGTTCTTTTGGAGATTAACACTCTCCATCAAAAATTGCATGCACAAGTACTACAATAGTGTGTTTGAAGGTTGAAACCAGCTCAGATCATGTTTTTGGCACCACAGAGTGAAGCCTTTTGATCTCCTAATCACTTGGTTATGCTCACCAAAATTCATGCTATTTTGAGACTATGACTAGAGGGGTGTCAACGACGCCCTAGATGAAGCAGTGACCTGCTCTGATACCGACCCTTGGAGTTCGAGGTCTACGGAAGCTCACAAACAACACAAGGAAGAAGAAGCTTGGAGCACAACACACAAGATTGAATGTATTACTATTAGAATGTTCAAAGATAAGTAACTCGTTAGGGCAATAGGCATATATACAAGTTGGGGGAAAAAACCTCTTAAAGAGGGAAAAAGTGCCCCAATGGTCCTAGTGTGTTCACACACATCACTACCTAAATATATCAATAGAAGGTACCTTCTCATGGAACCCTAAAGCAGAGAAGGCATTCAACGAGATAAAGTTAAGGTCATGTGTTGCACCACTCCTAACGATTCCTAATTGTTCACTTGAGTTTTATTTGCATATGTAAGTAGGCTACTCACAAAGGCAAAAGAAACTATAGCACAATGGAAAGAGAAGATTTGGCTATTGTATTTGCACTCCAAAAATTGTGGCACTATCTCCTATGCATACGTTTTATTAAGCCAAGAGTAGTTGGACTGGTATGGCAGAAGTTACTACTTTTTCAGGACTATGATTTTGAAATTCACATCAAACCAAGCAGGGAGAATTACATGTAGGACCAAGTGTGAAGGACGACCAAGGGTAAGAGGCCAACATGTATTGATGATGAGTCTGAAATAGAAACCTTTTCCTTGTGGCTACTCAAATTGATTGTTGTGATGAAACAAAGCAATTCCTCACTTCATGAGGATTTTCTTTGAGCATGCCTCCATTGGAAAAAAGAAAGTTATTGTTTAAAGCTAAATCATTTTCACTCATATATGACTAGTTATATAAATATTTCCCAGATGGTATTCTACTCAAATGTGTTTATCCACAGGGAGTAAGCCTCTTGCTTGAAGCTATGCATAGTGAAGGACATCTCAAGGAGGAGGACTTCACGTAGAGAATACTCCATAAAGGGTTATGGTGGGCCTATCTCTATAGGGATATAACCATATGCCAAAGAATGCGACATTTTTCAAAGGTGTACTCCTTGTCTAAGAAGGCCAAATTTTCAGCCCTTGGTGATCTCAACTAGATGAAAACCTTTTAAATGATGGGGTCTCAATTTCATTGGACCCTTCATACCAACATGTCAACCTAGTATTAAAAGGTACATTTGATAGCCATGTGTTATTCAACAAAGTGGGTAGAGGTTAAGGCTACTTTGGACTACATTCAACATCTATTGTGGCTAAGTTCATTTATAAACAAATTTTTCCACAGTTTGGATGCCCACTTGAAGTCACTAGTGATAGGGCCACTCTTTTTGTGAATCAATTGTTGCGCCACCTTTTTGTTGGGTACAAGGTCTATCACAAGAAGTCATGTGCCTATTACCCTAGAGCAAATGGTCAGGGAGATAGCTCCAACAAAATTTTGATTGGGCTATTATGAAAACTTGATCACCACAACTCTTGGCCAAGAGCCCTGATTGGAGCAATTTGGGCATTCCATATGACAAAAAGGGATACTAGTAGTGAAACTTCCTTTCTATTGGTATATGGTAAAAAGGCACTTTCTCCTTTCGAGTTCATCATCAGAAAATATATGGAAGAGATATCTGTTGAAATTGACCCTCACATAAGAAGACTAGAAGCATTCATAGAACTTATAACACAAGACGATCCCCTTTGCCAATGAAAATAGGGCAACCTCATCTTTTTTCCTCATAAATTAAGATGGCCACAATAACTCCGCAAAGGCCGAAAAAAAGGGAGACCCTATCCTCTTTCTTGCCATCAAATTAGGGAGACTAAAACTCCTCAAAACCCATACTTAGGAGACCCTCCAAGTAGGGAGACTCCTATCCTCTTGTAATTCAAGAATTGGGCAATGCCATCAATTGCATAACACAAGAAATAAGGTGAACCCATGGCCAAATTAAGGTAGCTCTCATCGTGTGGTACCTCAAAGTAGGGAGACTCCATCACCATTGCATCACGATAATTAGGCGGTCTCTATTGATTACAAGGCAAATATGGGGTGAACCCGCCTCCCCCCCCACATATTATTTAGCACCTCCATAAATGGGATGACTCCATGTGATCCACAAAAATGGGCTTTTCGATCAAAAGTTCTAAATACGGGCTTATCCAAGAGTAATAGTGAGATGGAACCATGAACTATCATTGAAGCCACTGCAAAGTCTTTGGGATTTTAGGAACAATCTAGATAAGGTCTAAAATTAGTTGCTATGGGGGTTGGTAGCTTGCCATAGTAATTTCTCTCTACGACTAGCCTCCTTGTGCTAGGTCGCCAGTCATGTCATTTTGGGGTGCATAGTCCATGTCAGAAACTAATTTTGCCTTTGTCCAAGGATCATACGAAATCAGGCAAAGCCACTCATTTGGCTTCTTAGTGTCTACATAAGCAATTGATGAGAGCTCATTTGGGTTATCACATATATGAGTCATGACTTCTATTACGTATGTCTCTTGTTACTCTATTTTTTTGTGCATGTGAAGAAGAGCTCTGGTACTTTCCGATAGTACTTATTCTCTTGTTGTATCTCTACCTTCAGGCTACATACTTAGTGTGTGCCGGATATCTTGAGGTGTGTATTTGGCAAGTGTTTTACCTTTGCTTGTCAGCATATTGTTGTTTTTTGAGGGCATATTGGCTTGCTTTTGTAATGTTCTTTGTATTATTCTTCAGATCAATCATCACTTGTTCTTGAGTTTTGTGTTATTTGAAGTTACATATAGTCTCTAAGTGTATGACTATCATTATGCCCTTGACCTCTATCTCATTGGTTGATTGCTAACTGCTTGTGCTATCTATAGAAAGGGAGCCCAACTAGCAAGAGTTCTAAGCAAGTAACCTTAAGGGTAGGCAAGTGGCAAAAAATGAGCTAATGTGGGATCATTCAGGTTGTGTGTCTTGTCATGTGTTGTCGTACTCCCTAATTCTCTGTGAATCTATCGGTGCAATTTCGAGTTGTTAAAACTTTGTGAACTCCTCCTTCTTGTACTCTTTATTTGTGAAGTGTCTCTTTGTACATGCATGTTACAAGGTATACTTCCGTAAGGAGAACCTCCCTTGAGTAGAAGGGTCTTGGGAAGCATGTCTAGTCTTTCTAAAATAGTCCCTATGTCTCAATTCTACAATGTCCTACAATGAGATTAATCACTCTTTGGGCATACATCAAGATGCCCCATAGTCTGCTAATCATGTCTTGAGACACTCTTGAAGGTATATAAACCTTCACTACCTTGGAGATGGTCATACTTATCTCTTGAGTCCCATCATTATGCCAAAGGTGTAATATTACATATAAAACAAAACCTCTATGCAACTTCCTAGAACCCATAGGATTGCTTATGCATGATCTTGATGGTGAACATCCATGTATTTTCCCTTAGCAATCTTATAGTTTCATTCCACTAGGAATAATATGTGGGATCCAATATTTAATGAAGTTTCCTTAATTATGTAGTCAACATACATACATTCATACATACATACATACATACATACATACATACATACATACATACATACATACATACATAAACACATACATACATACATGCATACATGCATACATACATACATACATACATAGATACATAGACACATACATACATACATACATATACACATACACACACATACATGCATATATACACATACACACAATATATATATATATATATACATACATACATACATATATATATATATACATATATATATATATATATATATATATATATATATATATATATATATATATATATATATATATATATATATATATATATATTATAGGTATCATATAGTCTATAGTATGCATATTTTCTTGTGCATGCATGCCATGAGAGTAATAAATTTCAACATCATTTCTCGAAGGAAATGGACCCCAAAGAAAACTAACCATATCATGAACATAAAGCCATTGCAAACCTATGGCAAGCAAGCCATCAACAATAATATAAGGCTTTATAAGCCCATGGCATGCTAGCCATAAATTATGCTTTCATACTCCATAACTTGCAAAAACAATACTTTTTCTACAAGATATTTTTTGCATATTCTTTTAATCACCTGCAATTAGTTTTGCAAACATCAAGTATATGTATATTTTCTTATTGATCCATAATCCTCTTAATCTAAACAGTGATCAACATTTATATGCACATTTCCAAAATACGTTCTTTTCTTTTATTGCATTCCAAAAACTATCTTAGGGCTTGCAAGCAATCACATCACATGTAATCGAAATGAAATCACTTCAAACACCTTCCTAGCTTGCAAAATATCATTCCCGAAAGGTATTTATTGAAAATTATAAAAAATTACAAACCTTCACAGAACTGGAAAAATACAGGATTTTCAAACTTTGTTTATGTTATATGAAAATAGATCTTTTGCTAGACCAAGACATGGACTGTGGAAGCGTGATGTGTCAAATTAGTCATAGAGATGGAGGGTTGAAAAAACAAACAAAAATGTGATTTTTAAAGTGCGTGAAAACACCCTTCTATTGTGCATACCATCTTTTAGGAGATTGTACAGGAGGATTCTTAAACATAAGTTTTCCACAATCAAATACTCTTATCCTTGTCCTAATCCTCTCCAAAGAGAGAGATGCGAAGATTTTACTTTCTTGCAAAAAATGATGAATGGGAGGTTCGGTAAGCGCAAATGTTTCTTTAACCATAGATTTCTCAAATTTTTTTTTTCAACATATGGGATGTATACACTACACTCTATCCAAATGTTTTACTCATCATATACCCTCCAAAAAGCCTCCTTGGAGTTTAAAAAAAAATCATCTTCTCATAAAAATGAGGAAACGAGGGTTCTCTAGGGCCTCAAATACCCATCCTACTGAAGCTTTTTTTTTTTTTTTTTTTTGGCAATGCCACATGGGAGCTCACCCTCTGCAAGTTATGTGTAGCTTTTTTCTTCTGAAATTCCTCTAAAATCCTCTCTTTTCTTTCTCCCAAAAATAGAGTTTTGCCAAAATTTTACATCTGGAGAATGTCAAACTAGATTAAATGAGATCTTTGGGGTACCATATGTTCATCCTTCTTTGAATTTTTGGGATTATAAATGGTTCATGGAAACTCATTGCCCATACTTCGTGAATTTACCATATTCCTCTCCAAATACCCATATATGGTCCTTAATTATCCACCTCAAAGAAGAGGTTTGATAACAATATATGTACATGTCATATTTGTATACTGTAAAGCATCTTCATGAAGTGCTCGAAGAGCTCACATGGACTTCTAAGAAGGGCGCCAAAGGCTGCACATATCCCATATATCAATTGATTCCAAACTTTACATTATATAAATATGCTTCCTCATTCCTTTCATGCTTTTGAATTAAGGAGGGAGAGCAAGATCTCCTCCTTCCCTTCACATAAGCTGATGTGCTTGGGCGGGCACCCTTCATGACAACGGTGTTGGGAAGGAGGTAAGGAGGGAGAGCGGCATGGGGTTGGATCAGGCCCCGGTGTGGGTCATTCTCCCCGTCCAGCAAGTGGCATCTGCACGTTGGGTGCCTTACCCTGGTAGGATGATCATATCATATGTCATGCCTTGAAAGAGAAATCCAAAAGCCCTCGATCGTGTCCACATGCTCGTAAGTGGCATGAATGCGGAATGAAATATACAATGCTAAAAAATAGAAATCACTGGATCAATATGCCAAGTAAAACAACTATGCTCAATGATACAATGAGTATACAAGTGATGTCATCGAATAAATCTCAATAATACAATGAATCCCGTTATAGTGCGGATCAGTGATATAGTATGCCGCTACAGTGCGGATCGGCCAAATACAAGATAGACTTCCCGCTACAGTGCAAAAGATGCCCACAAGCTTCAACTTCGGTCTTTGTGATCGTCTTCAATCTTTGTAACTCCCAAAAGCTTTACTTCATATGCCTCTTGAAAGCTCTGCAGTAACTTGGAGAGAAACCACGGGGTATAAAGCTTCACTTCGGTCTTCAAAAACTTCCTCCTCAAATCATGAGAAACCATCTAGAACTGGTGAGAAGATCCACAGAAAAGACCCACGGGGAGAAACAAATGAAATTTGGACAATTGCAACTGTACAAGGAAGGGCAAAGTACCCATGGGACCCCCCTTATCCCACAAGAACAAGGGTTTACAAGACTGGGTTAAACGGCAGTCACAACTACCGCGGGGATGGACAAACGGCGGCACAAAAATCACAATGCTTTTTATCGAGTGAAACCTACTCTCCACATCCCTGCAATCTATAGAAAGAAGATAGCACCATGATTGGAATCTTGCCAAGCAAAATATTTCTCACAATCTTGTCCTGTTTGATTTCCTCCGCTTCCTTATTTTGACAACCTATTCATAACTCACATACATGTCTTGCAAAAATATAGCAAAATGTTGGAAAGTTTCAATAACTGGTTGCTTTGAAGACCTTGTAGTGACATGGTCACAAAAGGTAGTGTGGTTAACAAGCATGCAATGCTACCCACTAGAGCTATGAACCAAGTAAAATCTTCCTAAATGAGATAAGTCTGGGTAGCGTCCTTCCAGCCAAGTTGCACTTCAATTGTATGAATGTTTAATAATAGACATGACTAAATGTGGCTAACTGAAGCCAATAGAGACAACGAATCAATGTGGAAAGGGGAGTGTGATTGAGGAAAGAGAAGACAACGATGGGCTGGGCAATGCTAAATTGCACAAGGTCTTAGAAATTTAGCTTTGTCATTTGTACTTAGTTTTGTTTTTCTTTTGTATCTATTCTTAGTATATGAAGTCCACACTTTTTCTTTTGTATCTATTCTTAGTATATGAAGTCCACACATTTACCTTTTAACTTCTTGGGAACTTAAATTTTTGCTTCATTTTTTCTTTTTCTCTAGGTCTTCAATGATCTATCTTTTTTGCATTCTCTTAGTAGTATTTTTATATTGTTGTTGTTTTTATTCTTTTTAAATTTTCTTCATTAATTCATACTCTAAAGTTCTCTTCCTTTAATGGAGGTTCGGCTGAGGCCTACTCCCCCGGATTTTAACTTTGAAATTGCAACTGTACAAGGAAAGGCATAGTACCCATGGGACCCCCCTTATCCCACAAGAACAGAGGTTTACAAGACTGGGTTGAATGGCGGTCACAACTATCGCAGGGCTAGTCAAACAATGGCACATCAGCCATATGCATCATCATTCCAGGTTATACATGTCCCTTACATGTGGCCGACAGGGATTGAACCCTCGCCCCCGCTTCAAGAAGCGAGAGGCCCAACCAGCTGCCTTAACGGCCTGGGACAAAAGTTCTCTTCCTTGTTTGTGTTGGATCATCTCATATTTAGAGTTCGTTTCTATCTTGTTAAGGCAAGTCGGTCCTTGTTCCTCGAAGATATCATAAATATATTTTTGATTTTCGTTGCATATCTGTCCTAGTCTATGAGACAATGCTCGTTACATAATGTTGATAGTGATGATGTCCCCATGTTTTTTTTTTGACAAATACAAGTGGGTCTCACACGGATGGATTGACAAGGTTTTTAAAACTTCTTTATAACTCTCTCTAACTTGCTTGCAACTTTTCCTTGTTTACAATGCCCCCGTCTTTGAAGGATGCATAATATTGTCTCTAAATAGACATTTTCAATCATTTTTTTGGCTATTTATACATATGACTGCTGAAGATTCAATGGTTTGCGGGATCACGGGTGCAATGACAATGGGCAAACGGAATCGAGTTGCCGTGCTGGTTTTGGGTGATCTTGGACGAAGTCCTCGCATGCAATACCATGCTCTTTCCCTTGCCTCACAGGTTTTTTTATTTACGCTTGTCTATGTATATGTTTGTAAAAGTCAAGCACAAGATGGATTTGGCTGAGATCTAGTTTTCATTGAGCATCGGCTAATAAATTGGATGCAATATGTTTGCTCATCTACAGTAGTGTTGCATTCTCCATCATTCACAGTACTGATTCAGTATCTGTGTTCAAGTTTTCAACGTCGACGCATAATGGATGTCCAGAGTATTGAGCTTTGTATATAACCATATCCTTTTGTGTTGCTGTCCAGGTCTTCTTCTTCAACCAAAATGTTGATACTAGCTCTCATTCTTTCATCTATGCTCCTCTGTATTACCTACTGTCTTTTCTCCCCCATTGTTGTCTTCTCTTTATTTCCCCTTCTTTGCAGCTCTACTTCTCTTCTGCTGAATTATATATGCTTTACTTGACAAAGGAATGTCTGCTATTGTGCTTATTGTCAGATGGTTTAAGGTGCACTAGGAACATGATTTGTAGTGTGGTAGATGATAATCTGTTAGAATATTTATTCTACAAGACTATTATGTTGAAAGAAATAAATATAATTTTCAACTTAATTCCCAGCTGCCCTCTTTCTTCTTAATACATTTCTAGTCTGTAGATTTACTAATCAGCTCATTTAAATTACATGTGCATGTTTGGATGTGCATTACCAGTTTTGGTGCTTCTATGAGCTGCTGACCATTCCTGTCCTACTGGTTCAGAAGGCCGAAACATTGTGATATTCTGATTGCTCTATGTTTCCTATTCTTCTGAGGAAGTATAACTTGTATCATTTATATATGAGTATTGTCTGTCAGGAGGGAGGCTTTGTACTGCCTCCAACGTACGTTCCATTAGCATTGCTGCAGTAATGCATTCTGTGAACATTTCAGCGTGTTCGAAAACAAGCATTTCTATGGCCTCCATATAAACCATGTAATCCTGAACTGGATCTGCTTAATCAACCATGTGATGTTAGGATTATTGTGTTTACATATGCAGAAAATGATATGAAGACTAAAAGTTTAGACATTTTTAATTGTATATGCATTGTTATTTTATTCTCACATTGCTTTGATGTAAGGGCAGTTGATTAATGCATGTCTCATTGTTTCATCTACCACACCACAACATGGGCAGGGGAAATGCACATCAGGTGTTTCTATTTTAAATAGTGTCCTCTGCATTTACAGTGACATATTTCTGAATATCATAACCTGGATCATTTAAGAGGTTTTGGTTTTAGATATTGTCCATTTGCATTTAGACTGTTTATCCTTGACTGCCACCTTGGGCAAGTAGTTGCTAGAAACCATCGCATAGTAGTTGTTTTGGTCTTCTTGCAAATGATTTCTGCATGGGATAAGCCGCGAATGTATCAAAATCTTAATCACCATTTTTGAAACCCTTGGTGATGGACCATGGTTGCTGTCAATATTTTTTCATAGCATCTCAGGAAGATTACTTGCAAAGGGAGCTTTTTCTTTCTCTTGCATGAAATTGGGGTCATTCTGCTGAATCATTTTAAGATTACGTGCTCTGGAGAGGTGCTGACTTGTGCATTGTACGAATTGTACATGCATTGCTCATCTTTGAGCTGATATTCTCAATTGGGAGACATGTCTGTTTCTTTGATTTACATTTCTTAATAAAACAAAGCATACAAATATCATGGAGGTGTTACATGTATGATTGAGATGTTCTTGGGATCCCTATGCTGAACTTGTTCTACACCTCAAAAGTTTTTATACTAAAAGCATCTTGTTTGAGAATGTTTAACACCTTCATGAAGCCATTGCAAAATTTGGTTTTGAGTCATTTTTTGTATTGAGCACGTGAAGGGTGCTTTGAGGAACTCCAAAGAATTTTGGAAGATAGCTTGGCCAAGAGAACTTTTTTGGATGTGACCATTCCTTTCCTAAATGCTTCAATTTAGAAGGAAACTCAACTTTTTGTAACTTCTACATATCTTAGAAGAAATTTCTTATGAGGATATGAAAATCTTATAGTTTTTAGCTTCAAATTCTCCTATCAAGTGGTTAGTTTGGCTTTTTTGTAAAGATTTTTGCTAATTATCTTTTTTTCTCCAAATTGAAATAAATTTACCTTGAGATCTATTTTAAATTAAAAGAAGCAATGAAAAGTCTTTCTCTTTGTATTAGAAAACTTTGGATTTATCTTTTGGTTACCTTTAAATATACGAAAACTTTGGATCAAAAAGCTAATAAATTAGAACGACATTAGGAGAAATATGACAGAGCATGATAGATTAAGGGTTTTGGAAAGAACTCATTTTTGCAATATTTGTCTTTTCCTCTTTCATAAATAGAAATTTTGGTCATATAATTTTTATTGATTATTCTATTCTTCCCTCTCTTTGTTAAAAGATCTTCATTCCAGAGGAAGAAAATTTAGATTTCATACTTCTAAGGACACACATTTTTAAAGCTATAAAAAAGGGCCTTAGTAGTATTGTTTTAAAATTTGAAGAATCCTCATGTATTCAAGAAATCTTCACTTTTATGAAATATGTATTATTGAAGAAAGTTTTTTTGAAGGTTGATTTAGCTTTGAGAAGGAATTTCTCTTCAATTATTACCTCATGTGCAAATTATTTGGCCTCGATTAGAAGTTTTCATAAATGTTCTAATAGTTTTGTTTTTATGTAAAAAAAAGTTGTACGTAGGATGCCTTTAAAAGAACTTTACTCCTTGATACATGATTTTAATCATTTTTGTGGATCTTATGGTTTCAACTTTCATCCAAGCTTACCATTTTATGTATAGTTTGGAACTTCCACAACACCCATCAAACCTGGATTTAAAATTCTATCCTTGAACATCTCTTTAGACTCTCACAGATCTTTCCAAATGGTTAAGCTATTTTTTGAAATCCATGTTACCCACTATTCATGATATTTGGGAGGATTTTTACTTAATTAAGTAGATGTGTCAATATCCTTTAGTTAGAACTACAAAAATTAGATGGCTATGATTAAAACTTGAAAAGCAAATAAAATTTGAGGGTTCCCATTAAAACACATGTAATTTAGCCTTAAAAACTTCCACATCATCGTTCGAAACTCAATCCACTGAATTCTATGGAAAACAATGTCAGAATGGCTCAGAATGCGAAAAAATTGCCAAAATTTGATACTTAAGTCGAATTCGGGTCAACAATGGTCAAAATTTTTTATTGGCTTATTGGAAAGTACTCATTGAGAGTTTTCTAATGATATATAACATTCTGCCGCCATCTCACACCTAAAAGTGGTTGAAAAGTCAAACCCTAATTTCTGCTTTTCAATTTGCTTTTCATCCTATTTTAATGTATGGCCTGGATTTAATCAAATTAAAGTATTAATTCAAGGGCTAGGATTAAACTAACCCAAAAACATCTTTTCTAAGGTTTTCATTTTGAAACTTAAAAATTTATGTGATAACTTATTGATGTTGGAGTTAGCATGTCTGATGAAGAGATGGTGAATACTCATATAAATTTACTTCCATTTACATATCGTTCTTTTGTTACTTCTCTCTTTCTACAAGAGATAGGGAAATTACATTTGAAGAGTTCGAGTTCTTGTTATTTTAAGATGAAGATTAGGAGAAGATTATGGAAGAGAATGGTGAAGCGAGGTTATCATCATTCATAAGGAAGATAAGGAGGAGAAGAAGAGTCATTATAATAAAAAGGAAAGTAATTCATCTACTTCAAAGTATTCTATATCTTCTTCCACATCTACTTCAACTACTTCTTCCAGACCCAAAGAGAAGTCTACTTTAACAACATTTCGCTCAAAGAAAGATACACGAAGTCGATGAAGAAAACAAACTCCACCTCCTCCAAGTTGAAGGATCACAAACTTCCAAGCTTAGCCCTTGAAGAGCACTCCCAAGTGATGATATGTGTGCGTGCCTTCTTCTCTTTATAAAGAACAATAAGCCCCGTAGCCGTCAACGTGAAAATTCAATATAATTTTGAGAAAGCAAATAGTTTTTGCTAATTTGCAGGTAAATCCATTCATGGGCAATGGGTTTTTTCGCTTAGCTTTGTTTGTGGTGGGCACCTAGTTTTTTGTTTAAATGACTAACCATAGCCATTAGATTAATCTAATAAGATTATGCCATGTGTCATGTCTCTTTTCATATTGAAAATTGGGTTCCACATTAAACTGAAATGAGGGTTTGACTTTTGACCTAGCTATGGATGCGAACACCTGTGTTATATATGGTTGGATAACTCTCATTGATCTCTATCACATTGTGTAATAATAGTTGTTGATCATATTTTTGAGCATTTTCGAGAAATGGGACCTTTTATGACCATTTCCAAGACTTATTTTTATTCAACTTACAAACTCTAGTGGAAGGTTGCCCTATTTGACATATTTCGTAACAAAATGCTCCTACGGTGACACTATTTGGATATGCTAGATAGGTATATTTGTTGTACAGTGTTATAATTCCACTACATGTTGATCCGTTATAAGTTTGTTCATGTAGAAGATAAAACCCCTCCCAATGTTCTCGAAGCTATTATTGATTGTTAGTTTCAGCAAATCCAACAAATACAAAAAATGTTTGCTAGACCGGGATGACCAAACTTTGTGGTCTTCAGGCATGAGCACTAGGGAGACCAAATATCTTTGCCATCTCCCTCCAAGGCAACCAAGATCCATGACCAAAGGCGACCAACACTTGTTTTTCGAGGAGCATGGACGACCAAAAACTTGTGTGCTAAGCATCATGGGTGACCAACATCCCATGCTACCATTCGGCCTGGGCGACCAAACGTTCTCATGGGAGACTCTTACATGCTTGAAGAGGGAGACCACTCATTTCTCTCACCATTGGGCCCTCTCTTATTTTCGCCCCGGGGCAAACCATCCATGGGGCAACCACCCCTTGGGTCAACCACATGACCAACCACTGCAATAAACTCTAGGGTGCCCTTCTTGTGGAGGACTTGCCACCGAGTTGACACTCCTTCAAGCTTAGGGCAAGCTTTCAAGAAACCATCCCATAGCTTAGCAGTCTTCGATTCCTTGTCAAGTCACATGTGCTACATACCTTTGCATCAATTGTTTGCATTGTCTTGGGGCAAGCTATTTTTGAACCTTTTATTTGCTCCAAAGGAATTATACTTTATTACAAGGGAACGAACAATAATACAAAAATGAATTTGAAATGAAGCTTACGGTATATACAATGAGATAGCTCTAAGCATAGCTGCTCCTAGCTTTGACTTTGGCTTCCTCATAACACAAGTATGAACATCATGCAAGTGAGGCACCGTCCATCAATGGCATTCCGATGAGTCCAAATTCTTGGATTTCTTCCATGTCCTAGTTTTCTTATAAGCCGAATTTGACATTACCTTTGCATAGATTGGTGTATATTATAGCCTTGTTGCTTAGTGGATTGATTATCTTCCTGTTTTGATCACCTTCAAGGTTGATGTCTTGCATAAATGAGACTTCTTTATAATCTACGAAGAAGTCTTCAATAGTAGGACCTTATGTAATATTTATTGTGTGCCCCATAACTTGGTCCTTGGTCCAACCAGATGAAATTTCCGGAAATAGGATGTTTTTTGGTGCTATTGAGTCAAAAGTTTGGTTAGAGCCCCCTTTTTTGGTCTACACATGCAACCATGAAACTATCGAATTTTGCTTGATTACCTGGTTTTTCTTGATATAACAATATAGATGTACCTACTGATGAGTTTTGACCACTTTGACACAGTGGCCAATTGGATGTGCCTTCCCCTCTGAAGGTGTTCGTACAAAAACCGGTCCCACTTGCCTCACAAAAGGAGTTTGCACAATTGGACAGATTGGCCCAACTTGCCCCATCGTAGGTATCTTCAAGAAAAAGAGGTCTCTAGCCTATTTCACAAAAAGAGATGATATGCAACTTTATTCTGGCAATGATGAATCCATGCTTCTTGAATGGAACCTTATGAAGTGTTCCCTCAAGACATCCTTCACAAGATTTTGCATGATTTAGTAAATCAAAAGTAGGTAAATTCATTTTCAACCATACCTTGCTCCTTCATATGCTTGAGAGTTGTATAATTGGCCAAATCGTGCATGCCATAACTTTGTATTCTCCTTTGGTGTAGAAGGCCTGGCAAGATTAGCATGGCTGATTTGAACCATAAAAACATACTTCTTTTGTTGTCACCTTGTAATAGATAATGCTCCTCATTAGGTGCAAGGATTTGACATGAATCCTTCTTAAAAACAATTTTATAGCCATATGATAAGAAAATATAGATAGAAAGCAAATTCTTCTTCATATTCGGAACATATAGAACATTGGAAATAGTAAATTTATTACCTGCCCTTGACTTCAGAGTAACTTCTCCAACACCAGTGACATCCTAATCATGACCATTCGCTATGGTCATCCATCTCTTCCATACTCTTCAGTTGATCTTCATTTTGAAGTAACAGGAATTGTAACTCTTCAAATGATGTTTCTTTACCTTTTGTAGAGGGAGAAAGAGAAGTGACAAAAGAACGATGTATAGATAGAAGGGAATTGATAAGTGTATTCACCATCTCTTCATTAGGTATGCTAACTCTAACATTAAGAAGTTGATCATGATGTCCTTAACGCTTTAGAATATGAGATTGAACGAACTCACCAACTTTCATGCAGTGTTGGCTAACTATCTCCTTGGTTGAGTCTTCGTAGCAAGATTTGTTCTTTGATAGAGATTCTCCTACTCCAACCAAGCTTGATGAGAGGTTCTACATGATCTGATTTGGGGAATGATATGACGCTCTAGACTCATAGCAATGAGTGAGAGTGCTTGAGCATCTCTAGAATCCCATCTGGATTGCTCTTCTGATGGTTGAATCTGTCTGTCTTTGTATGCTGATGATGCCATAATTTCTTCTTCTTCTTCGTCAGTCTGCTGAGCAAAAATTGGGATAGAAGGCTTCTTGGGCGAAGAAGCAACATCTTTTAGCAGCTTGTCTTTGCCTTGATTATTTGCCATTGACAATATTCCACAAGTCCTTGGAAACTAACAAATTGCTCTTAATGAAACTCCACATTTGATAATTGGACATTCCATCAAGCATATTTTCTTGTTCCAATATATCTTTATAATTACTCATCTTAGAAGCAAGTTATGTATGTGGAAGAGGTTATGATACCAAATGCTGCAATTGAGGTATGCCCAATATAACCACATGATCTTTCCAACCCTTAGAATCCTGAAGCTCACTCAAACCTTGAACCAAATAAAATAGATAAATGACTATGAAATAGACAAGAAACAAGAGAATGTAACTAGCTGCAAGATGCTACTCTTAAAAAAGAATTCTACTTGATGAATGAATGACAATAAAATGTTTGTAATATACAAAAGCTGAATATAAAGTGGAATGTAGGAGGGTTTTAGGTACAAATGTAGGAGAAAAGAGTGCCTAAGAGTTGTAAAGAAGAGTGTGTGTGCTGGAAATAGAAGTATAATAGGACTGATGCGGGAATACAGCTTACGTGCTGGAATACGATGAGAATTTGCAATCCTAATAGAGATTAGAGTTTCTTCTCTGATAAAAGCAACATCAATACTTCTCCTCTTGAAGTGATAGGCAATAGAAACCTGGTACAACAGAAAGGAGTGAAGAAAACCTGAATATATGCAGCCAATTATACAAGAATTAACTTGCACACTCCAAGGTGTGTGTAGAAGAAGAGGGCAACAGCAAATCACTAAGAAAAATCAGCAAAGACACCTCCTATCTCCTCCTAGGACAGCTCCAAGTTGTAGATCACATTTGAGGACACTCAAATGTGAGTGTGAAATTAGGGATTGGACCCGTCTGTGTGACATTGTTCTTCCATCATTTCTTTGTAAGGCATATGGCACTTTGGCTATCACAACCAAGAACTCGTGCTTTGTCAGGTGAACCAAACTCACTACATAGGTGTGCTAACCAAATGGATTCTTTGGGAGCTTTTATGGCTGAAATATATTCAGCCTAAGTAGTAGATAGTGCTACTATCCTCTGAAGTCTAGAGCACCATGAAATAGTACCTCCTACAAAAGTGTATCCACATCATCTTCTTGGTTAGAATTATAGTAACTTTTCAATTCTAATGGACCTTAACATAGGCATTTACCTTTGGTCCCTTTCAAATTTCCCATGGGATTTTTGTGTATCCACATCATCTTCCATGTTAAGAGTTACGAAATCCTTTCAATTTTAATGGAACCTTCCTTCAACCTGCATTTACCTTTGGTCCCTTTCAAATATCTCAATATATTGCATCCCAATGTGTGTTTTAGGGTTAGCCATAAAACAGCTCACAACTCCCATTGCATGGGTAATGTTTGGCCAAGTAGCAGCCATAGCATGTGTAAATGAACCACAAGTTGAGGCATGTGGAACATTTTTCACAACGAAGTTGGTTGCTTCATCGTTTTTGGGACAATCCTCCTTGGAAAGTTTCACATGTGGCTGTAATGGCATTCCAAGCAGCTTTGCATCAGCCATATTAAACCTGTCTAGCACTCCTTCAATGTGCTTTTCCTGAGATAAGAACAATGTGTGTTGTTATCTACACCTTCTTTTATCGTCATACGAAGGAAAGGTTCAGCTTCTCGAAGGCCTTTCATTGAGAATGCAGTGTTCAGCTGCTGTTTTAAGAGCATTTAGAGTTCTTTTTTGTTTCCCAGCCAGCAGCCTATCATCAACATACAAGTTACAACACAAGAACGATTGAGCTGCCATCTAAGTGCTTGCTTCAGCCCATACAAGCTTCTTTTAATTTGCATGCAAGATGCTTTCTCCTAGGGATGGCATAACCTTTTGAATGCTTCGTATACAGCTTTTCATCAAGGTCACCATGCAAAAAGGCTGTTTTTACATCCATTTGGAATAGATCCAAATTTGAGAAAGCTATGAGAGCAAAACACATAGTGTTGCTTTTTGGACCATGAACACATTAATAGCTTTGAAGAATCTTGGCATCACCCAATCCGGCAAAAGCAATTGGCGGAAATGGAAAATTGGTTATAACTTGATACACTAGATTGAAGGATCCATTCATTTCATTATTTTTTGAAAGTTAAAATTATGCATTCGAGAAACGTACATGATGTACACAAATGCCTAGCTCAAAGAACCAAAAGATAGGAGTACATGTGCTCTGGGCAAGGATCAATACTTTGCATCAAAGATTCCCCTCCTTTCAATTTTTTTTGAAAGATAGGACCCTTTATTGAAAGAGGAGCGGAATCAAGGAAGAGGTTCTGGCCATGCTCTATAGGATTGATTGTGGGGCCCTGTTTGAAGTGGGGTGGGCCTCAAATAACAATTAATCACAAATTTACAGGATCTTCCAATACATGAACCTTAGCATACACACCTTAATACTCAAAAAGAGATGAGTGAGAGATAGAGAGAGAGTAGACAAGATTTTTCAAGTGTAACTGTAAGCTAGAATGCTTACCTACACTAAAAGTGCCTAAGAGGTAAGAAGAGTGTGTGTATGTGAGAATATGAACAGTTTAGAACTGTTTCACAGCAAACGCTAATTTTGAAATTAGGGTTTCAGGAACCCTAATCCAGAAACTAGTGATCTAGCAAGTGAGAAACAGATATAGCCTTGCGACTCACAATAATTCAGCAAGGATGTTGATGGTTGGCGGAGAGAATCTCCTCCACAAGTTCAACAAGGGTAGAGGAGACCTCTTGAGCTGCCAGCTAGCTTCAATCTTGCGTAAAGCTAATCTTGGACGATGGATTGATCATTGGATGATCCACAAGTGATCCATGCCTTCTTTATATAGTTTTAGCCACCTCCTAGCGATCAACTTTTCGTAGATGCAAAAAGTAGCTAAAATTAGTGAAAGTTTTCTAAAATTTGGCGATGAGTTTTTGTTTACGTAGTTCTTGATTTTTGCATGATTATGGGCAGCGATCTATGTGATTTAGGCATGATTTGAATATTTCACTTAGCTTTCCTTGATGTATTCACTTAGAGGCTTCAAATGAGGTAAAAAACCATTTTGAGCAGAAATTAGGGTTAGGGTTTTTTCCTGAACTGGACCTTGATGACTGAATGTTATATACCAAATGAAAGCTCTTTTCAACAATAATAGTTTTTGACCTTATGTGACCAAAATTTGACCAAGTACCCAAAAATTATGGTTAAATTAAGGTTTTGTGCTATTATGACATTGTTTCCAACAATCCCCTCTTCAATGTCATAATAATACAAGGTTCAATAATCTGCAAAACTTTCGATGACTGTCTCTAGACAATGCTTTGGTAAAAATATATGCAACATTTTCACTTTTAGGTATGTAGACTAGTTCAATGTGCTTCTTAGTTACTTGTTCCGGAATGTAGTGGTAATGAACCTCAATATGCTTTATCCTAGCATGATGAACAAGGTTCTTTGCAATAGCAATAACACTTTGACTGTCAGAAAATATCTGCATAGAAAGACTAATTTGAATATCAAGATAACTCATATATTTTTGCAACCAAATAGCTAAGTGTAGTTGTAAAGGCCACCCTGTACTTTGCTTCGCTTGAAGATGTAGCAACTGTAGGCTGTATCTTGGATAACCAAGAGATACGATAATCTCCTAGAAAGAAACAATAACCACTCGTGCTTCTTCTTTAGGTTTATCACTTGCCCAATTAGAATATGAAAAACCTTTGAGTAAGAAATGTGATGATTTCGGAAATACCATAGCATAACTCGAGGTTCCTTTCAAATATCTGAAAATTCTCTTAACTTCCTTCCAATGAATCTTAAGCGGACTCTGCATGAAGCTAGATACTTGACAAAGTGCAAACTGAATGTCAGGACGTGTATTACATAAATAGATCAAACAACCAACTGTTTGACTATACAAAGTAGCATCAAAAGGTTTTGAATTTGTTTCTGCCTATAATGACACATTAACATCCATAGGTGTTTGCATAAGCTAGGAATCTGACATCTCAAACCTTTCCAATAATTTCTCAATGTATTTATGCTTTGATGTATAGATACACTCATCTCTGTACTTGAACTTAATCGCAAGATAATAATGCAAAATACCTAAATCATTCACGTCAAATGTATGATTTAAGTTCTGCTTTAAAATACTGAAGGTCTGAATCCTTGGGACTTGTCATGATCATATCATGAACATATATGATAATAATTATCAAAACATCTTTCTCATCGTTAACGTGAAGAGTAAGAGCTTCATCTGAGTTTTCAAAACTAATAGATAGAAGATAGATGTATATCTTCTTATACCAAGTTTTTGTGCTTGCTTTAGTCCATACAAAGCTTTAATAAGCTTGCATACTAAATGCTCTTTACTTGTCTCTTCAAAACCTTATGGCTGCTGAATGTAGACATCTTCATTAAGATCATAATTAAGAAATGCAGTTTTGATATCTAACTGGTATACTTTCCAACCAAAAGAATGCAACAAGAGAAAATACCTTTCTGATTATTGCCATGATGTAGGCGCAAAAGTCTCATCATAGTCAATACCTTTCTTTTGTGCATAACCTTTGTCAAGTAATCTTGCTTTATACCTATCAATAGTAGTATCATCCTCTTTTCTTTTGATTTTGAAGATCCACTTAATGTCATGGACAAAGGAAACCATCTTGAACCTCAGATTCCATGTGACTTCTATATCTCATGATTGGTTCAGAATTTGGAGAAACCAATGCTTCCATTGCATCTGGAACTTGCAAAAACCCTAAGATCGATTGTCTACTTGCTAAATTTTGACATATGGAGGTCTTGTTCGGATTGTGGACATCATCTGCTCGTAACCGACTTTATAGCCGCCCTTGGGAATCGCCCTCGAACTCCTATATAAGGGGGCCTTGGCCACATACATACTCACTCTTGCAAGTACCAGTCTTGGGAGCTCAAGGAGTTGTGAGCACCAAGTAAGCACTCTCCAACTTCCAGTTCTAGTTCTTGTCTTGTCCTTGTTCCAGTCTTGTCTAGTCTTGTATCTTGGATATCTCGCCTTGTCCTCTTGTAATCTCATAGTACAAGATCTTGTCTAGTTATTCCTTGTATCTAGTTCATATCTGTGAAGGGAATTCTTGTAATTGAAATATCTTATTTCATACCTACGGTCCCTGGTTGTGGGATCTCTTGTATCATCTCTAGTCAAGTTATCCATACCTATCAGTCTCGGGTTGTGGGATGTCTTGAATCAGTTACATATCCTTGTATTATTCGCTCTAGGTGGGTGTTCTTGTAATCAGAAGTATATTTCCGAAATCTCGTCTAGTGTAGCTAGAGAGCACAATCTAGTGCTCCCTTGAGATTTTGGTAAGACTAGCCTCTATCCAAGACCATGCATCATGGAGAACGCTTATGAATAGATTGTAGCATCACTTCAGGTTCTCCAACAACAAGTTGAGGACCTAACTCATAGACAGACACATGTAGGCTCTTTCCATCATTCAAAAGTGGAGTTTTTAGGGTACATTGTATGATGTATCAGAGAAAGGAATCTTTATGGACCCTAAGAAGATCGAGACAATCCTTGATTGGCAACCACCTTCATGTGTTCGAGATGTACAATGTTTTCTAGGGTTTGTCAACTTTTATAGGATATTCATCAAGGATTACTCCAAGATAGTAGCACCTCTTACCAAGCTTACAGGAAATGCAAAATTCTCATGGGCTGAAGAAGCAGAAAAAGCCTTTCAGACCTTGAAATCAACATTCACCACTCCTCGAATCTTAGTTCATCCTGATTCATGTAAGCCCTTCTTCCTAGAGATAGATGCATCAGACTTCGCCCTAGGGGCTATTCTATCTCAATATGGAGATGAATCATGATGGACATCTACATCCAGCTGCATATCATTCAAGGAAATTTTCCCCTCCAAAGATTAATTATGAAATCCATGATAAAGAACTTCTTGCCATAGTGGATGCGTTTGATACCTGGCGTCACCATCTAGAAGGAGCAACTCAAAGTTACTGTGTATACGGATCATAAGAACCTAGAGTATTTTATGACCATCCGCATCCTCAAAAGAAGGCAATCTCAATGAAGTAACTTTTTATCCAGGTTCGACTTTGTCATCACATATCGTCTAGGAGGTGAGCAATGTCAGTCAAATGCCTTGTCCAGAAGATCTTACCTTGCACCAAAGAAAGGTGAAGAGGCCTTTGATCAACAAGAGAGTGTATTAGTCAAGCTTGAATATCTCCAATTAGCAGCTATCTCTTCAAGCCATCATGAAGATTCAGCCTTGAATCATTTGATCCGTGAGACTCTCCCACAAGATGAATTGTTTTGTAAGATCAACGGAAAAACTCAAGAAGGAAAAATTCAAGAAATAAATGAGTTTCAAGAAATGGATGGGTTACTATTCTATAAGAACCCATTGTATGTCCCTCTAGAAGAGCCCAAGATCCAAGTAGTTCAAGATCGCCATGACATTTTGGAGTGAATAAAACAATATAACTCATATCAAGGGATTTTTGGTGGCTTCAAATGTGGAAGGAAGTGAAAGAATATATCCGTTCTTGTGATACTTGCAGTAGATCTAAGGTACCGCAACATAAACCTCATGGCCTCTTGCAACTCTTACCTATTCCAGAAAGGCCATGGGCTTCATTATCTATGGATTTTATCACAAATCTACCATAAGTCCGATAAGTATGATGCCGTTCTTGTTATAGTGGTTAGACTTACAAAGATGGCACACTTCATTCCAACTACCAAGGCAATCACAGGTGCAACCACTGCAAGACTTTTTCTTAGATATATATTTAGGCTTAATGGATTGCCTGGTGATATTGTCAATGATCGAGATCCACAATTCGTATCCAGCTTTTGGAACAGTCTATGTAAACTCCTTGGTGTCACCTTCAAGCTCCAATTACCAAGTACCATGAGAGTACATCCAGTTTTCAATTTGTCCATGTTGGAACCATATCAGATTTCGCCATTGAGGGGGGAGAGACCTAGTCCTTCACCACCTATCGAGATTGATGATCATGAAGAATTCGAAGTCGAGTATGTCTTAGATTCGAGAATATCCATAGGAAGATTGGAATACCTTGTTCATTGGAAAGGGTATGACATCAGCGATCGTACTTGGGAACCTGCAGAAAACCTTCAAAGAGCACTAATCAAGGTTCGAGAATTCCATAAGAAAAATCCAATGAAGCCGAGAGCAGAGAACATGACTCCTCCTCATGGAACTCGTCGCTTAAGGGGGAGGTGATGTCATGGACAAAGGAAACCATCTTGAACCTCAGATTCCATGTGACTTCTAGATCTCATGATTGGTTCAGAATTTGGAGAAATCAAATGCGTCCATTGCATCCGGAATATGCCAAAACGCTAAGATCGACTGTCTACTTGCTAAATTTTGACATCCGGAGGTCCTATTCCGATTGCTGACACCATTGATGACATCATTGATGACAGCATCAGCTTGCAACTGACTCTATAAACGCCCTTGTGAACCGCCCTCGAACTCCTATATAAGGGGGCCTTGGCCACATACATACTCACTCTTGCCAATACGAGTCTTGGGAACTCAAGGAGTCTTGACCACCAAGTAAGTACTCTCCAACTTCCAGTTCTAGTTCTTGTCTTGTCCTTGTTCCAGTCTTGTATAGTCTTGTATTTTGGACATCTCGCCTTTTCCTCTTTTAATCTCTTAGTACGAGATCTTGTCTAGTTATTTTTTACATCTAGTTCATATCCCTGAAGGGAATTCTTGTAATCGAGATGTCTTGTTTCATACCTACGGTCCCGGGTTGTGGGATGTCTTGTATCATCTCTAGTCGAGTTATCCATATCTATCGGTCCCCGGTTGTGGGACATCTTGTATCAGTTACATATCCTTGTATTATTTGCCCTACGTAGGTGTTCTTGTAATGAGAAGTATATTTCCAAAATCTTGTCTAGTGTAGTAAGAGAGCAATCTAGTGCTCCCCTGACACTTAATACCAATTTCTTTCTTACCTTCTGGTAACTCACATATTTTCCATGATTGATTCTTATAAATAGAATCAATATCTTCTTGCATAGCTTTCTTCCATAGAGGACTTTATAGTGCATCTTTAATATTAGGTGGTTCATTCTCAACTGAAGTTAGTGCTAAAATGTTATGAATCTCAAAATGTTCTCGGTAATTTACCTAATTTCCTTGTTCTTTCCTTGATTGACTTCTAGTACTTCCTGTGAAGTCCTTTATACCCAAGTTTGATTGGCATTCTTTTGAAAAGTGGTGAAATGTCTTCTGGTTCTTCAGTATCTCTTCTACTTGAGTTCTGGAACCTTCTCCAACTTCTTGAGTTGGAACTTCAAGAGGTATTGATGATGGACTAGGTATTGGTGATGGTAATGGAACTCTCTCTTCACCTTTATCAAGTGCTTCTTTTAGGGTTTGAGAAGATTCATCACCCCCCTTGTATGGCTGAATGTAAGAATCCAAATTCTTTTTGAAAAATGCGTAGTCATTTTCTTTTATGAAATTTGGAATCTTTGCCTTCTTATAAAAAATCTGACTTTATGCTATATATGCATTGCGTGAGAGTACGATATCATGTGTATCTGGAACATAGATTTTGTATCCTTTGCTTTCAATA
Source organism: Ceratopteris richardii (assembly GCA_020310875.1). Classification (NCBI taxonomy): domain Eukaryota; kingdom Viridiplantae; phylum Streptophyta; class Polypodiopsida; order Polypodiales; family Pteridaceae; genus Ceratopteris; species Ceratopteris richardii. Next base: position 63,763 of record MU260315.1, read on the forward strand.
GCATAACCAATAAAGATTGCTTTAATGGCTTTTACATCAAGCTTACCACGATCCTTCTTCTCAATGTGAACATAAGTTGGAGAACCAAAAACTTTGAAGTAATTCACATTGGGTTTCTTCCCATAGTAAGCTTCATAAGGTGTGATGACCTTCAAAGCTTTTGTGAAAGATCTATTCAAAATGTGATTAGCTATATGTATTGCATCAAACCAAAACTTGGGAGAAAGTTTTTTGGATGAAATCATACCACACATCGTCTCAACAAGTATCCTATTCTTTCTCTCTACAACACCACTCTGTTCTGGAGTGTAAGCAATAGTGAGTTGATGAAAGATACCTTTGTCCTCTAAAAAAGATGTAAAGTCTTTAGACATGTACCCTCCTCTATCACTTCTCAAAATCTGAATTTTTAATGGACTTTCATTTTCAATCATAGCTAGGAACTTCTTGAAAGTAGGAAAGACTTCTGATTTTACTTTAAGTCCATAAACCTATGAATATCTTGAGAAATCATCAATAAAAGTAACGAAGTACTTGAAACCTTGGATGGAATCTGTTCTCATAGGACCATTCATATTTGAATGTATGATCTGCAATTTCCTTATGGCCGTGATATATCCATGCTTCTTGAAAGGAACTTTGTGTAGCTTTCCTTCAAGACATCCTTCATATGACTCTGCATCATCTAGTAAAGCAAAAGTAGGCAAACTCTTCACCATACCATGATCTTTGATGTGCGTGAGAGTTGTGTAATTGATATGGCCAAACTTGGTATGCCATAACTTCATGTTTTCCTTAGGTAGAGTAGACTTAACAATAATTTTGGATAACACAAACATGCCACTTTTGTTTTCACCTTGAAGTAGACACTGCTCCTCATCAGGTGAGAGGATTTGACATGAATCTTTTTTAAAAACAATTTTAAAACCATCTGACAAGAAACTAGCTACAGATAGCGAATTCTTCTTCATGTTTGGAACATAAAGAACATTGGAAATTGTGAAATTTCCACCTTCTCTTGACTTTAGATTCATTTCTCCAATACCTACAACATCCAACTCATGACCATATGCAATGGTCACTCTTCTACCTGAAGAGTTAGTAAGACAAGAGAATACCTTTCTGCAACCTGTCATATGTTTAGTAGCTCTAGAATAAAAAATCTAAGGATTATCTGAGATTGCATTTAATGCTTCCTGATCAAAAGCTATTTCTTCAATAGTAACACATGAATAAAATTCTTCTTTTGAAGATTTAGGTTTTGATTCATCCTCAACACTATTACCTGATGTTTTCTTCTTGTCATTGAAAATCCTAGTTCTGCATTCTGCTATTAAGTGACCTGGTTTCTTACAGCAATGGCAAATTCCTTTCTTTGAACTAGATGTAGTAACAAACTTCTCTTTGGGTGTAGAGGAAGCAATAGGGTTAAGACTAGAAGGTTTAGGATTAGAAGACTTACTTTCCTTCTTAGATTGCTGACATTTCTTCTCCTTCTTTGTAGTTTCCTTCTTCTTTTTACCCTTTGATGATGATAACATGGCTTCATCATTCTCTTCCATACCTTTTTGTTGATCTTCATCTTGAAGTAACAGGAACTGTAGCTCTTCAAATGAAAGTTCCCTATCTCTTGTAGTAAGAGTTAAAGAAGTAACAAAAGCATGATATGAGGGTGAAAGTGAGTTTAGAAGTTTGTTTGCCATTTCTTCATCTAAAATATTTACTCCAACATTGAGTAGCTGATCTCGTAAATCTTTGAGCTTCAAAATATATCTTAGACTCACCAACTTTCATCCTTGTGTTGGCTAGTTGTCTCCTTAGATGAACTTTTCTAGAAGGGTTTTTGCTCTGATAGAGATTCACCAACTCCAACCAAGCCTAACGAGAGATTTTGCATGACTTGATTTGGGGTATAATATGCCTCTTGAATGACTTGATTTGGGGTATAATATGCCTCTTGACTCTCATAGCAATATATGAAAGTGCTTGTGCATCTCTTGAATCCCATTCGGTTTGCCCTTCTGTAGGAAGTAATCTGGTAGGAGTATGGACTCCGGATGATGTAGTTCCTTCTTCTAAATCACTTACCTCATGTTGAGAAGAGATTGGAACACAAGGTCTTCTAGAAGATGAAGCTACATCTTCTCTGACTTGTCTTGGCCTTTGATAAGTGCCATTGAGAATATTCTACAAGTCTTTAAATACTAACAGTTTCATCATCATTAAACTCCACATTGGATAGTTGGACATTGCTTCAAGCTTGTCTTCATTCTCAAGTCTATAGTCACTCATCTTGTTAAGGGTGTATGTCAAATGTTGGAAGTAGGGTGGGCCTCAAATAACAATTAATCACAGGTTTACAGGATATTCCTAGAGATGAACCTTAGCATACACATCGTAATACTAAAAAAGAGATGAGTGGGAGATAGAGAGAGAGTAGACAATATTTTTCAAGTGTAACAATAACCTAGAATGCTTACCTACATTATCTTAATTATGAATGTAAAATTACAATGTGTGTAGATGATACAAAGTTTGAATCTAGGCAGAAATTTCGGGAACTAGATACAAGAGTTTGTGTAGAGTGCCTAAGAGGTATGAAGAGTGTGTGAACGTGAGAATGTGAAAATATGTACAGTTTAGAACTGTTCTACAGCAAACCCTAATTTTAAAATTAGGGTTTCAGAAACCCTAAATCAGAAACTAGTGATCTAGCAAGTGAGAAACAGATATAGCTTTGCTACTCACAGTAAATCAGCAAGAATGCTAACAGTTGGCTGACAGAATCTCCTCCACAAGTTCAAAAAGGTAGAGCACACCTCGTCAGCTGCCTCCTAGCGTCAATCTTGCGTAGAGCTGATTTTGGATGATAGATTGATCGTTGGATGATCTACAAGTGATCCATGACTTCTTTATATAGTTTTAGCTACCTCCTAGTGATCAGATTTTCGTAAAAGCAAAAAGCAGCTAAAATTACCGTAACTTTTCTAAATTTGGCGATGAGTTTTTATTTACGCAATTCTTGCTTTTTAGACAATTATGGGCAGCGATCTATCTGATTTAGGCATGATCTCAAGATTTTACTTAGCTTTCCTTGATGTATTCACTGAGAGGCTGCAAATGAGGTAAAAAACCATTTTGAGCAGAAATTAGGTTAGGGTTTTCTCGTGATCTGGACCTGAATGTTATATACCAAATGAAAGCTCTCTTCAAGCTCTAGTAGTGGCTGTAGAAAACTGAGACTCATAACAGTGAGTCCAAGCACTCGCCCATGATGATTCAAGCCCATACAAGGTAGTTATTACCTAACTGAAGGCTGCATAAGAGGTTGGTTGGGAGGTGACGAACAATTCTTTCCAGTTGTCGGTGTATAAGCTTTGTTTGGCTACCCTTTATGAAAGCTTTGCACAATTATTGATGATATATTTAAATCAAAGAATGTTATATGTTCATTCTGTTCGAAATAGATTCATTGAAGCTTGGAGCACAAACTGAATTGCATTGATTCATTCTGAAAGCATATTTCTTTAAATACTGCTGTTCAGATTTTGCAAGTGATGTTGTCATTGTGAATCTATGGAAATCATCCTCATAGTTTACCTTATTGGAGAGATTATTCTTTCATTACTTGCGCTGTACTTTGTACATTATGCTCTAGTTTTCCCTATTTCATCTTAATTCGTCCCAACTCTTTGCTAGCTATGCGATGGTGGTTTCTCCTTATCTGGTTGTTTTTGT
>MU260315.1:82500-85000 GCA_020310875.1 Ceratopteris richardii
AATTCAAGTACGCTTTTGATTCTTTATACAAGTACTGTTTGCTTTCTATGTAGGTTACTGATGGATTTTGAGATTTTTGATACCTAGATTTAGAGGCGTCTGAAAATGATAATATGTGAAGTGCAAAATTTCAGCTCTGTAATGTGCATCAGTTGTTGTAAGAAGGGATTTCATGATTGATTTGGTAATCTATCTGACATTAACTAGTTTGATAGTTTGGACCTTCTGAAAGGCTTGCCACTTGTGAAACGGAGTTACGGGTGATGGTTATTTTTTTTAAGGCTGCATGTGAGCTTAAATGCAAGTTGAATAGGACCTTAGGAAACCAGGAACCATGTTGGTAGATTTAGTGGACTCAAGGTCTGTGTAACAAATATGTGCACCTGTTTTTTCTAGCCCTTTTAATCAGTATGAAAGTCAGTTTGAAAGACATTGAACACAGTTAAGATATGGTTTGTCCAAGTCAAGAAACTGGCATAAACTGTCCAAACAAAAAAATCCTTGGCAATGATATGAACATGATACAGGAAATAAAAAAAACAAACTGTGATTAACACTTTCATCATTCCTAATAGATAGCCTGATTAAACCCTTTTTCACTTTTCAAGGGTCCATAGGAATTTCAGAGTCAGCATGATTTTTTTTTTGGGCATCTGTATGAACTGGCCATCTTCCAGAATCGATAAAGATCTCCTGATTTATGCAATAGTAATTCTCATCAATTGAATGATGAAAATGCTGATCCTTGCACATGCAGTATTCAAGGACATGGGAAAAAAGCTTTTAGTCTAAAAAAGTTCCTTTCGACGTCTTTGTCGTAAAATCCTACAAAATTAATCTGTATTTTTAAAGATTGCAATTAAGATGAAAAAAGAAAAAGATTTGACTCTTAAAATATTTCTTTGCGCTTTTTGCGGTAAATTCTTACAAAATTCATCTGTATATTCAATTATTGCCTAGTTTACTGTGCAATCAATCAACAAAATTCATCCTGGATTTCAAATCTGATATATATCCCCCCCTCCCCCCCCCCCCCCCCCCTCCCCCCTCCCGGGGGGAAAAAGAAGAAAAAGCAGGGTAGTTCTACATAAGCCTTCTGTCGTTCTAAATTATCTTTATAAATTTATTTTTCCTGTAGAATCCACCTTCAATACCAACATTTACAGTTGTTGGATGGGCTTGTTGGCTAAGAAGATCCACATTCATTATCGATTGGCATAATTTTGGCTACACGCTTCTTGGTTTGTCGCTTGGTAGTACGAGCCATCCATTTGTGAAAATCTATTCGTGGTATACTGATGATCTTGAATAACTGTTTGTGGTTTCATGTGTCAAATTCAGTATGATTCTTTGAAGACGCTTAGGGAATCTTTTAATAAACTTCTGTCATCAGATTTGTTGGCATGGTTTGACATGTATGTATAATAGAGATCCAATGTCCATGGCACCATAAGATAATACCTTAAGTGTTACTTTGTCCCCTTTCCCTCCCCTTTTTATGTTTTCATTGTCATTATAAGGGGCTCAAGGAATAATATTTTTACATTTCTAAAACATACTCTCAAAAAGGGTGCTTACTTTTGATGCAACATTGATAAGATATCACCAACGCTGATGACAAAATATGATGGCAGTGCTGGAGCAAAATGAGGTAGATCTTGAAAAAAGGTCAAGTTCTTCTTCATGTCAGTCCCCCTTCTCATCTTGAAACCCACATCTTGAACCCCTAGAAATGCATATAGTGGATAGTAAGCTGCATCAACAGCATTCAACATGTGCACAAAGCTTGTGATCCTCAGCATTCTGCTCGAGCTGACAGTTGGCTGGTCGACTGAAGATTTTGGGCAGTTGATTGAAGGCTTGGCAGACAATACATCAAGACAATACAGTAGTCGACTGATGACCTGGCAACAATTTGGTTAGCAGAGTAGACTAAGTAGTAAGAACATACTCGTCTCTGGTCAGATCTTAGTGGAGGGACCTAGGCACTGAAGACTGGGAACTAAAATCAACTGGGCATGAACATTGGACGATTGCATGGACATTGGATGACTGCATGGACCTTGGTCAACTGAGATACATAGTTGACTGAGGCAGAGTTTGGTCAACTGGTGGCTGATGGTTGAGCCCATGACATCGGAAATAAGGTGATCAAAAGTGGTTGATGCCAGGCTGGACATATAAAAGGTAAAAGGGGCCCAGCCCAAGGGTCAATTTCTCTGAGCGTGCAAATGTGCAGGTGCCAGAAGTGGGGACCTCTGCCTGCCATGTGGCCAGACCAGTTGTGGTACACAGACCAGGACTGTGTCCATTTTCTTCTCCTCCATGGATTGCTTTGTGCATGCAGAGCCACTCACCTAGCCTTCCAACATCTATATAAGCAGTGGCGTGGCTCTCCTTCCGACACATATAGAGTACATAGAAGTCCTCCGGATGATGCTTTGGTAGTTCTGGGCAGTTTATGTTGTATTCCTCAGTCCTGGGCTGTGGTACTGTTGTG
>MU260315.1:95000-170000 GCA_020310875.1 Ceratopteris richardii
CTCACACAATTAACTGCATTGTCCATACATACTTGGACCACATTTTGTGGTCCAACATCCATAATGGCATGTTTGAGAATCTCAAAAATATATTCACCTGTTTTGATTTGACCAGAGGTGTCAACTGACTTTAGGAACATAGTTCCATAAATGCACGAGACCATAATATTAATGATTGGCCGATTTCTGGCATCAGACCAACCATCACAACATATAGTGCAGCCATATGTTTTCCACTTGTCACGCAATATGAGCAAATCATTCTCAATACATTTGGCCTCCTCCTTCAAATGCCCATCATGCAAATGATTATATGAAGGAACTTTGTATGAAGGGCCAACCCTTCCAATGGAAGTCTGTAGGTGGTGAAATGAAGTGCGTGGGTACAGGGAATGCAAAATGCACTACTCTTGGAGAATATGTAAGCACATGAACACCTTACCCAAAATAGACACTTATCACTTAAACCTTCAGATCAACACTAGGAACCACACTTAGAGGTAAGGATCAAGCTCCGGCAAGCATGGAGCACAACACCATACTAATTAGAAGGTCAAATACAACACTATGGGAAGACCTCAGGGTATTCTTACACAATGGCTTCAAGGACAGCATGACGGGACTTCACTACCAGGAGCTCTAAGTTCACTCTCTCACTCTCAGCTTACATATGGCCTATTCGTGCTCTACATATCACACCCTTTTCCATTTGCTGGTTCTCCTTTTATAGGAGAGAGGTGAAGAGTTGGTTACAACAGGAGAGTTTGTTCCATCGGGGTAGTGGGAGTTAATGCATTAGGCGGTGACAAGAGTCAGCCGTCACCTCAGCCGCCCCTGCCTCAGTGTCGGACCATGTCGTGTAATGATGAGTGGCTGGTTCCGGACCCAGCCTTGTGAGGTCTACCTTGGGCATACAGTCGCCCAAATCTTCCATCCTGGGGCCCAACTCTAGATTGGGCGTGTGGTGCCTTGGCCACTGAAGCCTTGGCCACTGATCCTTGGCCACTGAAGCCTTGGCCACTGAAGCCTTGGCCACTGATCTTTGGCCACTGATCCTTGGCCACTGATCTTTGGCCACTGAAGCCTTCATCAATATTTGTTCTACAGGTTGCCCGCCACTAGAGTCTCTCCGTCCCGGAGAGATGAGGGGAAGTAGGTCCAAATACAGAGAGGAGGAGAAAAATTACATCAGAAAATGGCGGATAGAAAATTACAACATGAGAATGAATACATAATTGGCTGCAAAAGAAAAAATGAGCCCTGCTGAACAAAGTGATGTTCCAAAAATTTTACAACGGTATCAAAATGTAACTATGACACTGTGCGAAAATGAAATACTAAAGAACTATGAGGCTAGTCACTGTTCCTTCTGCTGGTCTTGATTAGCAGCTTGAGTGGTTTCTTCCTGTGCTGGATTGTTGTCTTCAGTATCGGATGATGTGAGCAGAGCCTTTAATGCACTAAATTTGGATTTTAGTGAGTCCTTTTGTTTCTTCAAAGTTGTATTCTCAGCCAAGAGCTGCTTGTTTGCTGATGTTAAGGCATTGTTTTCAGCCTTCAATCTTTTGGTCTTCGCTTCTTCATCCTGCAAAAATGCCTCCAAATTCTTTACCTTGTCTTCAAGAAGGCGCGTGGTCTTGCAGTGACTAGACATTTCAGCTATCTGCATGTAGAGTTCCTTGTTGACGAGGCTGACGCGCAGAAACTCTTCACTTAACATATGAGTATAATGGGTCAGCCGATTCTCTAATCGCACACACACCTGCCTGTCTTCCATCAATTTGTTAGAAATCTCGGCAAACCTATTCTTTGCTACATCCATTTGGCACATACCCTGTAAATGATTAGGGACTATTGGCCATACATGTTTGGCATTCGTGGAGAGCTGCTCAACACTAGATGCCTCAAGAAGGGGGTGTGGAGGTAAATCTGTGGGAGGGTTGTGGCGAGAAGGGGAGAATCGAAATGGGGGTGGAAAAGGCAGTATGTCGAATGGGGGTGGGCAGATGGAGCTGTGAGGGATCGTAGTAGGGGGTGGTGTGTGTGTGTGAGGAATAGGTGTGGATGTTGGAGGTGGGGGCGAAGGGGGCTGAGATGGTGGTTGGGGAGATGGCGAGTGGTGTGGTAGGGGTTGTGGAGGGGAGGGCGGTGGGGTGGGGCATGGTGGGAATTGGAGAAGAATCGGATCTCGTGGGGGATCAATGGTAGTGGGAGTAGTCAGGGAGGAAGCGAGAGGTGGAGTGGGGTTGGAGTGAGGTGGGGCGGTGGGCGTAGTGGGTACTAACTTGATTGGGGGAAATGGAGTGTTGGCGGATGTGCGTACCTTCTTAGAAGATCTAGCATACCCTTGTTGGTCGATAGGCAGCTTATCAAGGAGCTCTCTGGAATCCTTTTGAACTTTTGCCCTTCTCTTTTTGCCAGGAGTCGCCGTGTGCGGACTTTGTGATGAGGTGTGGCTCGGTAGGTCTTTGCCTTTGGAGTGGAGAGCGGAAAAATATCTGTAAATGTATGACATGATATGACCACCTATCACTTTGAATGTGAGTGCCTTTTTGCCCACTTGCTGCCCATACCTCTTCTTTCTTTCTGCCAGGGACTGAAGTAAAACCTTATGGTATGGGTAGGGCTTTGCTTGGGCAAAGCAAAGAAGGGGCTCACATACCTTTACGTCCGTGAAATGCAGATTGTCCTTCAAGAGAAAAAATGCTTTGAACAATATGAGCCTCTGCATCATTACCTGGCTACAAGTGGCAGTGGAGAAGCTATTGGTACATGTCTGTAAAATGTCGGAAATGGACATCTCCGCATAGCTTCCTGCTTTTCGAGAATCTGGAATTTCTTGGCTGCCCAACATGATAGCGAGCTTCTCTTTGGTAATTCGTCCTCCAGAAAGAGAGGGGAAGGACCTGAACAGTGTCAAGATCTCCATCCCACTTGCTTGAGGATCACCAAGCGTGGGAAGCTTGGCACTTGCAATGGTGAACAACCCCATATTCTTTAATTCCTGTGAAGAAAATGAACTATGAAGCTTACCACATATAGTTAGGTCCAGCTTCAAGGTGATTTCGTCAGGAATGGAAACGAGTATCTCGGTCGTGGTTGCCACGTTTGCTGAAGATGTAGCAGAATCTTGCTGAAGACTGGGTTCGGCTGCTGGAGTGATATGTTCGTCCGGCTGAATTTCTTGGTCCAGTGACTCTTCTGACTCTGAGGAGTTCTCCTTGGAGACCACATAAAGTGAATCACTCGAATCATCAGAGGATTGTCCGGATGCTCTGAGAGAGGGCCGCCGGCTGATTGCTACCGGTTGTGGGCGTCGTTGAGGAGGGCTGCCTGAATAGAAGAGATGGCAGGCCAGCAACTCCGGTCAGAGGAGATGGAGCAGAGAGGGAGAGTCAGTCGATCGGGTAGAGTGGGAGAGGTCGCCCAATTTGGGGAGGGGAGGTGGAGAGGTCGCCTGCGTCGTCGGTCGCCCAATTTGGGGGGAGGTGGAGAGGTCGCCGGCGTCGGTCGCCCAATTTGGGAAGGGGAGGTGGAGAGGTCGCCTGCTGCCGGGTGGGGAAAGGTGGGGAGGTCGCCCGCTTTCGATCGGTGATTGCTAGGGATGGGATGAAGTAAGGGGTGGTGCTGCTTATATGCTGAGGGGACTGGGAGAGGTCGCCCGCGTGGATTGGTCGCCTGCTGCCAGGTGGGGGAGGTGGAGAGTTCGCCCAGGGCTGCCGTGTGTCGTAGGTAGGAGGAGCTAAAGATAAGATGGGTCGCCCGCGTGGAGAGGAGGTGGAGAGGTGGCCTGGGAGGGGGTCGCCCGATGCAGAATGGTCGCCAAGTTTGGGGGGAAGGAATTATGGTAGAGGGTCGCCCTGGAGAGGTGTGTGAGGGATGAGGGTCGCCCAATTGTAGAGGTGTGTGAGGGATGAGAGTCTCCCAATTTCCGAAATCTGGAGAGGTGTGTGAGGGATGAGAGTCGCCCAATTGTAGAGGTGTGTGAGGGATGAGGGTCGCCCAATTTCCGAAATTTGGCCGCTAGGAGGAGGGGGCGTTCACTATGAGAGGTTTATGAGAGTGTAGGTGGGAGGGTAGGTCGCCCTGGGTGAGGGTCGCCCAACTCTAGGAAATTGGGGGTCACCCTGTTGAGGAGAGTAGTAAGGGGGTCACCTTGGAGAGGAATATGAGAGGTTTATGAGAGTGTAGGTGGGAGGGTAGGTCGCCCTGGGTGAGGGTCGCCCAACTCTAGGAAATTGGGGGTCACCCTGTTGAGGAGAGTAGTAAGGTGGTCGCCTTGGAGAGGAATATAGGAGGGTCACCAAGAGAGGGTGAAGGGGGATCGGCCAGGTGGGTCGCCCAAGGGTGTCCCCAAGATGGGTAAGTGAGGGAGTTGGGAGGTCGCCCAAGATTGGTCGCCCAAGATGAGAGTTGGGAGGTCGCCCAAGATAGTCGCCCAAGATGGGTAAGTGAGGGAGTGGGAGGTCGCCCAAGATGGGTAAGTGAGGGAGTTGGGAGGTCGCCCAAGATTGGTCGCCCAAGATGAGAGGTGGGAGGTCGCCCAAGATTGGTCGCCCAAGATGAGAGTTGGGAGGTCGCCCAAGATTGGTCGTCCAAGATGAGAGTTGGGAGGTCGCCCAAGATAGGTCGCCCAAGATGAGAGTTGGGAGGTCGCCCAAGATTGGTCGCCCAAGATGAGAGTTGGGAGGTCGCCCAAGATTGGTCGCCCAAGATGAGAGTTGGGAGGTCGCCCAAGAGAGGTAAGTGAGGGAGTCAGGCGGTGAGGTTGCTATGATGGCACAATGAAGGGACAGCAAAGGGAAAAAGGGAGGAGTGTCGCTCGGTCAGTATGACTGAAGAGGAGGAGATACAAGTTGAGGAAGGGAGGGTGCTCATTTTGAGAAGTGGGAGGAGGGTTGGGTGGTCCTGGGCAGGGTCGCCCAATTGGAGGAAGGGTAGGGGATGTGAAGGAAGTGCCCAAGAAGGGAAGTCGCCCAAGTAGAGGGTCGCCCAGGTGTGAAGGAAGTGCCCAAGAAGGGAAGTCGCCCAAGTAGAGGGTCGCCCAGGTGTGAAGGAAGGTGCCCAAGTAGGGGGTTTGAGAGGGTCTAGCTTAGAGAGGTGGCCTTAGAAGAAGGAAAGCCCCCAAGGAAAAGGAAGTGTAAGCCCATGAGAGGAAGGTGGGAGTAGACGAGTTAGGTGAGGAAGACAGATGAGAAAAGCCCAATATCTACATTCGTAAATGATAAAGACTAACAGGTAACAACATATGGGTATGTACACTATATACAAAGGTAGATACTCTCTCCTCTATTTTTCCACATAGGGTTTTAGCTTGGATTCATTGACTAAGGGGAGGATCGTTCCTGTGAGCGTGGAGATTTGTACTGCCCCTTTTGGAAGTGTTCGTATGACCCTAAAAGGTCCGTTCCACCTTGGCATGAGTTTCTTCTTAGCCTTCTTCTCGAATAGTCGCGGATGGTACATCAAAACTAAGCTCCCTTCCGTAATTTTTGACTTCCAGAGGTTGGCATCATGATTTTGTTTCCTTTTTTCTTGTACTGTCACTAGAGTATCATTGCCTATCCTTCTTTTTTCTTCTAGAAGTTGCAGCCTTACAATGTTTGCTGAAAGAGTGCTAGTAAGCTCAGGAATTCGATTGATTCCTACTCGGTTGGAGCCATGCAAGAACTCAAAAGGAGCAATTGCTTGTAATCCATACAATAGTTCAAATGGAGTATGACCTGTTGTGGCCTTAAACGAGGTTCTATATGCCCACAAGGTTCCAAGATATGCCTGTCCCCAAGTATTTGGAAATTGTAAACATGTTTTCCTTAGTAGGAGCATAAGGACCTTGTTTGTGCTCTCTGCTTGCCCATTTGCCCTTGGGTAATAAGCACAGGACTTTTTATGGAAAATTTGATACCTGTTAAAAATCAAAGTCAACACCCTATTGACGAAATGGGACCCTTGATCTGTTGTCACCTCTATTGGACACCCATATCTGCAAAAGATATGATTATACAAGAAGTGAGCTACCGTTTCTGCAGTGCAATCTTTACTTGCTATAACTTCAGCCCACTTAGTAGCATAATCGGTCGCCACTAAAAGATACTTTGCACCTGAATCTTGTGCTACTGGGAAAATAGGGCCGATAAAGTCGAGTCCCCAGTGCTCAAATGGTTGCCAAGCCATAGAGATATTGAGTGGCTGATTTCTTTGTCGTGTTGGTTTGGGCGCACATCGTTGGCAAACATCACATGCCTTGGCAAACTTAGTGGCATCTCTAAAGAGATATGGCCACCATAGGCCGCTTTGGAGGATTCTGAGTGCAGTGATATGTCCCGGAAAATGACCACTAGACTTTCCTTCATGTGCCAATTGAAGAACACTTTCCGTTTCATGTGGTTGAAGACACCTTCTGTACATCCCATCAGGGCCAACCTTATAGAGGGTATCCTTTGCCATCATGAAATTCTTACTTTTTAGGAGGAGTCTACGCTTTTCCAATGGAGTGGACCGAGTATGAAATTGGCCCTTCCCTAGAAGGAGAATTAAGTCATCATACCATGTTGGTGCCATACTTACTTTGTAGATTTGGCTGTCGGGGAAATCATCTTCTACTCCCTTTGTTGCTTGTCCCGGATGCCTCATGCGAGAGAGATGGTCTGCAATGACATGCTGCCTACCGCTTCTCTGTATGATTTCAAAATCAAATTCTTGGAAGAGAAGCAACCAATCCATACTCTTCCTGCAACTTGCGGCTTATTCAACAAATATTTTAAAGCCTGATGGTCAGTAATTATGGTGAATGTAGTACCTAAAAGATAGTGCCTGAATTTTTTGAGGGCAAATACAATAGCCAGTGCTTCCCGTTCTGTGGTGCTATAGTTCTTTTCTGCTTTTGAGAGGAGTCTACTTGCATAGTGAATGGGTTGATCTAATTTGTGTACCTTGCTTGGTTGAGTCAGTACCGCTCCTACCGCATACAAGCTTGCATCGACATGCACGTGGAATGTTTTTGACCAATTTGGTGAAATGAGTATGGGTGCAGACGCCAACCGTTGTTTTAGATAAGTAAACGCTGACTCCTCTTCTTCAAACCATTGGAAAGGAAAACTTTTGCTTGTAAGTCGTGAAAGTGGTCGTGCTGCCTCGGCATACATGCGTATAAACTTGCGGTGATATCCTGTGTGCCCGAGAAAGCTTTGGACCTCTTTGGCATTGATAGGTCTCGGAAGCTTGAGAATTGCCATTACCTTATCCGGGTCTGGAGTCATGCCTTTTGCAGAGACTACATGTCCTAACAGGGTACCTTGAGTTACCAAAAAATGACATTTGTTAGGGTTAAGTTTCAAACCTGTTTCTCTGCAACGCTTGAACACTTGTTCTAATTGCTTCAAGTGTTCTGGCACATTTTCTACTCAGTAGTACAGGCTGCTCCAGAGAAGGTCGAAAAGTCGTCCATAAAAATTCTTAAGAATTTTAGGAGCAATTTGTTGAAGATTAGGTACACTGTCCTATTGAAAGTGGCTGGTGCATTTCTAAGACCGAAAGCCATTTTGGTGTAGATATAGGTTCCCCAAGGAGTTACGAAGGCTGTTTTTGGCTGATCGTTAGGATGGATTTCTAGTTGATTGTATCCACTGAAACCATCCATGAAACTGTATAGCATGTGTCCCGCCACATCTTCAATCACTTGTTCAGAAAAGGGAGTGGGAAACCCGTCAGGGATGGTGACCTTATTTAATGCTCGGAAATCCACGCAAACTCTGATTTTATTAGGCTGCTTCTTAGGTGCTATGACCATAGAGGACAACCATTCGGAATGCTCTACTGGGACTATGATTCCTGCTTCTTCCATTTTCTGGATTTCCCTTTTGACTGCTTCTGCATATTTGGGATTTAGCCTATACATCTTTCCTCTAATTGGCCGAGCTTCATCCACTAGAGGAATAGTGTGTATTCCGAGTTCTTTTGGTATTCCTGTCAAATCCTTGTAACTCCATGCAAATATGTCTTTAAAATTCTTCATGAATGTTATTACCTCTGTGAGCAGAAGAGGGTGTTCCCATAACCAACTTGCGAGTAAAAGATTCTGTGGATGTCCGTCTTCCCCCAAGTTGACTTCTTTAACTGGCTCCACAGGTGCCTCTTCCTCAGCCTTGAACAGCGTCTGCTCTGTGAATGCTGGACTATCATTGATAGTGATTTCTTCGGACCTTTCCTGTGTCCATCCTACCGGAACTTCGGCTAATGGAAAAATGCTTTCCACTAGTTTTTCGTCTGTTTCGCTTGATTCAATCTTATCTTCCCCTTCAACTCTTTTCGGAATTTTACCTCTTCGAAAATCTTTGGCTGGCTCGCCAAAGACTACAGACTCCGCAATAATAGGTTCATCTGCCTCTTTATTCATGATTGCTACCGTGAAACATGTAACATTGTTGGTCTCTTCTATCCAATCCATGATGTCCCCTAGTTCTTCATTGGATAGATTTTCTCCTTCATCAACTTCTTCCTTGATGTCATGTGGTGTCGTCTCACATGGTTCTGTGTGAGACGTTCCGGATGCCCATTGAGCCGCCCAGCCAATTGTAGGAGTAGCCCAAGGTGGCACGTAAGCTGCCCATTCAGGTGCCCAATGTGGGGATCTTAGAGGAGCCCAAGCTTCTGGGGCGACCCAGTTATTCGGAGGCTCCCAGCTTGGATTATGGGGTGGAGTCGCCCAGGTGGAGGAGGGTGGAGGTTCAGTCGCCCAAACAGGACTGAATGGAGTCGCCCAGGTGGAGGAGGGTGGAGGTTCAGTCGCCCAAACAGGAGGTTCAGTCGCCCAATTATTGAAGGGTGGAGGTGGAGTCGCCCAGCTGGAGGTGGGTGGAGGTGGAGTCGCCCGGCTGGAGGAGGGTGGAGGAGAAGTGGCAAAAATGTCTGCTCCCTCTGGAATGGTTCGTGGTTCCTTTTCTCTAGTGCTTTCTTCCTGTGCATTCTCATCTGGATGTAGAACAACTTGAGAAGTACCTAGGGCTTCATCTGGTCCTCCTTCCATGTGGAGTTGTCTCATCACCTTGTCTGGCCTGGCCACCCATAAGGTGTCACTTCCCCAGTCATGTACCGCTTTACTGTGGCGTAGCCATGGTCTTCCTATCAGCAAAGGAAATCCTCCCTTCACCTTAGGGAGTGTTATTACCACAAAATCCAACACAAATTTTAAGTTATGTATGATGACTTCCACCCTTTCCACTATGCCTAATGGGCTTACTTTGCTTTGGTCTGCCGGTGATACTGTGAAGTGAGCGTCTTTAGTTGGTCTCAAGTTTAGCCATGTCATGGTGTACTCCGGCATCAGATTAATACCAGATCCTCCATCAACTATCACTCCCACCAAGGGAGTTCCCTTGATACTTACAGTTAACCTAGGACTTGTGTAATCAGTGAGAGGTGCCATCCTAGATGGTTCTGAGCTATAAGTTGATGGAATAGGTGTTTGTTGAGAAGTTAGAGAAGTGAAACCTTGCCCGCCACTTAATATGGTGCCAGGGTCTAACCCATTTATGGCAGCCATTACCTCTCCTCTGAATCCAGGACTCATTGCTAACAAGTTATATAGAGATACCTGTTGGTAGGTGCTCTGCAAGACTTGAACTGCCGTGAGGAAGCCTTCTTGGCTGTTCCTCGAAGTAGATCCATGCTGGAATTGCCTTAGGTCCTCCTTAGATACTACATATGCTTTGTCAATAACTTGCTCATTAGTATCTTTATCTCTTCCCAGTGAGATCTTGGCTTTGTCTTGGTGGTGGTTGGCTCCATGAGAAGGTTCATGCTCCATGGTCTTTTTCCCTTTGTCTTTTGATGAATCTGTTGCTTCTTTTGCAGCATCCTTCAAAGCTACCTTCTGTTTTTGTGCCCTAGTCATGACTCCGGAAAGTTCCTCGAGTTGGACTACTCGGGCGCTTGGGGAGCCTACATTGCCCTTATCATTAGATACTGTGATCATATGCAGGGGGCAAGAGTTACCTGGCGTGCTTGTAGAAGGCATTGACTTTGAGCAGTCCTTCGTGTAATGATCCCTTGTTTCAGGACAATTTTTGCATGGTGGAGCATCCTCAGGAAGTGAACATTTACTTTGGAAGTGTCCATATTCCCCACATCTGTAGCACATTATAGGCCTAGGTGGTCGATTCTGACGAGGTCTACCTTCTTTCCGTTGAGGTCCTTGATTGGTGTAGAAAGTTGTTACTGGAGGCGTTGTAGTGGATGGTAATGGTGGCTGCCCCAATAGAGAGGATTGAGCCACTCCTACCCATTGAGCTACCGGAGGTTGCCCAGGTATCATAGTCTGATTTCCAAGACCCTTTAGAAAATAACAATCCTTGGCCTCATGGCCACCCTTGCCACAGAACTGGCATGTTAGCTTCCTTGGACATTCGTGTGATGTGTGTCCTTGGGTACTACACAGAGAACACCACAGTCCAGTTCTCACCTCCCTTAGTGTCTTGAGTTCTTCAAGCTCTTGTCGTAATTGAGCGAGACCTTCTGAAGTTCCCTTGTCCTCTTCTCGATTCCTTTGCAGTTTCAAGGTCTCTAGTTCCTTCCTGAAGGCTGTCACCATGTCTTCATCTTGGGGAAGGGTTTTTCCCGGATGTGCTCCAAAATGGACTCGTGCAGCCTCAATCCTTGTGGCAGCTGCTTCAAATTCGCTCAAGGTGGAGTCGGGTCTCAACAGCTCTCTTAGCTTCTGCTGGGTGGACTTTGGCAAGGCCTTCTCCACCCACTTCTTGACAAGGAAATCTCCTGGAGGTTCCGGCAATCTTGCTACTAGTGACCTTGCCCGCGTCATAAGTTCTGAAAATGATTCTCCCATATGCAAGATTAGATTCTCAAGTTCATCCAAGGTTCTTTCTGTAGAGTTACCTGGTCGGAATGCATCTGTAAACTCGGTCCTCAATGCTTCCCATGTCTGGAAATGGTTTTCCGCGTACTGGCTGAACCATTTGTCCGCCAGTCCCTCAAGAGTGGATGGAAAGAGAGCAAGGAATGCGTCCTGTCGTTGTTGTAAGCCTCTGCTCTTACAAGTTGAAAGAAATCTTCGTATATGATCTTCGGGATCTTCATTAGCACCTCCGTGAAATGAAGAAAATCTGATATTGATTCTTGACAAAAGAGCGGAAAGCTCTTCAGCCATGGCCTTGTTAAGAAGAGTGCGTTGAGTTTTAGTTTTGTCGTCTAACCCTTCTACTCTAGAGACTAGGTTTGAATCTAACCCCTCGATTCTAGAGACCAGGCCAGAAACAGAGAGGCTTCTTATGGGTGTTTGGAAAAAGTCTGGCCGCCTTCTGTGATAACACTTGATTGGTGTCTTCTTAGGGTTTAGCTGCCTCTCTTTGCTAGTTCTGGTGTGGGTCATGGACCATTTTTGGAACAACTTCTTCTGCAAGAGGAGTTCGCCCCAAGGGAGAGGTCGCCCGGGAGAAGTCTTCGCCCAAAAAGAGGTTACTCCAGAGGGAAGTTGGAGGAGGAGAAGTTGACTCCCAAGGGGAAGTTGGAAGAGGAGAAGTTGACACCCAAGGGGCCAACACGGGGATAGGAAGAGTGGTCGCCAAGTCAGGAGCCGGAGAGGAGGTGGAGGAATAGTCGCCCAGAAGCCAAGAAGGAGGATGAGGAGGAAGAGGGCGGTCGCCTAGGAAATCAACAGAGGAGGAGGGGTCGCCCAAGAATCTAAGAGAAGAAGTCGCCCACCAAAAGTGCGAAGGATGAGGAGTAGTCGCCCAAAGTTGAGAAGGATGAGGAGAAGTCGCCCGGAAGGTAGGGAGTAGTAGGAGGAAAAAGGGCAGTCGCCCCAGAGGATAGGAAGGGGAAAGAGGAAAAAAGTGGCTCTGGGTACTCAATCTTAGACAATTACTCAAAGTGGAGGGTACTTAAGTCTTAAGTGATTTCTCAAATACGAGAAATCTCCAGAAGCCCTGTCCCACCGGGCGTGCCAAATTTTCACCTGTAGGTGGTGAAATGAAGTGCGTGGGTACAGGGAATGCAAAATGCACTACTCCTGGAGAATATGTAAGCACATGAACACCTTACCCAAAATAGACACTTATCACTTAAACCTTCAGATCAACACTAGGAACCACACTTAGAGGTAAGGATCAAGCTCCAGCAAGCATGGAGCACAACACCATACTAATTAGAAGGTCAAATACAACACTATGGGAAGACCTCAGGGTATTCTTACACAATGGCTTCAAGGACAGCATGACGGGACTTCACTACCAGGAGCTCTAAGTTCACTCTCTCACTCTCAGCTTACATATGGCCTATTCGTGCTCTGCATATCACACCCTTTTCCATTTGCGGGTTCTCCTTTTATAGGAGAGAGGTGAAGAGTTGGTTACAACAGGAGAGTTTGTTCCATCGGGGTAGTGGGAGTTAATGCATTAGGCGGTGACAAGAGTCAGCCGTCACCTCAGCCGCCCCTGCCTCAGTGTCGGACCATGTCGTGTAATGATGAGTGGCTGGTTCCGGACCCAGCCTTGTGAGGTCTACCTTGGGCATACAGTCGCCCAAATCTTCCATCCTGGGGCCCAACTCTAGATTGGGCGTGTGGTGCCTTGGCCACTGAAGCCTTGGCCACTGATCCTTGGCCACTGAAGCCTTGGCCACTGAAGCCTTGGCCACTGAAGCCTTGGCCACTGATCTTTGGCCACTGATCCTTGGCCACTGATCTTTGGCCACTGAAGCCTTCATCAATATTTGTCCAAAATGGTATATCCTCAGCAAAAAAGAACCTACGCAAAGCTTTGTCTGCTTCCGAACGTGCTTGGGACTCCCAAGCCTTTTGCAATGCCCCTGAAGATTTTCTTTTTCTTTTGCTTGCATTCAATGCAGAGGATTCACCCGATGCATGCACTTTCATGTGTATCAGTATAACATCTGTTGGATCCATACAGAATAGAATCCTCATTGGATTGCATGTATGCATAAGAAGCATCTTCACATTCATTGCTTCCCTTTGCTTGAAGTTTCTTGCACATATCTTTAGCCTCTTGGGGAGCATTATCACATCTACCAACACCATATCCTTTCAAACCAAGGATATGTGCCCTTATTCTGTTAGCCCCTCCATCCCATACATGACCACAAAAATTGCATTTGCATCTATGTTGACCCTTGGTCAAGGCCTTCAGCTTATTTACATAGTCCCATTCTTGTCCCGGTTTCTTTGGCATCTACAAATCACAACCAACAAACAAAACAATAAGTTATATGTGCACAAGTTGCAACCATAAACATGCATTATGCATTGTGCAATTCCTAAGGCAAAGGCTTTTGGATATCACATATGTCAAAAAACAAACATGTGCATGCACATTGAAGCATAAATGCATAAACATGCATTATGCATGATGGTAAATTGATTATTTTAATTTATAACACACTGTACTACTGTTTACACATGTCATTTAACATATATGATATAGTATATGACATATATGATGTATTTTATGTCACTGTAATTTGTACATATACAGTATACTACTGTCTACATACTAACATTAGCAACAATCAATGTATCTTCTATCACTACAGTCTACACATGTTTTTTTTAATGATATGCATAATGTTCATGCATGAATGCATCATGACAGAGTTGCCAAATACCTTGAAGCTTAAAGTAGAAGCTGAGAAAGCACCCTGCAAACTCTCTGCAACGTCGATCAGTAGGCCTGCTGCTCTCGAATTCACTCGGGCTTCAACAAACAATCGGCTCCTGTAGGCGGCAACGCTGAAGATCTGCTCCAGTAGACGTCCGAATGCCAAACTATGCTCTCGGTCAAAGCAAAACCCCGTTTTTTGGTCGACTTCGAATGATGCCTAGGCAAAAAAAAAAAAACCCCGTCCGGAAACTGTAGCTAACACGTCCGTATAGGACGTCCGCCAAAAGTCCGCAATAAACATTGCTAACCCCGTTTTTTGGTCGACTTCGAATGATGCCTAGGCAAAAAAAAAAACCCGTCCGGAAACTGTAGCTAACACGTCCATATAGGACGTCCTCCAAAAGTCCGCAATAAACATTGCTAACGCGTCCGGATATAACTATGCATATACCTATATATACATATACATATATAGGGAGGGAGCAAAGTCACACGGGGACGTGTCCCCGGGTCCTAGGGACGTCGGGACACCGTCCCCTCAAGCTAATTCCTCGGGATGCCTAGCCGGGACGGCAGGCGTCCCCTTACACCTCTCTGTAACAGCAAACCGTCCCCAGGACGGATTCTTGTCATGACGCTGTTTGGGGATGGAAATCCGGGACGGCTCCTATGTTAGGATGATTTTTCTTGCCAAAAAACTCCAAGTTTTTTTGCCTCTCTTTTAGAGTTTCTTAAGCCAATGTTAGGAGGTCTTTATAACCTTCTTGAGGGCCATAAGCAACCATAAATTGAGGCCATTGCTCCCTTCAATTTTTCTCCTTGGATGTCATATGTATTGAGGCTTAAGATACCTTCAACCATATGTGCAAACCCTCTCCATCCTCTATTCACCTTATGGTTGATGTGGAATCCTTCTTTTTTTGAGACAATGAATTATAAATGACAATTCTGAATGTTAAAACTTCCAAGTGCTTGATACATGTTTATTGTTTCTACTTGAAAAACACGTTTTTTCTTTAGTTATGTTCTTATTGGTCCTTTCATATGTTCAAACTTCACGCATTCATTGTGCATTACTTCTTTGATATTTTTGAAAAAATCAGCATTCTTTTTAGTGCCGTCCCGGGGACGCGTCCCCGGGACACCCTAAGCTCCGTCCCCGTCCCGGGGACACCACCGTTCCCGGGACCTGTCCCCGTCCCCTGGTGACTTTGGGAGGGAGGGACGGGGAGGGAGGGAGGCATATACATATACATACAGGATAAAGGATGATATTCTGCTACTTGCTGTAAAGCATGCATACATTGTCTCACCTAATAGTCCTTGCTTTTGTATAGCTCAGCTACGAATTTAACGGCAATAAAATCTTGTATGTAAATCGTAAAATGCGTTCACTTAATTGTAGCTGAATAACGTAACTGTTTAATTGTATGGATGAGGCCGCAAACCTGTTTTTGGACAAAATGCATACAAAACGTCAGTTATTTATCGTAACTGGTCTTCATTGAAATCAACAAAGAAGAACCTCAGGCCTGTGCAACTTGAGGTGAATAATCATATGCTTGCAGAAATTGTCTAGGGCATGCACATGCTGCTGTTTTCCCTCCTTCCACACCGAGAGCAATACAATGTCATCTGCATATTATGAAACATGAATTGTGGTCTCCTCCAACAACACCACCACCACACACCCCCCCCCCCCCCCCCCCCTTCAAAACCCCTTCTCGGAAAAAAAAAAGGGGAAGGGAATAAGAAACAAAACCACCACAAAAAAGAAAAAAGAAACTCCCCCACCTCCTAGCATTGAATGAAGTCATCAAAGCCCAAAGAGAATGGTTGAGAGGGAACATCCTTGTTTCACACCAATGGTGCTAACAACGGGATTGGAAAGACCTCCTGGGCATCAGAATTTACTTGATATTCTGCTACTTGCTGTAAAGCATGCATACATTGTCTCGCCTAATAGTCCTTGCTTTTGTATAGCTCAGCTACAAATTTAACGGCAATAAAATCTTGTATGTAAATCGTAAAATGCGTTCACTTAATTGTAGCTGAATAACGTAACTGTTTAATTGTATGGATGAGGCCGCAAACCTGTTTTTGGACAAAATGCATACAAAACGTCAGTTATTTATCGTAACTGGTCTTCATTGAAATCAACAAAGAAGAACCTCAGGCCTGTGCAACTTGAGGTGAATAATCATATGCTTGCAGAAATTGTCTAGGGCATGCACATGCTGCTGTTCTCCCTCCTTCCACACCGAGAGCAATACAATGTCATCTGCATATTATGAAACATGAATTGTGGTCTCCTCCAACAAGAACACCACCACACCCCCCCCCCCCCCCCCCCCCCCCCCCCCCCCCCCCCCCCCCCCCTTCAAAACCCCTTCTCGGAAAAGAAAAGGGGAAGGGAATAAGAAACAAAACCACCACAAAAAAGAAAAAAGAAACTCCCCCACCTCCTAGCATTGAATGAAGTCATCAAAGCCCAAAGAGAATGGTTGAGAGGGAACATCCTTGTTTCACACCAATGGTGCTAAAAACGGGATTGGAAAGACCTCCTGGGCATCAGAATTTACTTGATACTCGCTCATATAATGCATAGATACCCCATATCATCTCCTCTGTCACTCCAAGATCCATGAGCCCCCTGAAGATGCCTTCTAGGTATTGTGTCAAAAGTTTTGGGAAAGTCCACAAAACAATAATATAGCCTCTTCTTCCTCTCCTGAGTCATATCAATCAAGCATCTCAGAGTGTGAATGTGATCTATGGTGAAAGAGGATCCTCTGAAGCAATCATAGGTGCCTCCATCCATAAGGTCTTCACATTAGTGGATAGGCATGATTTTATGCTCTATTCGCGAATCTGGAAATCCTTCAACCCTAAGCGTGGTTGAAGAGATGGGTGATGAGTGGTGCAAAGATCTCCCGTCCATAGATTAGATGCGTAGCCTGTAATCCAAACTGATGTCTAGATCTTCCATATTGCATATGTAAAATAGCTTTGCGGTCCATCATCAATTTAAAAAAAAAGAGGAGGTAGCCGGATCTGGTCCAATGGTGTAGGGGTGAGTGGTTGATCTGGAAGCTGGTATAGATTTTCTGCATATCTATGCCGTATCTCTAGATCATGGATGGGGGTAGGCATCTTTTCGTGTAGGTAATGCCATGCAATTGTACCATCTCTACTCATGCGCAAATGGTATATGTCCGGACTCCCAATACTGTGGCTCCTCTCATTCTTGCTTTTTATGGTGGGTAAGAGCCTGCATGTGGCGATGTCCATGGCTGTATCTGATCTCTCCTCGATCCTTTGATGTCTTTAGATGTTTGACGACACTCCTCAGTTTACCTGCTGGTATGAGGCATAGACCTTATGCATGGTGGATATGTATATTTGCCAAGGGGAAATCCATGTGTGGGCACATTCTGAAGGATAACAGTAATCTGTGAAGTGTGTAGAGAGGGGCATGTGGATCGAGTAATGATGATGACTCCAAAGCTCAAGTATATGTGTGCCATACCTTGTGGTGTCCTGCCCTCTGTCCTTCGATGTTCTACTAGTCCCCACCTTGTCCGAGTCTTCTCCATATAATAAACTTCATACTGTCAGGACTATGCACGTGCGTTGAAGTCTCTGAGAAGGAAGACTTCACCAAGGATAGAGTAATGTAGTATGCCCTTGGAAAGCGGCATGGGGGAAATCTCCATCACCACGTGGATTGTCTTGTTTCGCATAGCGTGAGCCACATGGAGGAAAATAGCAGATGGCTATGTAGACCAATCTCTCTTGGGCGATCTCTATCAAAACCCACCTAGATCGTGCCTCCTCGTCTTTGCTCATGATATGGATATGTCTCCGAACACCATGTTTGTACAAAAGTGTCACTCCACCTGATCAATGTGAAGTACTATGTCTCATAGTGGTCCTAAAGGTAGACTACCACTGGAATCCTGAGACATGAGGAAGATCTCTCTCTGGACTCTCGTGTATCTCTGTGATACATCATACAGATGAAGTCATGTGCCTCTAGGATCTCTCCAAGCTGATGAGGTCGTGACCATAGTGAGCCATTGCAGTTCCAAACTGCTCCTTTGAGTAGGATGTCTTGCTGTTCCAATATCTCATAGCCCGCGTTTCCCTATTTAAAAAGAGGTTTTATCCTTGAAGACCTTCAGGCTTCCTGTGACCCTTTCAAGGACAGTTTGCTCAAATTTGAAGCCTCGTCTTGATAATATTAATTAAATAAGCTCTACCTCAATGTCTGCATGAATTTCGAGTGTCCCATCCTAGTATACTTCTGTTTTTTTGTTTACTATCAAATTGTGCAACTAACATACTCATAGATCTTGCAATATTACTGATAATCTTTATACCCTTTTTCAGCATCAGCAGATAATCAACCATAATGAGCCTCTGACTGTCGATTCAAAGACGAGTGCTTACCCAGTGCTTTGATCTTATACTTTGTATGTTTCTTTTTCAAATAGGACAGCTGATGAGGATTTCAGTATCCTTCTGGAAGCAGCTGTATGCTACGATCGTCGTGTTGATGCTGTTCAGGGAGAAGTTGGTTCCCAAGGTGCACATTGTGAATCAACAGCAGCAAGTGGTCCATTCCCTTCTCTTTATATAATAGTAACTGGTTTGTAGCTAGCTTTTCTGAGTTCACTTTTATTTCGGTGATAACCAGCATAGAGTTTTCTTTTATGTTTTCCTTTTTAACATCGTTAAGGAAAAGGACCTTTGAGGGAAAGATATGAAAGACAGATACAGAAGTTAAGGCTCAACCATGTCACATTTCAGACCATGTGGGTTTCATCCAAGGACTATCCTTTATTACTGGGTAATATTGTGGTAGTGACGATTCATGATTTCATAAAATATTGCAATATGCCCTATGATGATGCCAAAAGTGAGATACTGTCTGTTTTTCCCCATAGCAAATGTTAAACTGACATGTCCCTGTCAATACAGGTTCAGCGGATCTTGGTGTTTGTCTTCATACATCATCTTCAGGGCTGGACCTTCCTATGAAGGTAGTATGTTAAGATCATAAGATAACATTCATGTGCTTTATCTGATAACATATTATTTCAGGTGGTGGACATGTTTGGATGTGGTCTACCTGTATGTGCTGTTTCATATTCATGGTAATACTTGCAGTCTATGATAGCTTTGAAAGTCTTTGTCTGGTATGAGTATCTTATTTTATGATGATAAACTTCGGAATATGCATTCAAGTATACATGAACTTGTAAAAGATGGAGAGAATGGTCTTCTCTTTGGGTCATCTTCGAATGAGGGGTCATCATCACAGCTCGCAAATCAATTTTTGGTAAGAGTGCCAGCAATGAAGCATCCTGTAAACCGGTTCTTGACCGATTTTCTCACGGTAACTTGTTGCAGGAGTTATTCAAATGTTTTCCAGAAGATTGTAAACTATTAAATAAGCTGCGGAAAGGGGCTTTAGCTTCTGGGTCAAGCTCTCGATGGGATGACGAATGGGCACAGAATGTTTTGCCACTAGTCAAAGAGGTAATTATGTGATGCAGGTTTGATGTTTCTTTATATCACGCTGAGAATGTTTTCATTTGTATTGCAGTTTCTTGGGTCAGGTGGTTCATGATTGGCTGTTTGCAGCCATCTTCTGCCGTTAGGTCAGCAATGCTAGGAAATTTTCATCTTATCGATAGGATTCAAACCCAATCTGAGTGTAGGGTTGATTACTCCAATCATGGTCATTGCCAATTTGATTTGCAGAAATTTCAATGCAACAATCATGGGAAAATATATATATATACATGTACACATACACATAATTGTGCATGTGCAAAATTACACAGAAAGGCACACATCCTTCATGAATTTGTAAGGGGCTGATTTGAAGTACCACAATCACTGCCTCTTTGTAGCTCAAATCTGTTCCCAAATGCCCAATTGGAAACACATCTTAGAAGGTGATTACTGTACAACTTGAAGGATAATATCCCTTGTGAAATACTACAAATGCTCAATCAACTTGGTTTCGAGTGAGAACTTGTTCTTAGTAGAGTAACAAAGTAAATTCACCTTGGGTTAAGAGGACACTGGTGAATAAGACTCAGTAAAGGGGCTTAGACAGTCGTAATGGATGATATCACGTCTCCAAGCACTCTGATGAGCACACCTCCAAGAGAATTTTTTTTCAAAATATTTCTCGCCGTGTGTGCTTTATTTTGTACTGCCATCGTAGACTTTGTGTTGAGTAATTCCACATAAATAAAGCCTAACTGTTAGCTTCAGCACCCATGCCAGAGTAGCTTGTGTTGCAACTATGGTAACATCAATGGACAAACTATCACTTCCATGATCTTCTTCAAAGTGCGTGTGAGATAACAGGCTCATAGCATGAAACTATATCTACCACTTCAGATTTTTCTTGGATCTAGACGCTTAAGGATTTTATTTTTGATAGACATACATATAAACATACATACATTATGAGATGATAGTATCATAATGCATTCTAGAATCAAGAATCAAGATTAAACAATAAATGCACTCTTGAAAAGGGGGACTCTTAGAGGTTTTGGGTGCCTCTATTTGGCTATGTGAAGAGTAGATGAGGAAAGGGAGGGGGTGGGGGGCTGAGAGAGTGCACAAGGTTGCTCTATACCTCAATGGTTTCACTCGGGTGTAGGGTAAGAGAGGGTAATCGCACACGAATGGGACTGTTTAGTGTTCAACAGTAAAACAAGTGAAAAGTGAAATTTCCCATACATTTATTGACGAACTTGAAAATTTTCCAGAAACTTGACCGTACATATTGTATGGAATCGGACTGGACAGGACACATCGTATTTGTCCATGTACGTCGGACGAGTGCAACCATGACATTGTCAAGGGTACAGCAAGATGATCGGATCATCCTATTGAGACTAAATAAATAAAGCCTAAATTCCACATAAATAAAGCCTAACTGTTAGCTTCAGCACCCATGCCAGAGTAGCTTGTGTTGCAACTATGGTAACATCAATGGACAAACTATCACTTCCATGATCTTCTTCAAAGTGCGTGTGAGATAACAGGCTCATAGCATGAAACTATATCTACCACTTCAGATTTTTCTTGGATCTAGACGCTTAAGGATTTTATTTTTGATAGACATACATATAAACATACATACATTATGAGATGATAGTATCATAATGCATTCTAGAATCAAGAATCAAGATTAAACAATAAATGCACTCTTGAAAAGGGGGACTCTTAGAGGTTTTGGGTGCCTCTATTTGGCTATGTGAAGAGTAGATGAGGAAAGGGAGGGGGTGGGGGGCTGAGAGAGTGCACAAGGTTGCTCTATACCTCAATGGTTTCACTCGGGTGTAGGGTAAGAGAGGGTAATCGCACACGAATGGGACTGTTTAGTGTTCAACAGTAAAACAAGTGAAAAGTGAAATTTCCCATACATTTATTGACGAACTTGAAAATTTTCCAGAAACTTGACCGTACATATTGTATGGAATCGGACTGGACAGGACACATCGTATTTGTCCATGTACGTCGGACGAGTGCAACCATGACATTGTCAAGGGTACAGCAAGATGATCGGATCATCCTATTGAGACAAGGATGAATACGATGAGAAAAGAATAAGAGAAGAGCAAGGTTAGAGGAGGAGAAGAGAACAAACCAAGAGAGTGCGGCTGAGCAAGAGGACAGTAGAGTGAGAGCGAGCTCAAGGTCCCTCAGGCATTACTTGCTTTTCCCTCTCAGACAAAGCCTTATTTTATAGATATCTCCTATTGCATTGAGCCATGGAATGACTTTCTTATTATGAACCACTTTGTCGATGTGGGGCTTTGTCAAAAGGAATGAATATTTTCTACTCTCTTCCTCTATTGTCTAGAGTGCCTATGTAGAATTGCGTCATCAAGGGCTGTGTTAGCCTTGTGGTGCTCCCATTGAATGATCAGACACGAGGAGGAAAGGAAGCAAGGATGGGTGAGCATACTGAGATGAATCATCAATGAGCACTGAATGGGGACAAAAGGAAGTAAGGATGAGTGAGCATGTGGGTGAGCATACGTAGATGAGGGAAGCAAGGGAGGAAGAGACAGGCGATCATGCGGATGAGCTTGAAGGCTAGTGAGATGAAGAGTTTTACAAGGCGATCATGCGGATGATCTTATTGTCGCTAACATTATGCTTTACAAGGTTGGGCCAGGTGGTATTTATAGAAAATGTCTCATGCCTTACGAGATTGCGAATGTCTTGGAATTGGCAAATGGCAAGGAATATGTGGCCACGTTCTAGGGCACATTACCGCTCTCCATATTCTCCAACGTGGCTTGTGGTGGCCTTATCTTTTCATGGATGCCATGCAAAAGAGTGTGATACGTGACAGAGGTGTGCTTCCAATCCAACAAAGCAACGCAACCAGCCCCTCAATAGCTCCATGGCATAGCAGTCGTTCGAACATTGGGGGTTAGATTTTATAGGTCTTATTCATCCTGCCGCGCGAGAGTTACAAGCAAGGTTAATGCTTGGTGCTACAATTACGCAGCAAATTAGGTAGAAGCTATGGCCACCAAGGCCTATACTACAGCTACAATAGTATCAGTTTTATACGACAACATATTTGTAGATATGGATGCCCTATTGAAATCACAATGGATCAAGGAGCTCAATTTATCAATTGGGTATTGGCAATGGTTT
Source organism: Ceratopteris richardii (assembly GCA_020310875.1). NCBI lineage: Eukaryota > Viridiplantae > Streptophyta > Polypodiopsida > Polypodiales > Pteridaceae > Ceratopteris > Ceratopteris richardii. The sequence continues at coordinate 117,335 of MU260315.1, forward strand.
TTGCAAAATATGAAGTATTCCATCGAAAATCGTGTGCCTATTATCCATGGGCCAATGACCGAGTAAAAAGCATGAACAAGGTACTCATCCTCTTGCTCTAACAAACATGTCTTCATTTTTCAACTTCTTGGGGGCATGCCTACTTGGGTACATTATGGGTTTGGAGGTCCTCTTTCGAGGCTACCACTACACATACTCCCTTCGAACTTGTTTGCAGATTGTAGGCTATTGTCCCCTTTGAACTTTGCATGGATCTCCTCGAATAGGGGAACGAGGATACCAAGAGGCCACAACCATTATGGCCTCCAACCTCTTCCACATGGAACTCTTGGAGGAAAAGAGGAAGTTAGCTAACGAGCAACTAATTTTAGTGCAAAGGAAGAGGGAAAGTAATCACGATGCAAAATCTTGGGCATCCAAGATATAGAAGAATTGCCTAGTCTTTCTCTACCATCCCATATTATTTGAGAAGAAGAGTAAGAAGAAACCGCTCCTTAGATGGACACGTCTTTATCATGTAGAGAAGAAACTGCTCCTTAGATGGACATGTCTTTATCATGTAGAATAGATACTTCCACATGGTGCAATGAAGATATCCACATTCAATGGGCATGCTTTGCCTCTTGTCAACCTTTTCACCCCTTCCCACCATACACATCCTAGGTGTGGTCTCATTTGTCAACTCCTAAATCATTGGCGACTTCTCCTCCCTTGGCATATCTCCATGTGGTGATCCATTCCTCTCGACGACCACACCTCCTTATCCTTTGTTCCTAATCAACCTCATCAAGGCACCCTCCATTCTTGCTGCATATACTAAATTTGCAACCTATTCCTTCATCTTGCCTCCATCATCACCTCAACTTTCTCCCTCATATATCATCCTCTCCATCCTCCGCTCTTATGGATGCTATAAATATCCTCTACTTCAACTTTTACCTCATCTTTGTAGATATGGCTAATAAGCACCTCAGCATTTAGGTACTATTTCACACTCCATATGGGTGCTTCTTAGGAGACCCCCACTTCCTTTTGATACTTCTTATCTTCTTGCAGGTGTATCTGAGATCTGGCGTCATCCAATTTCAAAGAAGTTGGTGGGTGGGATGCATCTTAGTTGAGTCCGAACGAAGAGAAGAAGTTTCTCCTGCTAAATGAAATGATGCCAAATAGGAGCAGATCGGTAATCTTGGAGTGCAAGTTGCTCAGACGACAATCGAAGGCATCTCTAGCCACGAGGTGAGCAAACAAGGCACTCCTAGCTCTTGTAGTAGAGTCTAGTGCCTCCATCTACAAGGCTTCTCAAGAGGAGAATGAGGTAGAATTAGTAAGCAGGCAAAGATGGTCTGAAACTGCAAAAATAAGTGTATTCCAATAAGGAGACTTCAAAGATTGAATCAAAGATAAAATCTACCCCAAATCCTCTAAATTGATGTCAAGAAGCTATCTGTAGCATTCACAATGCATGAATTATCCTAGATGGGCTTATCGCTATCAATTGTATATATTTTTTTAATTTTTGTATTAATCTAAGGACCACCACTAGGGCTTGGACATACTACTGCACTCACCCAACTTTCTTGAGTGCTAAGACTCACCCAACTTTCTTGGGTACCAAGACTAGCTCAATGTCCTTGGGCGCCAGGGCAATGCCAATCACGATGAGTTGGGCCACAATCAATAAGAATTTTCCCTTCCAATATTCTTCGAAAGAAGATGCTTCCTTTAATTAGCGCAAACAAGGATTATCATATGCTCCTATTCTTGTTTTTCCCGATTGGTTTAATACTTTTCATGTACATGTAGATGCAAGCTTAATTGTAAAAACACAATAGCAATCACTAAAACAACCATATCTCCGAGCTTTGATACGGAAATGTTGTGTTTCTTTCAAAGCTCTAGACGAGATGCTTCTTTCCAAGTCCTATGCAAGATTTTCAATTCTCCTCTGCAAAGTTATGGCAAGAAAAGTAGGTGTTGATAATGCTCCTAACAACTTGAATATGCACAAGAGGATGGGGATAGACTTAGCATGAATTCCACACGATAGACATCCATAAGAGCTTGAGAAGGAGAAAAGATGTTAGGAAAGAGGAGTTACAAAATTGCTTTTCTTCAAGTTCATTTTCTATTTAGAATGACAAGAAGCTCTACAAAATGAGAAGAGTTTGATTTATATACATGTGCTGTCAATTATGTTCTCTCACAAAAATGGATCAAACACTTTTAACGGTTAGTGATAGGGCTAAAATATTACAAAACTATTATACATGTTTGGGATTATGCAACTAGAGGGCTCCTCTAGTGCATTCACAAGGCTTTTTATATATATCAAAATAATGGGCTTTGTTAATAAGTAATGTGTTCCTTGAAAAACATTGATCTACTTTTAACATCCCTTTCCATTTTGTAACTCCTTTTTGCTTTTCTTTTGCTTCACTTTGATGCTCTATGCAACACTCTACCCCTCACAATGTATGTCCTCCTTGATAGACCCTTTCAATATCTACCATGGGAGTGTGTTGTTGATACCATTGTGACAGAGCTTCTTCAAGAGCCATGGATAGGTGACTTTGTAAGTGATGATCTTCATTCCTTTGATGTGTTGCATTGTTTATTTCTGGTACTTCCTTCTTCTTTGATTTGCATCTATCTCTTTGGGTTGGTCTTCCATGGTTGTGCTTGGAAAATGATTTGTTAACATGGCTAATTACTTCATACGATCGGTTCAACATGAGATTGAGTAATCAACAGACAACAACATGCCATTGTGTAGAGCCTAGTCAAATTGGATAGATGGACTAAGGGTGTAGTGAGTGCTCGGGCTTTCTCAAGAATGTTCCCTATGCATGGCCTTGTAATATAGCCCTATTCACGGGTACTCTAGAATGCATTGAAAGAACTATGGTGCAATGAGATGGTACTTGAGCTAACTACTCAAGGGCATGTCGATGGTGAAGTTTCTTGCTCTAAGAAAATTGAAATATCAAACGTATTGGACTTCATGGTTGACCTTTGCATAGTTGGATGATGAAGCTTCTTTGGAATGTCCATCGTTGGGAGTTGTAGCTAGTATTTTACCACTCTTTGTAGAAGTGCTCCCATATGTGTTGATAATGTAGTTGTACTTTTTTGTTAACAAATTGAAGCTTGTTACCAAATCTGATACATGGGGTAGCAAGTAATGTCATAGCCGTCAAAGCTATTGTCAATATTAGATAGACAAGAATATTTGTTATTTCCTCTTTTTTGGCTTTTTCTTTCTTCTTTTTCTCTTTTTTTTTTTGGTATTTTCATTCCTTGTCCTAAGCTAAGTGAAGCCGTAACATTCGCTACAGAGCATGATCTGCAAACACCCTCCTCTCCTCACCTTTCCTTCCAAACTACCTTTATGGCCTTTTCCATGACCCTCTCCCTCTATTACCATTCTCTACCCTCCCCTCCTCCCCCCACCCCTCGTGCCATCCTTCTTTTGCCAGCACACCTCCTCACTTGCTACTCCCCTTTCCCACCATCAATCCCCCCTCCCTCTGCTTGCCTCCTCATGCCAACACCCTCCCCTCTCTTTACCCCCTCTTTCCTTTCCCCCCCTCTTTGTCTCCCTCTCTTTTTTTCTCCCTTCTCCTTTGCGCCCTCGAGTCCCACCTCCTTCTTTAACTTCCCTTCCTATCCAACCTATGTTGCTGTGTGTAGGAGGGCCTCATATCACTTCCCCTCTCACCATTCCCTCTTCTTGTTCTCAAGCGACACGAAAGGCATTTGAGTTTGCCCATCAGAGGGACTCTTTTGAGGCCCCCTCACCCACAAGCAGTTTGTCACCCATTCGACTCTTCATTATTGATGAGGGCATAGCGAGCTTAGTTACCGAGGTTGAGTAGTTATAGGCCTCATCTGTTATTTGCAAGATCATCGATTCGCGACCTAGTCGAGGTGAACTTAGGGACCTTGAGAGCAGCCTAACTTGCATGGGTTGGAAAGTTGGTTGATGTTCAGACCCTAGGTCACAATTTCTACCAAGAGGAGCTGGAGACTCAAGAGATAGCTGCACGGATGATTGAGTTTTGTCGATTATGGTGCAGGTTTTCTGAGCATAAGTATGACCTTGGATCCACAGTTTCGATTGAACAATGAAGGATTCTTTGGCATTCATTGCAAGGGATGCATGTGGCTTCCTTGTGACAACATTTTTTCACGGCCTATGTCAGGAGCACCTATCCCCCTTGCTACAAATTGGTGGGTCCCTAGGTACCTATCTGGAGGCTTGATAGATGGCTGCTCTTTAGTGGCCAAGGAAGTAGGCGTACCTTTTGTGCCAACATGGCTACCTTCTTAGATTGAGCTGCCACGGTTATCTAGGGATTGTTTGATTTAGAGGGTCAATTACTTTAGCCTCCCAAATCATTGTTTTGCTTGTCATAAGGTAGGTCACCTTGCGAAAGCATGCCTGACAAGATCCTAATGCTAGACCATATACCAAACTTAGCAAGCGACTCAAGAACCTCCCCTACAGATATCCTAGCACCCCCCCCCCCCACACACATAGACTTTGACGAGCCAGTCTCCGGACTTTGGGGGGGTGCTAGAAAACAGACCAGCACATTCGCGATGGCTTTGAAAGATCCTTCGTTGATCCACAAGTTGCCAGCAACCATGGCGACGTCAACACATGGATCGACACTAGAGATGAATCGTCTGCCAGGTCTATGTTCCCATTAGGAACCACTTTAGTGTGCTAGAGGAGTAGCCGATATCCACCCCCCATGCTAAGATGGATGTGGAATCCTCTTCTTTGGCTCCACCATCTTCGATCCCTCGTATGTCAGTTTCCACTTTGATTCCTACACGTCCTCTAGATTCTGTGACTCCTAGCATTTGATGATCACTAGTTAGTGAATTCTTGGTGAGCCGAGAAGCTCATGAGGGATAGTCATCTCCTAGATCTCGAGTGACCATTGGTACTTCCCCATGACAACTATTCCTCATGGCCTAATGGGTTTTGACTATCATTTGTGTAGGAAAAGATTCAAGTATGAGTTTGGCCAATTTTTTGGTGCATGAGAAGAGAGTAGCTTACCTTCCAACATTCGAGTCCATGCAATGGCTTTTCCTTCTTGCAAACTAACATCTTTGGATTTGGCAATTGCTTTCTCCTTCCTTTTGTACAGAGCTTTGCAGCTTGATTGGACTTTGGGGGAGGCGACGTGTTTTGTATGAGCTGAAGTGATTGAGTTCTTGCACCACATTGGCAAGCTCGATCACACATATTTATTTATTGAATCATCTGATACAATTGAGTGCATGTTTATTTTTGACTCACAAGAGAGTCAACTCATCATATATGTGTTTGCGGATATGCACATTGCCCCATGCTATATGTACATACATGCGAATGCAAACTCAAGAGAAAGCTCTTGAGTTGGGCGACTTGTTTTATCCTTCACCAGGATCTTATGGAAAAATTGACATCTTGTTGAGGATGCTTGGACTTGGATTATTCTATGTCCAAGCTAGCCTCAAAGATGGCCCATTTTGTTGCAGCCTCAAAGATGGCCCGTTTGGCTGCAACCTCAAAGATGGCCCAAACTTCATGCATTATAGAGCTCGACTGAGTTAGGAGCTCTACCAGTGCATGATTGGTGGGTCTATTGATATCTTGATGCTCCAGTGGCACCATCTTTCTTTGGGATATACTCAACACTATGTAGAGCTTTTGTTGGGACATAGAGAGGTCTTTTGTTTGGCTTGCTATGGGCCCAATGGGTCCTAAGGTGGTGTATGTATCTCGATCGGGGATTCCGTGTAGGGTTTGATAGTAGATAGGGAAGAGATTGTGCCTGGAAGGGCCATCTAGATGATTATTCAATGGAGAGCCCTTAGGCATCATTTTTTTGAATCTTTATGCTCTAAACCATGAGAGCGCATGAGCTGTGTTTTGGTCTCATATTGCTGATGCAATGCTGAATGTGGGTGCATGGTGCATTGTTGGAAACTTCAACATGATTGAGACACCAGAGGATAGGCAGGGTGGTAGCCAGATCACGGATCATGCGATTGAGTTAGATGCATGGGAGAGGCTTTTCTTAACATTGAGGCTTCACGATGTATGACATCTTTAGGGATTGTCCACACACACACACACACACAGAGTCTTTTGATGGTTCTCAGACATGTGCATTGGTGGGATGAATACCCCTTGGACTGATCGGATGTATGTGAGTGATGTCATGCCCTTGTGGTTGTTTCTTTTAGGAAGAATGTTGATTAGGGTTCTTTAGTCATGCATATTCTTGAGCATATTTAGCTTGATGAGAGCTTTGCTAATCATATTGTTGAGATTTGGGGCATGGTTCAGGGGGATGGTGACATTAGAGCCTAGTAATTCTTTGAGGGGCTTCAGCAGATTAGTGTTTTCTTGCATGAGAGGAGCAATCAATGGATTGATCAGATTTGGGAGGTTGAACATTGCCTTCATCGGGGCATGGCATCCCTCTAATATATCCTTGAGAGTTACCCCGATAGTGAGTGGGCGGGTGCACAATTTTTATGTGCCCAACAAGAGCTTCATGATGTGGAGGATCGATTCTCTGAGTTTTCCCTCACATGCATGCCTCTCAACGGACATAAGTGGGGGATAGAGTTTACGACGAGTTCTTCTCTAGTACTCACCCACAACACTCACAGAGTGGGGTCTGCCTATTAGGTCAGATAGATGGTTTGATGACATTTGAGCCTATTGAGATTTGAGAGATGACCACTAGGTTTTATCACACCTTGTTGATTCAGGAGACTCCCTCAGAGATTTTGCACGAGAGTAGATAGTGTGTCCTGAGACATGTGTGCAGGATTGTGACTAATGAGATGCATAATAGATCCTTAGCACCTTTCTTGAGCTGCGAGCTTCTTGATGCTTTGCACGGGCTAGTGAGAGACAATTTTCTTGGAAAGGATGGCCTCCTTCTTGCTTTTTGTATTCGGTATGAGGGGATCTTGGAAGAAGGGCTAAGACTCGGCTTCTAGGAGATCATGGAGGGGGAACCGTACTTGAGATTCTCTTTAAGGGGTTGATTTTCCTCATCCCTAAGGATGGGACAAATCATGATGAGATCGAACCTTGGAAGCCCTTTATGATTCTCAACTCAACCTACAAAATTCTTGCAAAGGCCCTAAGTTTTAGACTCTAGCATTTGCTTGACTCCTTGTTCCACCCAATGTACACTCATTTTGTAAAGGATTGTGGTATCCTTCACAACATCTTCACATTCTAGGAGGCAGTTTCCTTTGCTCTGATGCATGGCAAGCCTCTTGCTATTCTGCTTCTTATAGACTTTGAGAAAGCCTATGATCATGTTTATTGGGTTTTTCTTCAAGCCATTATGTTTTATATGGGCTTTCTTGCTAGCTCGATAAGGGGGGTTGCCTCACTCTATAGTTCTCACAATTGGGTATTTGTGATCGATGGCCAAGGAGAGTGTTTCAACGTCTCTAGATATGTGCAACAGGGCTATCCCTTGGCTTCGACCTTATTTCTATTCTTTGTTGAGGCTACGACCTCCTATTTGACTCCTCAGGACACTAGTCTATAGATACTTCAACTTCCTATTAGAGAGAAGCTTCTTTTGGATATTGAATTTGTTGATGATACTATAATTTACTTTTATGGCCATGAGGCCAATATCTCTAGATTCTAGATAACATTAGAGAAATTATATGATGCATCGGTGTCAAAATCAATTGGCACATATCATGTGTTTTTTGGGTTGGCAAGGGTGCAAATCCTAGGTGGCTTCCCAATGTTCAGCTTCAGTGGATTCCACTTGGCACCATCATTTGTTACCAAGGCTACCACATTGGCTTGGAGCTATCGACTGAGCAACATATCACACCTCTCCTCTTGAATTTCAAGGGGAATTTGATGCATTGGAGCAGCGCGTGCTTGCCCTTGGTTGGGAGAGCTGTGGTGGCTAATCAAGTTCTCTTAGCCATGATGTGGTATATTGTCTCTTATGGGATCTTTTCAAACTCCCGCATTATCCAGATAAAGTGGCTAATCACAAACTTTTTGTGGTGTGGAAGAGTTGGTAGCCCTGCTTGGGCCAAGGTTGCTTGGCCTATCATCATGTTTCCAAAGGAGCATGATGGCTTAGGGATTGTTGGTTTTGCTTGTCATCGCAGAGTGTTGTTGGACACGTTTTTCATTCACGAATTGCTCCTAGGCCCTGAGCTTTGGAAGGAGTTTGTTTGCCAAAGACTTGGCATGTTTCCACCAACAATTGGTCAGCCTTGGAGGCCTAAGGTCAGGTGTATTTTTGTTGAGATGTGGCATGTTGGGTTCCGGAGGAGGACATAGGATCGCTTTGCATGTAGTATATTGAGGACTGGGAGCAGTTATGTCTTGCTTTGGTTCAACTACTGGCTTTGTGCATTGAGAAGCCGCTATGGTAGCCCTTGATTTGGAACCCACTAGTTCGTATTGAGAGAGGATTTATGGTGGGGTCTAGACTACATGTCTGTTGGTGGCTTGCTAGTGGCACTAGGTGTGGTATTGGTGATGGTCTACAGTTTAGGGGGCTCATAGAAGAGCAATAGAGGGAAATATGTATTGGGATGTGATTGTCTACAGTTCATGGGGCTCAAAGAAGAGCGGAAGTTAGACAAATGTATTGGGATGCATGGGATTTCTTAGATGCATAGTGATATTAAGTATGTTTTTCCAAGGGATTGGGGGATATGAACATAATCTCCCCCTCCTCCCCACCTGCCATGTGGATAGGAGCCTTTATTCATAGTGAGGTTTTGATCGTTGCTTAGGGTTGGACCCATGATATGACACTCTTCTTTGAAATCAGAGATGCTCAACGCCTGATTAGAGTTGATGAGGAGTTTGAGATCATCTCTGATTACACTTCCCAACAGATTAGGGTGGTGCACACTAGAGATAGAGCATGACACATAGATCCTCATCCTGAGGAGGTATAGGCCAACCGTGATCGATGCCTTTGGGCTTGGGAGGCTTGGCCCTTCTCACAATTGCAATTGGATCCATGCGAGTGGGAGTGGCATGAATCTTAATCTTCCCTTGGGAGCTCTACTATCCCCTTCTTTTAGTATACTTTGTGTATGGATTGACATATCCTCCAGTGTGGACGGCTTGTCATTCTTGCTATAGTAGAACATTGGCATTGTAATGGCCCATCTTCCAAGGGGTATTCCTATCACTACTTGTTTAAGCTATGGTGGAAGACCCCCTCATTGCATAGGTTGTGTCTTTGTACTTGAGTCAGAATGGCATTCTTTATGAAATTTCCCACTAGCCTAGTGGATTTTCTTGACAATTTTGAGACTTATGACTTGGCAAGAGGGGGCTTGGCTGATTCCTTGGGGAGCATTGGGTTAGGGTATGCTATTTGTCCTAGCCATTAGTTATGAGCATGCAGTTGATAATATTATCTTCTCAAATTCAAGACGAGTACCTTCTCACCACAGAGCATTGACGATTTTTCTTGGAGTAGAGAAGGTGATTCCCACTAGGAGTTGATGAGTGGCTTGGCCTTATGGTTTGTTTAGAGAGCAATGTGCCAACACATCTTTGAGCGATGATCAATTTCCCTAGTTGAGATTGCTTGAGATTTCTAGCTTGAGCTCATTCACACTCTTCGAGGGAAGCTTGACCATCTAGAGGGTGACACAGATGACAAGGACTTGCCTTTCTTCTTCTTTGGAAGAAAGGCCCTTTATTTCCTTCTTAAGGAGATATACCTTGATGGAACTATCGACTGTGTGGATGGCCCCCCCCCCCCCCCCCTTCGACCCTTCTACCTTCAAGAACTAGCCATCACTGTTATCTTGTGTAGGGTGGGTGAGTAGGGTGGTGTATCCCCCATGAATATGCCTTTGTACTTGATCCTTGAGTGGGAATTTAGCCCTATGGGTGTTTTTTAAATTAACTAATGACATGATCTTTTTGTGAAAAAAAAGAGAACCATAACATATAGAACTACATCTCAAATGATAAAATTGTGATGATTGAAGCATACAAGAACAAAAGGAATACACTATTCCTAATGAGGCTAATCTAGTGTACAATGGAATGAAAATCAACTCTTTTGAAGATGTGCACAAATAGATAGAGATCATAAACCAATTTGGCTTTTGGTTGCCTCGTAAAGGCTGCTTTGGCTTAGTAGTCTATTTTATTTGAAGACATCATTTGTTTTGCCAATGTCTAGAAGCCATGACCTATTTAGATTGAACTTTCTATTGCTTGGGCATCAAAATTTATCTTCCAACTTTTGAGGATTGAATATGAGACTTGTGTAGCTAGATTTGCTTCACTTGCTTTGGGCTTTGTGTGCTTCTTGTTTGTTGAATTTAACCTGCTACTTGATCCTATGAGCATGTGGTTGCTTCTCATAGGACAAAAGCAACAATTGAATTTGGGATTTGGGAATCAAACTTGTCTTATTGCACTTGATCACTTTTTGTGTTGACTCGATTTTGTAGTGTGCACTCTTTGTTTTTTTAGCACGAGCTAGATGCTTCCTTTGGTTGGCCATCTAATGGTTGAATTCCATTAATAGACCTGGAACTATGGATTTTAGAAACCAAATTTGATTGTGATTGTGTTGAGCCATAATTAATAGTTTTGGCATTCATATATGATATTTATTGATCTCTTGTCAATACGGTTCATTATAGGGACAATTATCTGTCATATGATTGGTGAAATTTTTCTCAATATAATAGTATGAGGAAACTTCCAACATCTTTGGTTTCCCATAAGTAAAAGGGGATATGCTGGATGATGTCGCCCAAGGAGAAGACTAGGTTGGATGGTCCCCTTCACATTGCATAAAGTTTCTCAACAAAGGCATTCTTGTAGGTTGAGGAGGATATGGTCTCAAAGTGTTTTGATTCTGCATCCCAATCTTTTTAGCCATTAATTTTTCCAATCTGTCCATAGATGTGTGTGAGAAGAGGATATATTAGACTAATTTTTTGATGTATGTGAAGTTTGTGGTAACTTAAAAGTCCTTAGCCAAGTTTTCATCTAGGTACATACACTCTTTTAGACATGCCTCAATATTCTCAAGCCTCTTACATATACCAAAGTCATGAATCCTACGTTTAATATGCCATGTAAAAACAAAGACCATTTCGGCTTGAGAATGTCATTTTGCCATTGGGCATCTCTCCACATACTACTTTAAGTGCCTTGTCACTAGCCTCGTAGTTTCATGACTTGTCTATTTAAAATGGTGGATTAAAGATGAAGTCTCTTGTTTGAATCCTCTCTTTGAAAACTCACCAATAAACGCATCCAAGGGATGCCCTATGTTGGAAAATTTAGCCTTTTTCAATGGCTAAAACCAAGCTAAAGCCGTACCAAAAAAGGTGAGGCCAAATGCTTCATATTGAGTGAAAAAATCATCCACCCACTTAGCCCTCATTACTTGTTTAAACTTTTTCACATCATTTTATGGATCTCCTAATCCGTTATAATGGTTCTTCATGCATTTGGCTACATGAGAAGGTCTAGTTCTCCTTCCCACATCTATGGCTCATTGGACTATTTGAACTAATCCACACAATGCTTGATCTTGATGCATGATATGTCTATTAGGAAATGCTAGTTTGGTTGGAATATGTTCTCCAAATATTGGATTTGACATAGAAGTTAATATGGGTGGAGGGAAAGATATCTCTGGTTGAGGTGGAGTGCTAGCCCATTGAAATTGCTAATGATTAGGGTTTCCTTGTTGACCACTAATCCTAGCCTTTTGCTAAATTTTAAAGTTGGTTTAGAGGAAATATGGGTTGACCCATGTTAATATATCTTGGATTTTTTGACTCCATCATCTCCTTATATTTCCTCTTAAAATCTATCTAGATATGGAACTCTTGTAGTCTACTGTGGATCTCCTAACTCATAGATGACAGACACTCTCGATAAAAGGAGGGTTAACCCTCGACACCTTGTTTGTGCCATCCATCAAATAAAACTCTAACAGATCATCATCTTGAGGAATCAAATCTCCTTTCAAGACTCGTGCTACTATTGACTTTCCCCTAGGTATGGTTATTGGTTCATTGTCCCTAGGGTTGGTCGATGGCTCATCTTACATAATCTTCTTGTAGTCATTGATTTCTCTAGGTGATCAATTAAACATGTAAAGATTACCCATCTTCTCACCTCCCTCAAACTTAACTACATACCTAGATATTAGTTCAGTTTCTTGAGTGTCTCAAAGTTTCACCATAAAGCAATTGAGTCCATCTAGGTTGACAAAAGCACCATTAGATTTTGTTGAAACAAACTACAAGCAGGTGTGTTACTCCCCCTAAATGCTAGACATAATTTTCACACCTTAGATCAGGTCTCAACATGTTCTCACATATTTTCATCTCTCTAGACTCCAAGTCATAGTGACAAGAAGACTCTAAGTATGAGGTTTGTATGCTTCTATTGGCGGTGCTCTTATCTTAGTATTCTAGCGGCTTTTGATACTTCTTTTGGTTGCTTCAACCTTTTTGTGGTCTCACAAGAGGGCCAAACAAAAAAAGTTTTATCTTGAATCAATGCATTAATTTTAAGAAAAAATGTATGGTTATTTTGTGGAATTCAAAATGACGTTTCGAAAGATCTCTAAAGCTCAAATATATATATTTGAGTGAAAAGTTAAGTCAAATGAGGCTTCAAGGCTCAGAATAAGATAATAAGACCTTTCAAGAATCTCTGTGTATTGCAAAACCCCTCAATGTTTCCCTTAAAAATGCATATTTTAGCCCCTCAAATTGTTTGAAAGAATTGCAATAATAGGAAATATTTGAATCTCACAACACTTGCTTGTATGACACATGAGAAAAAAATACCTAACAAGTGTCAAGTCACTTGGTCCATGACACCTGTAAGATGTCATGAGACTTGATAAATATTGATGATACCTAACACCCATGATACATAGATGGTATTGTGACATGGTCCAAGACACATGATACTCAAAGTATGATGACATGTGACACCTATGAAGTATCAATGACCTATCCTCATAACATATGATACTTGACACCTAAGAGGCAAAAAAGATGATTGGCCTGTGACATAGGACACATGATAGATGACACACGATAGATGGTGCATGATACCTAGGTGTTGATGACACTTGTCACGTGTCGATGATACCACAATACTCGGGGAGTATCAACAATCTTGGCCCATGACACTATGGTGACAATCATGATACCATCCAAGTGTCATGATACCTCAGAGTTCTCATTGATACCCAAGTGTTGGCAACACCTAGATGTTGGCGATATCGCCAAGGTGTTTATGATACCAATTAGATGTTCAAGAGTAGATGAAGACAAGACCAACATCACATCCTCACGGTTTTGCAATCATCATCCTCGATATAAGAAGATGAATCTCCTTAGATGATCATTGACGTCCTCATGCAATAAACCATTGAAAGTATGAAATTTGATGCTTAATCTTGATAGAGAATTTGCGAGATCCTCCATCAATGCTTGGATATCTTCAGAGGTGTCGAAGGTGGATTCAAGTGTTTTCCTACCCTTTTCTTTAGGAGCTTTCAGAGCTAAATCTTGAGAAGATTCAATGGGAAGAGTTAATGATATAGGGATGATTGGTTGTTGAGAAGAATGAAAAGATGACTTTTTCCAATCATAATTCTTTATGGGAATCTTTTACAAACAAAGAGAACCTAGGTGCTTGAATACGAGTCATGTATCGAATCTCCCAAGTTTGGGTTGGAGCCTAGAAAGGTTCCAAAAAATCAAAGAAAAAGTAGAAAGAAGATGACCTTTTGCTTTGAATAGTGTCACACAAATCATGCAAAGGTCCCACCACGCATGTCAAACTATAGAAGAAAGACTCGGGGCCTCTTTTAGGAAGAGTAAACATGTTTCCTAGGACCCTTCTACTCAAAGGGGATTCTCCTTAGGGAAGTATGCCCTATAACATGCCCTTTGCAAGAAGAGACTTCACAAATGAAGAGTACAAGGAGTTCACAAGGTTCTAATAACTCAAAATTGCATCGATAGATTCATAAAGAATTAGAAAGTATGACAACATGTGATGAGAAACACAACCCGAATGACCCCACACTAGCTCACCTACTAGCACTTGCCTCCCTTAAGGTTACCTCCTCATTCCTCTTAATGGTAGGGCTCCCTTTCCACCAACAACACACCCAGTTAGCAATCAACCAGTGAGATAGATTCCAAGGGCATTATGACATACAATCAAAGAGTGTATGTAACTTCAAATAATACAAAATTCAATAATAAGTGATGATTGATCTCAAGAGCAATACAACAAACATTATAGATGTAGGACAATATGCCCTTAGAAAACAACACTATGCTAAAAAACACAAGCAAAACTATTGCCAAATACACATAACAAGGTAGCTTGCACACACTGAGTACACAACCTGAAGGTAGAGATACAACAAGAGAATAAGTACCACCACCAAGTACCAGAGCTCTTCTTCACATACACAAAACAGAGTAAGAAGTGAAATAGGTGATAGAAGTCATATATATGATAACCCAAATGAGCACTCATAGACTGCTTATATAAACACTAGGAGGCCAAATGAGTGGCTCTACCCAATTCCCGATGATTCTTAGAGACACATAAAAGTCTCATATATACTATGTGCCCCAAAATGGTGTGACTAGTGGCTTGGCACAGGGAAGCTACTTGCAAAGAGAAATTACTCTAGCAAGCCACCAATCCCTAGGGCACCTAATTTTGGACCTTCTCCTGATTGTTCCTAACCCCCAGAAGACTTTGCAATTGCTTTAGTGGTAGTTCCTAGTTCCATCTCAGTGTTACTCTTGGATAAGCCTATATTTATGCCGAGTCATCGAAATGCCCATTTTTGTGGACCACATGGAGTCACCGCATTTATGGAGGTGCTAAATAATGGGGGAGGGATTGTCCCATATTTTCCATGGAATCAATTTTGAGGTCGCCTAATTTTCGTGATGCAATGGTGATGGAGTCTCCCTACTTTTGAGGAACCACACGATGGGAGTTTCCTTCATTTGGTCATGGGATCACTTTATTTCTTCTGTTATTCAGTTGATGGGGTTGCCCAATTCTTGAATTACAAGGGGATAGAAGTTGCCCTAATTGGAGGGTCACCCAATTTTGGGTCTTGAGGAGTTGTAATTTCCCTAGTTTGATGCAAGGAAGAGGATGGGGTCGGCTCTTCTTTTGCCTTTTGAGTTAGTAGGGTTGCCTTAATTTATGAGGCAAAGAGGGGTCTCCCTATTTTATGTGGCAAAGGGTTGCCTTATGTTATAAGGATAAAATGGGAGCATGGTTTAATAAGAATTGAGAAGTTGGGGTGCATGATTTATGGGAGACATGAAAAGAAGGTGAGTTCTTTTAGTACTTCTAGCAAACTTGGGTGACCAAGTGTTTGGTGGAGAGTGACAATGGGTGCTTATAGTTTTGGGCCTCATGCAAAACAAGGTGAGAGGATGTAGGTGACTTGGAGGACCAAGGGTGACTAAATTCGGGCTTCTAACAAACTAGGATAACTACCATTTTGGGCCTCTAGCAAAACTCGACAAGTGTTTTTGGGGTGATAAAAGGAAATAAGGCAACTTTATTTTGTTTTCCAACCCTAAATTGGGCGAATACACCTTGAGATTTGCAAGAAAATAGGGAGAGTGGATTTGACCATGGTGGAATACCTGGGTGACCCATTTTGATACATAAGAAAAGTAAGGCACCTTGTAAGACATCAAAAGAGACTATATGTTCTTAGCACATCCCTAGTGCTATAGACATCACTTGAGTAAAGTAATGAAACATAAGGAAACTAACTTAAGGGGATCATCAAAATGGGCTTCATGCACAAGCATTGGCAAGTACTTTATGAAATTTAAGTGATCATTATGAAGGTCATATTCATGGCACTATCTCTATGATTTCGAGCATAGATCCCTGAGTTAGAAGAATTTGGGATACCCAATATATATGTGGGGATATAGAGAGAGGTACTTAGACTTAGTCTTGGTATCTAGGAACTAGTTGGTTTGGATCGACAAGGCATATCCACAATCATATATTGATTACAACCAAAAAATCTTGTTTTGAGTACATGGGATTCATCAGGATTGGATTTGATAGTATATATGTAGTTTTATTATAGCTATGGAATTTACATTAGGTTAAGTGATGGTATGATACCATGAATTGGAGATGGAATCCACTGGCATGGGATGGTGGAAACTCTCCCTTTAAGGACTCTTTTTCTACGGCCAGCAAGAAAAGGACGCATCGTTCATGTGGGCATGTCTCACTAGACCAAGGGAGAGCTCTTAGTAGACATCTCCTTAAGACTTGGAGTTTCATTGTTTAGGGAAGATTTGTTCTTCCAATGTAGTGTGTGATGGGAGATTTCATCTCTAGTGATATGATAAACTTGCCCTTTAGCTTTTAGATAAGGATGATTCCTTTAGAATGAATGGATCTTCTAGATTCATGCATAGGGAATATTCATTAGAGATCGTCAAAGTCTTTTGAAGGAGCCTCTAGTCTTATCCTTTGTTCTAATCTTGACTAGTATAGTATTTTGGACATCGTATCTTGTCCTATTGTAATCTCATAGTACAAGATCCTTTCCAATTATTTATTGTATCTCGTTCATCTCCTTGGAGGGAGTTCTTGTAATCCAGCTTTCTTATCAATCATCAAATACAATCGTTTGACCGATTTCTAGAAATTGATCTTCGACACCTCATCGAAAAAGAATTCAGAGATGTGGAGGTGTTCAGCCATTTCTTTGTTCTTATCCCAAAGGCTGGCCGTTGTAATTATCAGAGGATAAAAACAAAATTGTCCGCTTTCCGTTTTGTGTGCAGAAAGTAGAAACTTCTTTTGTTTTTCTCACACGAATTGGGCGGCATACCTTTATCTCTCTTCTCCGTTTTTTGGTTTGTTTTGTTCTTCAGGTGATACTGAAAAAGGGGAGAAAAGCTATGAAGGGCTTCTTCTTCTTCGTCAGCGTTTTTTGGTTTTTATATGATCGGGTGGAGGGCAACGAGCGGGGTCTGCTTCTTCTTTGTTTTTGTGCAGGCATCAAGGAGGAGGCTTCCGACCATTAGCGGAGAGAGGGTTGTCCTCAGCAGGGAGGTGGTCACTCCTCGTCCATGGCAGCATATTTGCTTATGGCATCTCGCAACTCTGGTTTCCTTCTCCGTTGTTTTTGGTCCAGAGGCTAGACGTCTGTTCTGTCGAGTGGGCGATGGTTCTTTTGTGGTCGATGCTGGAAGACAGTGGAGGAGGGAAGATACGAATTCTGTGAGTCGAAGGGAGAGGCTGATTTTTCGAGGAATAACCAGCAGGAGTATTATTCGGACAACGAACCGAGCTACTACCTGGTCATTGGTGTTTGGAGCAGTGTGTAAGGATACAAAAAGGGAGTTCTAGTCTGGGAGATGAAGGAAAGCACATCCTCTGTCGATTTCATGGTGAAGTCTTCACTGCAAAGGACGGTGTTTCTAATTTCACCGTGATTTAGGGATCAGGTGACATCTCAGTCCATCATCTGTGTTACCTGGCTCTATTTTTCATGATTAGACCAGGATATTGTTTTCTCTCAGGTGCCTCGTCGTATTAATGGAAAGTAAAAAGAGGTTCTATGTTATGGAGTAGCAGTATTTCAGATTCTTGAATATTCTCTGTATGCATTCAGTATGATTTACTAGCAAATTAGCTTGTTCGAAAAAGGGAAGTGATAGGGTATGCCGTGAACGCACATAGGGGGGTTATGCAGATGGATGCCCATATGCGAGAGAGGAATCGAAGGCTGGGGGGAGGTAGAGTAAGTATGTACAGATTCAATTAAGACTGTGAGTCCAGGGCACACATTGTCTTTGTCAAGGCTGATTGGATTTTTTTCTGTTGGGAATCAAGGCAATGATTCACATTGCTGCGATCCTTTAGCTTTCGATACTTATCAAATGTGGGAACCATCTCATCTCTTAATGGCAGTGGTTAACACATTGTCTAACACTGATAATTAGTGATTGCCCAACATATCAGTTCTATCTTTTTTCCTCTCAATTTTTTCGAGATCTGCAACCGTATTAGAATTGCAGGATCTAACTCTGAAAAGCAGTGAAGTAAGGATGTGCAGGTTTGAGTAGAATAGTGAGTCTATGTTGCACATGATGTCTGTCAGGAATAAATGCATTTCCCTTGTACAGAGTCAAGGAAATGGTTCCACGTTGCCTGGACTTCTGAGAGTGGACCTCGACTAGCTCAAAGAAATCTGCCAAAAACGTGTACTCCCGTAGGAGAGTTGCGACTCAAGTGCAAAAGTTTGGAGGGATCCTGAGGCCGCATGCACTAAATTTTTGGGATCGAAGTGATATTGACATCACACCTCTGTTTGAAATGGCTCAATGGATTTTGGTTCATTTGGGGGACTTCACCAAGTTCTCAGGTGCTTGGGACGAGGATCTAGATAGTTTTATCCAACTGTTTGAGGTTACTTGTGAGGCCAATGAGGTAATTGACCAGGATCAAAGGTTGAGGATCTTTCCGGCTACTCTTCGTGATGAGGCAGCCAGCTGGTATGGGAATTTGACAACACAAGAGCGTGAAACTTATCAGATGCTCAAGGAAGCCTTCTTGGCAAAGTTTCGATGACAAGGCTTCCAAGATAGATTGGCGCAACAAATGGATTATTTACGACAGGGAGTCAATGAAAGCATTGATAACTACATTGAGAGAATGGAAACCTTGGTAAGAAAGATGGGTGCGAATGCCCCGAACGATGAGACGTTGAAGAGAAGATTTATTGCGGGATTGAGAGATCCTATGGCGCAGAAGCATATCAGCCTGACAAGACCTACAGCTTTAATGGATGCTAAGGAACAAGCAAGGCTTTGGGAGGAAGTACAATTATGTCAACAAAGGAAAATGGAGCTCTTATACGAGCCTATGGGAGGTGCAGGGAACATTCCAATGAAAGATCCTGGCCAAGGAAGTCCCGCATTGACGACCCCAGCTTTTGTAGCTGCCACTAGCACGCCAAGCGAGGTAAAGCCTGCGCTAATTGAAGAACGAATATTGGAGTTGGTCACACAAGCTATAAAAGTTGTCACAACGACCCAAGAAACATACACAGTAAAACCAGAGGGAACTACAAACCCGAATCAAGTGTTTAGATCGAATACATGGTGTGGAAAGTGCCATGGTTACGACCATTTGGCTTTAGAATGCCCTACAGTCTCAAGAGTATTCACAGATAGATCACCACCTAGAATGCGTTGCACTTTTTGTGGAAGGACAAATCACACGGAGGACCGATGTTACAACAAGAGAGCCTATGAAGAGAGGACCATGAAATCGGGAGATACAAGAGAAAGATCCTACACGGGATTGCCCGCTCAAAGTGTCCCACCTACATCTCGTTGGGAAAATAGACAAACTATGGATATGGTGCTCAGGGTCAGGGAGGAGACTAGCCAAGAGGAGCTGCACGTGATCAAAGAAGAGATGGTCCAATCCAGTGTTGGAGGTGCCTTGGCTTTGGCCATACTCAATCTAGGTGTCCAAACGAAAAGAAACCAGTGGATTATACCCCACTATGTAGGTACTGTAGTGGAGAGGGCCACTTTAATGAAGATTGTCCAAAACGAAGAGCTACCGCCGGTAAGGATAAGGGGCTAGTAGGGTCCTCAAATTATGTTGAAACTCAGATGCATTCCACATCGAGAGCTCAAGAGCACATTCCTACAATCGGAGTAGTGTTCAAGACACCGAACCCTCAAGAAGGCTCTAGCTCGTCAATGCACTTTGTGGATGCTTACCAGGCGAAGAAACCACATAAAGAGCCAATTGTGGCGGTAGTCACAAGAACTCAAGAGTATTTAAAGAAAAATCCAGAAGGTGAAAGCGGAAAAGCAAGCCAAGAGAAGATACCCAAACATGAAGAGGTAGAAAACCAAGTTGGAGGATTTGATAAGCAGCAAGAGTTTGAGGATGGGGAAGAGATCGAAATCCTTCCACCAGTGACCAAGGAGTTTGTGCCAGGCATAGCACCATTCCCTGAAAGATTAAGGGCTCCAAAGTGTAGGAAGGAAAGACAAAGTTTGGAGGAAGTGGACATCGTAAAGCTGCTCGCTGACACGGAAGTCACACTGGACATTGGCACATTGCTGAAATGTTCACCTGCATATAGGAAACAATTCTACAACGAATATATTAAGAAGCCGAGGAAAGCTCGAGATAAAAAGAGACAAGATAAAGAGGTCCAAGGTATGATTCAAAGTATTATGATGCAACTTGATTCGAATGCTCCAGCTGTGACAGTCTAGATTAAAGGATATGCAGTCCCCGGTGCTTAGTTAGATAGTGGAGCTGCAGTCAACCTTATGACTGAGTACATGATGAAAGCTTTGGGCCTCAACCACATGGAAGAAACTCCGATGTCCTTGAGGATGGCAGATCAAACGCAAGTAAAGCCTGCCGGTCTTTTGAAGAACGTAAGCACAGTTGTGGGTGGTCTAGAGTTTAAAGTTGATTATCTGATAGTAAGACCAAGGACCTCAGAGGCCACCTTCTCGATCTTACTTGGACGGCCATGGCTGGTGCAAGTCGAATGTGTGCACGATTGGCGCACATGATTTATCACAATTGGATCGAAGGCTGATCGAATACAACTTCAAGTGTCTCCAAACTTGACCGGCAAGAAATCGACAACAACAGAGGAAAATGAGCAGAAAGCAAAGGAAAAGGTTAGACAAGAAATGGCGCGGGTAAGATTTGCCTTGCGCACGGAGACTTCCAAGGACCATTTGCAGGATGGATTTAACTTGCAATTGTCCGACCTCCAATACGTGAAAGTGGGTGAGTACAAAGACCCACTAGTTTACAAGGATGACTCAGACCAAAGCTACCCAATCCCTGGAGAAGGGAACTTCAAAAGAAGAGTTGAAGCTTGAGTTAGCTCCGACAATGGAAGTACAACAGTTGAGAGAAAGGGTCAGAGTGTTAGAAGAAGAGCTTCTAAGGAGAAGTCGAGAATCGGAAAAAGAAGCGGAAAGTAAGACTAGAGTGCAGGAAGCCATTGCAAAAGCGGAACTAAAGAAATTGGGTGCGATTGAAAAAGAAAAAACAATGATTTACTGGCCAACCATGCACGCATGATTGGGGAGCACTTTCCAATCACAGCGTCATCAAGGAATAAGGAATATTCGCGAGAAGCTCAGGTGGAAAAATGGAAAGTTTTTCCAGAAAAGTTCTTGAGCGTGGGGTCAGAGCTACCAGATGGAGTACGAGATTGCATTAAATTGGCACTCAAAATTTCAGCAAGGCCTTTGCATGGTCATACAGTGATCTGAGAGGAATTGATCCCCAAATCTGCCAACATTATATAGATTTAGAAGAAGGCATCCGACCAATATGTCAACGAGTTAGGCGGACAAATCCAGTCTACTCGGAATTGATCAAGCTGGAATTGACTAAGTTACTGGAAGCAGGATTCATATATCCCATCGCATCCAGCGAATGCGTATCACCAATTGTAGTTGTTCTGAAAAAAAAAAGAAAATCCGCATTTGCATAGATTATCGGAAGTTGAACGAGCACACAAAAAAGAATCACTTCCCTTTTTCGTTTACTGATCAAATCTTAGACAGAGTAGCTGGCCATAAATTGTACTCATTTTTAGATGGTTTCAGTGTGTACAACCAGATCCAAATCCATGAAGAGGATCAATCAAAAACTACTTTCACGATAGAATGGGGTACGTATGCATATCGTGTGATGCCATTTGGATTATGCAATGCACCGGCCACATTCTAGAGGGCAATGATAGTTGCATATCAATACTATTTGCAAGATTAGATGGAGATATTCCTCGATGACTTTGCGATCAGAGGCAACGATGAAAACATGATGGAGAGGATCGAAGCTATTTTAAGAAGAAGCATTGAAAAAGGCACCGCATTAAATCCTGAAAAGTGTACATTTGGAGTACGAAGAGGATTGCTTTTGGGACATGTTATTTCCGAAAAAGGGATCGCGGTTGACGAGGATAAAGTAGAAAAAATCGGACAACTTCCACCTCCTCAAAACCTGCGACAACTCAGAGGATTCTTGGGACATGCTAATTATTATCGACGATTTATATTAAATTTTATATTAAATTTTTTGAGGAAAGACCAACAATATCAATGGACTGGAGAGTGTCAAGTTGCATTCGACTTGATCAAAGAGAGATTGATAAATGCACCGATTTTGGTAGCACCTGACTGGACGAAAGAATTTCATGTGCATACAGATGCGTCTCATACTGCAGTTGGAGCAGTGCTATGTCAAGCCGATGAAAAGAAATTGGACCACCCTATTTATTACGCAAGTCAAAACTTGAATAGCACTGAAAGAAACTACACGACTACAGAAAAGGAATACCTCTCGATGATCTTTGCGGTAAACAAGTATCGGCATTACCTGATGGGAAAGCATTTCACGTTTTATGTGGATCACGAAGCCCTAAAGTATATCATTAATAAACCCGAGCTATCAGGGTGATTGATGAGGTGGATGCTACTCCTCCAAGAATTTCAGTTCACAGTGGTAACCAAACCAGGCAAAGCGCACATATTGGCTGACCATTTATCTCGAATTATTAATGAGGAGCCTATCTCTGGCGTGCCTGATGATGCTCCTGATGGGCATCTATTTCAGGTTGATGCTAAAGTACCTTGGTATGCCGACTCGGTGAATTTCTTGTGCACCACTAAATACCCGCCGGGAGCAACCAAGAGAGAAAAGAAAAAACTATTAGCACTGGCAAAACACCATAGCATCATTGGTGGGTAGCTCTATCGATATTTTGTCCATGAAAGCATTTATCGGAGGTGCCTCGAGGAAGAAGAAGCAACTCTAGTTTTGAGGGCATTACATGATGAACCCTGCGGTGGGCATTTTGCTGGTGAGCTGACGGCAAGAAAGATCTTATTGGCCGGGTATTGGTGGCCAACGTTGTTCAAAGACTCTCACACATACTGCAAGAAATGTGACACAAAGAATGGACAAACCAACATTAGCACATGCAGCTCCTCTTACGCCGGTGCTGGCTCTTAAGCCTTTTGAAAAATGGGGAATTGATTTTGTGGGGCCTATTGATCCTCCCTGAAGACGTAGATCTAATAGGTATATCTTGGTCTACACTGACTATGTTACCAAGTGGGTAGAAGCCAAAGCTCTGAATACTGAACGAGTTGTTGATGTAGCTAAATTTTTGTATGAACAAATTATCACCCAATTCGGATGCCCGTTGGAGATAGTGAGTGATAGAGGAACATACTTTGTCAATGAGCTGATCGAGGAATTAATGGAATTATATAAGATCAAACATAGGAAAAGCACTCCATATTACCCGAGGGCAAATGGACAAGTGGAGGTTACCAACAAAGTTCTTGAACAGATTTTGAAAAAGACAGTAGCTGTGCATAGGCAAGACTGGGATGAGAGTTTTTTGGAAGCTTTGTGGGCATATCGAACATCCTACCGAGTGACGACTAAGAGCACTCCGTTCTCCCTAGTATATGGCGAGGAAGCTATCTTTCCCATCGAAAAAGAAGTTCTGACATTAAGAGTGGCCATCGAGGCCAGGCTGGGAGAGGAAGAGTCATTGAAGGAGAGGTACATACAACTGGTCAAGCTAGAAGAAAAGAGACTCATTGCACATCAAAGTCTGGAAGCTATTCAGAGAAGACGTAAGGAGAGGCACGACAAGAATCTCAAGACCTATGCGATTCAAGAAGGGGATTTGGTTCTAGTCTATGATAGCAAATATTATAAATTCTCGGGGAAGTTACAGACAAGATGGGCAGGGCCGTTTAAAGTGGTGGAACTCAACTCCAATGGTTCCATGCAAATTCAAGATTTAGGAGAAGAATGTGCTCCCGTGAAGGTTAACGCGCTTCGAGTTAAACCATATTTCAAATAGCATTAGGACGGGAGAAGCCAGACGAGATCCAAGCGGAAGGACGTCGTAGCCTCCTTGTACATAGATGTATAGTTATATATATATATATATATATATATATATATATATATATATATATATATATATATATATATATATATATATATATATATATATATATATATATATATATGTGTGTGTGTGTGTGTGTGTGTGTGTGTGTATGTGTGCATATGTTAGCTATGATTTTTATTGTCATAAATATTATCCCTTGCTAGCTCAAGAATTTTGGACTTCTAATTATTTTTTGTATTGCGCAGAGATTATTAGGAGCTAAGTAACAAAATGGCATATCAAATAACTCAACTCTATTTGTACGAGATGGGGATATATTTCTCGGACCAGACATTCGCCCGCTTGGACATCGAGGTCGACGACTTTGAGACCGAATATGATGTGGAGCAAGCGCACTGGCTGGTATGCTTCATAAACCAGGGTTTGGATATTACGTTTCATATTGAGTGGTTTGAGACATACCTGATCCGACATGTAGGATGGGCGGGGGATCGATATTACTATTTCGACCCTTCGAGGGAAATGCCTAACAAAGAGAACGATATCACTTGGGCTTGGGCAGATCTGTTAACAATAGGTAGCGACGACGGAGCTCCTGAAGTTGAGCCTGACTCGCCCTAGGGAAGTCGTCGGGATGCGAGTACGAGGTGAGGCTATATGAGACATCCCGGAGACCCACATTCTAGATCATCTAAGGATAGTTATATGAGGGACCAAGGCATAGCCGGTTATAGTTACCTAGTGAAAAGTCAAATCGATGAATACATATGTAGTTTCTGTAATTGAGAGAATGAAGTGAAGAGGTGGTTGATCTGTCAAAGGCTAGAGTGTATATGTTTGCATGCATGTGTGGGTAAAGTGGGGAAAATCCCTTTCTTCCTCTCCCTAATTCTAAGGACTAGGGTAAATTAATTAACTATGAAAAAAAAAGAAAGAAAGGAAAAAACATTGTGTTGTTGTGATTGTACCAACGCGCTATGGTGGGCTAGTAGGTGGGTGGATTTATCCTAGCCGGGTGGTTAGGACCACGAGCCGCAGCTAGCTTCGCCATAGGCTTGGGATGTATATCTTTGTGTCTTAGCTAGGTGCCATAATGGGTTGGTAGGTAGGTGGAGCCATCGTGGTCGGGCGGTCACGACCACGAGCCGCATTCAGTTTCGTTATGGGCTAGCTTTATATGTTATGTGTTATCATTATGTGGTTGTGTGTTGTGCGCTGCGTTGCATTGGTAGATGGGTGGGATCAACCTGGCCGGGTGGTCAGGGCCACGAATCGCATCCAATGTCAAAGTAGGCCAATGTGTGAAAATAAATAACATTTACATATGAAAATTATTCCCCACTCCTGAGGGGGAGAGAGAGAGAGAGGAGAGGGCGATGATCGCCTGGAAGGGAACGTTATTTGCTTGTGTAATTGGTATATGGTGGCTTGCAACAGATCAGCTCACTCTGAATCAACATTCTCAAAGGCACGGATACTGTATATGTACTTATGGATGAGACCTTTAACGAGGTAATGCAACGGTATTGCTTTACAACTTGTGTGCTCTATCCAAGGGTTTTCTAGTGTGTGGCATACTCTAGGGTTTCTCTGTATGCCTTGACTTGTACTAGATTCTCGATGACTTTTGTAGGACGACGATGGGGATTCCTCGGGAGCGTATAGTCATGGAATAATTGTACATAGCGAATAGTAGGTCAAAAAAGGGGTATGCATTTTGGGTATGTTGCATCTCCTATTGGATTCATTTCAGTTGTTGTTGTTTATTTTGGTACTTTCTTTTCTGTTTTCTCACAATGATAGTTGCATGTGTAAAACATGGAAAGGTGTGCATGTGTTATTTTGGTTGAGACAATTTTCATAATGGAATGCATGAGCAATTTGATGCATGATGGAAATGGAATTGCATATATGTGCGTGTTCGTGGATCATTTTGTAAACGAATGATTTGTATTTATTCATGAGTGATTTTGTTTGAGCACTAATGGCTTCAATGAGTGCAGCTCCGGTGGGAATGATGGCTCGATGAAGAGGTATGTAAATAAGTTGTACACTGACAATCTCATGGCTGTTTGGATCGTATTGCAGCAAGAGTGGGTCGTCGAGGACGACTTCACAAATAAGAAGAGGGGAGTATGTTAGCTCAGAAAATGGTTGGTTTTGATGCACTAATGTGGTTCTATTTGGCAAGAAAATACGTTTGATTTCAGGTACTTGAAGAGTTGATTTGATGATTGATGTGAAGTATTTGGAGGTAACACGACAACTTCTTGGTCAAAAAGGGAGGCTGTCAAGGGAGGCAATACTTGGAGACATGGCTTTTTGTCATGGTGGTCAATGTATATACAGATATTGGTAAAGGAAAGCAGGGCTATCGACTATGAATTATAATGAGAAGTCAAGCATGGGCTGTTTGAACGGGAAAGGAGAAGAAATCGAACAGGAAGAAACTGTGAAGAATGTTTCAATTTGAAGGATTCCAGTGATGGTGAGATCTTCTTCTTGCAGATTGCAGGGATGTGGAGAAAAGGTTTCACTTGAAAAAGGCCATTGTGTTTTTGAAGTTGGAGGATATTTTATCATCAAGGGTTCTGAGAAGCTGCTTCGCAGGGATTGAGCATGGAGAAGCCTCCTAAGAACATAGGAAATACTGACGTGCAGAGGAAATTAGAAGCAGCTTTGTTTCGGGGGGGGGGGGGGGGGGGGATGCTTTCTTATCAATCATCAAATACAATCGTTTGACCGATTTCTGGAAATTGATCTTCGACACCTCATCGAAAAAGAATTCAGAGATGTGGAGGTGTTCAGCCATTTCTTTGTTCTTATCCCAAAGGCTAGTCGTTCTAATTATCAGAGGATAAAAACAAAATTGTCCGCTTTTCGTTTTGTGTGCAGAAAGTAGAAACTTCTTTTGTTTTTCTCACACGAATTGGGCAGCAAACCTTTATCTCTCTTCTCCGTTTTTTGATTTGTTTTGTTCTTCAGGTGATATTGAAAAAGGGGAGAAAAGCTAAGAAGGGCTTCTTCTTCTTCGTCAGCATTTTTTGGTTTTTATATGATCGGGTGGAGGGCAACGAGCAGGGGCTGCTTCTTCCTTGTTTTTGTGCAGGCATCAAGGAGGAGGCTTCCGGCCATTAGCGCAGAGAGGGTTGTCCTTAGTAGGGAGGTGGTCACTCCTCGTCTATGGTAGCAGATTTGCTTATGGCATCTCGCAACTCTGGTTTCCATCTCCGTTGTTTTTGGTCCACAGGCTAGACGTCTGTTCTGTCGAGTGGGCGATGGTTCTTTTGTGGTCGGTGCTGGAAGACAGTGGAGGAGGGAAGATACGAATTCTGTGAGTCAAAGGGAGAGGCTAATTTTTCGAGGAATAACCAACAGGAGGATTATTCGGACAAAGAACCGAGCTGCTACCTGGTCATCGGTGTTTGGAGCAATGTGTAAGGATACAAAAAGGGAGTTCCAGTCTGGGAGATAAAGGAAAGCACATCCTCTGTCGATTTCATGGTGAAGTCTTCACTGCAAAGGACGGTGTTTCTAATTTCACCGTGATTTAGGGATCAGGTGACATCTCAGTCCATCATCTGTGTTACCTGCCTCTATTTGTCGGGATTAGACCAGGATATTGTTTTCTCTTAGGTGCCTCATCGTATTAATGGAAAGTAAAAAGAGGTTCTATGTTATGGAGTAGCAGTATTTCAAATTCTTGAATATTCTCTGTATGCATTCAGTATGAGTACTTCCGTGATTTACTAGCAAATTAGCTTGTTCGAAAAAGGGAAGTGATAGGGGTATGTCGTGAACGCACATAGGGGGGTTATGCAGATGGATGCCCACATGCGAGAGAGGAATCGAAGGCTGGGGGGAGGTAGAGTAAGTATGTACAGATTCAATTAAGACTGTGAGTCCAGGGCACACATTGTCTTTGTCAAGGCTGATTGGATTTTTTTTTGTTGGGAATCCAGGGAATGATTCACATTGCTGCGATCCTTTAGCTTTCGATACTTATCAAATGTGGGAACCATCTCATCTCTTAATGGCAGTGGTTAACACATTGTCTAACACTGATAATTAGTGATTGCCCAACACATCAGTTCTATCTTTTTGCCTCTCAATTTTTTCGAGATCTGCAACCGTATTAGAATTGCAGGATCTAACTCTGAAAAGCAGTGAAGTAAGGATCTGCAGGTTTGAGTAGAATAGTGAGTCTATGTTGCACATGATGTCTGTCAGGAATAAATGCATTTCCCTTGTACACAGTCAAGGAAATGGTTCCACGTTGCCTGGACTTCTGAGCTTTTAGTTCTTCTAAGATGTGGGAGTTATTATCTGCTTGGAATAGAATAATGTGTAACCGTGTGGGTCCATTAGTTAAAGTGGGAGACCGTGGTTTACAGAGTAGTCTGGTTTGGTTTGGGTCAATCAATACGGTGATGGCATCTTGAAAATTGTACTCCAATGATCTATTTGGTAAGCCAATCTCCATGGCTTAAGGATATGCCTCTGTACCGATGAAAAGTCGCTAGTAGGATGCAACAAACAATAGCCCTGTAGTTTGATGCTTGGCAGATTTCTTGGAAATGATAGGCATAGAATTGTGTAGGTGGACAATGGTAGAGGCTCTATAACACCAATAGCCGCACTCGAAGCAGTTAGGCGAATATACTCAAACTTTAAAACTCATCACCAGTGAAGAATGCCTTGACATCGTTTGTCTCAATCGAGATTTAATCGACCCTCTTGAAGTTATCTTTACAAGAGGACAATCATATGCCATAGGCAACGTCATGAATTAGCGTTAAAGCCATTTGTAAGATCTGTCATTTCAATGACTTAATTTAAGGAATCAAGAATCAAAGAACTAATGCCCTTCACTCCACTTGCATGTGATGTGAGTGTTCGTGAACTCTCAAATAAAAAATTCGAGGACCCCTTCTCCCTCCTTTCCCACGAACTCCGATGACAGCACAGAGAGCTCTTCAGAAATGACAAAAAAAACTGGCAGATGCATCATAGGGGCTCGTTATTGAGAGGCAGACACTGTTCTTGAAGGAGCGGGGCATCAAAGTTTCTACAGGGTCTAACCCCAAATGAGATGGGGAATGTGGGCATGGGTGTATAAGAGTGTGTGTGTGTGTGTTTGGGGGGGGGGGGGGGGGGGGTATACATGTGTGAGTGCATGAGAGCATATGTATGTGCAGGAGTGAGAGAGGGAGAGTGTGAGTAAGACGGTGGTTATGTGGGTGCACTTGGGGTGTATAGGGTTGCTAGTTGGGTGAGGGTACGATCAGATATATGTGTGTGTGGGTATATGTATGAACGGGGGGTTGTGAGTACGTGAGCGTGAGACTATGTGTGTTAGTGTAGATGTGAAAAGAGTGATTGAGTGAGTGAGTGTACCGTGATTGTTGGGGTGTGTTTTGAAGAGTGCACAAGTGAGAGAAAGTGTATGGAGGAGTGAGAAGTGCAAGAGAGAGAGAGGTAAATGTGTGTCGGCATAATCGCATGTGTGGAAAGAGTGTGCAAGAGGGAGGTTGTCAGAAGGAATCATTGGGGTTGGATACTTACTTGTGCATGTATTTTTCCGTCTTCCCCAAGGATACATTGGAGTGAAACTGAGGGATTAGGGTGATAAAAGCTTACCTAGCATTACAAAGTTTAGGCAAAATATCATTGAGTGTATGCATTTTCCCTTGGGCTAAGAGGCAAAACAGACTTCTTGTATCAATTACATATTCTTGTATTATTTTCCCTACGTGGGTGATCTTGTAATCAAAAGTATAATTATGAAACCTTGTATAGTCTATTTAGAGGGCACAATCTAGTGCTCTCCAAAGGTTGTCAAAAGTTATGCATGAAAGAAAGGCATAGGCTATGATGAAACATTTGCACCTACATCTAGAATGATGATAGTCAAGACTTTTCTTTCTCATATTGCATTCTTTGGAATAGTTTCTCTTAATGGTGATGTTCATGAATATGTTTATATTCAGTAACTAGAAGATTTTGACAAACCAGATAAGGGACACTTAGTATGGAAGCTTATAAAAGTTCTTTACAATTTTGAAGCAAGAAACAAGGGCGTAGTATGAAAAGATTCATCTATATCTTTTATCCATTGGTTTTGAAAACTTTGAAGTTGTTCCTACCTCTATATAAAGTCTGAGATAAATATCTTCACCATCATCATCATCATTTATGTTGGTGATATGATTATGATAGGTCCCAAGGACTCATATCTTCAATTCTTTAAGTCATAACTCAAGCACACATTTGATGGTAATGACGTTCATGTCTTACATTCTTATCTTTGCATTGAACTTAACTCAAGAATGAGTGTGTATTGCAAAAATATAGTGAGAAATTATTAGAAAGATTTGAAATATCATATTACAAACCTATGCAAGTATCTATGGATGTTAATGTGTCATATTATCAACCTATGTAGACAAGTATGGATGATAATATGTCATTACAAGCACACACAGATTCAAAACCTTTTGATGCTACTCCATATAGTCAAGCAGTTGGATGCTTGATCTATCTATGTAATACATGACCAAACATTTAGTTTGCAATTTTTCAAGTACCAAGGTTCATGCAAAAACCTCTCAAAATTCATTGGAAAGCACTTAAATGAATTTTCACATATTTGAAAGGGACTACAAATTATGCAATGGTTTTTTCAAAGTCATCACATTTTATATTTAAGGTTTTGCAAATTCTGATTGGAGAGTTAACAAAGACACAAGAACAAGTGGCCATTGTTTTATGTTGGAGAATGCCTTATTTCATGGCTTTCAAGGTTTTGCAAATTATGATTGAAGAGGTGACAAAGACACAGCAAGAAGTAGATCGGACTGGTTTGAAGGAAGACAGAAGATCTACTTCAGGTTATGTGTTCATGATAGGCAACAAATCTATCACATGGAGCTCGAAGAAGAAACCTACTGTTGCACTATCAACTAGAGAAGCTCAATATAGAAGATTAACTTTTGCAACTTGTGAAGCTATGTGGATTAAGAAGCTCTTGGTTGATCTTTATGTGTAGGTAGAGACCATTCCAATTTATGGTCATTGGTGACAACATGTCAAGCATTCACTTGACAAACAATCCAATGTTTCATGCACGAAGTAAGCACATAGAAGTGCATTATCATAATGTTCGAGAAAATTTTTTGAGCAAGGATGTGGATATAAAGTTCACTAGAACTAATGACCAGCTTGTAGATATGTTTACAAAGTCCTTAGATGCTTCTAAACTAAAGAGATTCAAGGATGAAATCAATTTGTAGGATATGATTGAAGGTGCAAGCTCACATATGAGCTTGAGGGGGGGTGTTAAAAATAAAGAAGCAAGGTCGTATATATTTTGCAAAAAAGATTTTCTTCAAATAGAAGGAAAATGCAAAAATAAAAAATGGAAGCATTTACTTCAGCAAGTAGTGGAGGCTGAAAGAGAATCAAATCCAAAAACTAAACCGGAAGAGAAGAGTGGTTGCTCAAAGTAGTGGAGGAGTTATGGAGAAGAGATCTCAAATTCATCATGAGAGCTCATGGTCATTTGGATACAAAAGAGGCAAGGGAGGACACTCAGGAATAGAGGAAGAAGGTGTTGAAGCCCCCTTTTAGGTAGTTAATTTAGTTTTAGTCATTTCGTTTTCTACAATCTCACAGACCATGTCCAGTCGCATACCGATTTCTGGGTAGCTTTATTGCAAGAGTCATATCTCTCAATGTATGTATCCATTTTCAAAGTTTAAATATTCTCATGTACTTCCTTGATCTAAAATAGTTTTGTGAGATTTGACATGTTATGTGAGTTATTCACTTTTTAGTGGTCCAATTTTCAACCTAATTGAGTGGACAGGCAGCTTGTTTTGAGGCAAAGAGTTGCCAAACCAAAACTACTCTAAATTGAGTGGTTCATAGCTCATTTGAAAGCTATTAGTGTCTATTTTGAGTGACCAATGCCTCAAGTTCATTGTATTCTTTAATTGATACGAGTTTTCATTTTAAGTTTCAGCTGTAGGTGAAAGTCTTAATCGTGAGAAGTTCTTCTACACTTTTCGTTGGGCATAGGAGAGGAATTCTCCAACAATGATGAGGGAGTGACATGAGTCGATGCAGAGTTGATGCAGAAAGAGGGCTTAGAGTAGCTTGATGCACACCAAGATAACCTTAGAGTAGGCTTATGAAAATACATTTGAAATTTTTAGATACAAAAGCTGATGCCTTAGTAGGGGGTGCCAAAAGATATACCCACAAAGGAGGGTGGTTACCATAGGAAAAATACAAAGTGACCCTTTGAGAGGTGCCGAATTGAGTGCCATAAGGATGAAATGACCCCTGAGTGTTAAACGAGTTACAAAGTAGAAACTAATTTAAAATCATCGATTGGCTAAAAAATTGGAAAAAAACATCATAGTTGTAGTAAGTCATCTATGATATCGAATTGGCACATGTTGTACACGTTCTCTTTTTGTATCAAAAACAAATGAGAGATGATGACATCATTCATGATGTCACAGCACTATATTATCGGTCTGCCATATGTAGGTGATGACTGGTGTTAGATTTGTATGTGTGGCAAAGGTAATACAGACACGGCACAGTCGAGGACCGTTTCTCTCTCTCTCTCTCTCTCTCTCTCTCTCTCTCTCTCTCTCTCTCTCTCGACGTGACTAGCATTGCTAGAAGCTGCTCGCGCCTACAGACACTTGACCTGCAAACAAGACCTCCAACTTACACTAGTCAATTCGATGATGCTCCTCGAATTCCTATAGGCAGCTTTCTGTCAAAGTGTTCCAAATGCCCACTCTTTTTCTCTCTCTCTTCCAAACAGGATAGTACTATGCATAGATGAGGGTGGAACTCTCTCTCTCTCTCTCTCTCTCTCTCTCTCTCTCTCTCTCTCTCAGTTTCAGCAAAGAAGATGGCGTACACCTACTGCTTGGTATGCTAGTGTTGGTGTTGTATAGAGAGGCAACCTGTGCTACTGAGAGCAGTGTGGAACTAAGGTTTCGCTCCTGCTTCTGTGTTAGAAGCGCTTGTGAGATTACAAGAACACTTCCTTCAACAGATCAAAAGTAGTTTGATGCACAAAGAGCATGACAGGAGACATCCTCGGAATGACACATTCCCAACAAGAATTGAGTCTCGGATGGCTACTAGGAGATGCGTGAAGCTGTGTAGCTCTGTTCCACCATCATTGGCAGTGTAAAATTGTAGCTCTGTCGCTTGCTATAGTTGACTGTAGGAAAGTGCTTGTCACTTGCTTCATGTTATCCTTTGCATAGAGCAGCGATGATACGGAGGATGGGTGAAGATATGTAGTGTCATAACGTAGCATAGGAAAGCCAAAATAAAACTAAAGATGTGGATGGCTGCGAGTGAACTATAGTAGGTAGAGGCAGATGAGCAGTGGCAAGATGGATGTCCTCATCATCTTTAGACAATGAAGGAGGATTGTGCATAGAACACGAACAGAGAGGATTATAGTAGGAAAGCAGATGTGCCCAAAAATGTTACAAGTGTTATAAAGATTCAAACCAGAGAGTTTACAAACACTATAAAGAGTTGCAATCCTCAAACGACTTCACAAAATGGACCGAAAGGTCACTAAAACATTATTCAAGTGTTTATAAACACTTCAAATATGACAAGATGCACCGACTTGATGATAAAACAATATGCACTACCAAATTTTGTCACAAAGAGGGTCCGAAAGTTAGGGTAAAAGGTTGGAATGTACCATCAAAATGGAAGAATAAGGGTGGAAGGGTGGGAAAGAGTAGCTGAAAAGGGATGAGTGGGAGGGCAAAAGGCATCCAAAATGCTCTCAAAGCATGAGGTAGACGAAATATATTCACCACCAAAAGAATAGGGATGAGTGGGAGGGCAAAAGGCATCCAAAATGCTCTCAAAGCATGAGGTAGACGAAATATATTCACCACCAAAAGAATGCCACCAGGGAAAAAAATAAGACCACCCCTCTAACTCAAAAGTATATAAATATGGGCGAATTTGTATACATATATTATTGTATAATTATAAAAAATTTGGCAAATTTTGATAATACCTTTCATTTGAAATTCAGAAATTTAGGCGAATTTTTGCAACAACCATCAAACTACCCTCAAAATTTACTCACCTTGATACCTCTCCTTCAATTCTCAAATCTTGCTTCAAATCACTCACTTTGAGCTCACAATCACACAAACATTGTCAATTTTGCTTGTAATGCTTGTTCACAATAAATTTGATTGAGACTTGCACATATACACATACATGCATGTAGACATATACATAGTGCACACATTCAATAGGCACACACATGCACATGTACATACATATACACATGCATGTGCATGCATACTCCCATACACACACATACAAATATATTTTGCACACATACATATGAATAGCCACACATATACACATGCATATCAACAACTATACACGTGCACTCTCATAGCATATGCACTTTCATACACACACATACACAAGAAATCATTATTTGGAGTTTTTCGTACTCCACACCCTCTTCCTATATCCCTTGAAAATGTCCCTTTCACGTATCTACATCTAAAGGCAACATAGAGCGTTATCACCGAAAAGTATATCAACAGTAGAACAATGTTGCTTCTCTACTTTCCAATCTTAGAACATAAAATACATTAAGTTCTAGATTATTGATATGCTATAGACTATGGATGGTTCATAAAAAGGAAAAAGAGAGACCTCTGCTATGCTGTGTACCATTTGACTATGGGTGTACTTTTGCACAGACACAAGATATGCTGCGTCTAAATCAAAATTAACAAAGATTTGCATATGAAAGTTCCCTTCTATGGATGAAAATTAGAAAAATCATCTTGCTTCAAAGTACACAAAATTCCACTGTTCTTGCCAAAAGCAACATAGCAAGATAGAATGTATGAACCAAGTTTTCTAGTCTAGCAACACCAGTTGGCATGTCAACTTAGCCTGCATGAGTAAAAAGCTTTGATAAGTACAATATGACCATAGTTTCAAGAGACTATCAATTTGTTCTAGAGGTAGTTTCTCTCGTTTGATATGGGAGAGAGGAGATATAGACAGAATTTTGCACATATTCATGATAAGCTTGTCACATAAGCACTCAGAAAAGGCAAGCACAAAATGAAACTCCCATATCCATCCAAAAAAAACCATGTACACCCACGTGCCTTCTGAATGTATTTCTATTTATACATTTTTGCGCAGGTATAAATGTATCAAACAAATTCGCGTGTGTGGGTACTTTATACATGTGCACATGTATTCATAAGTACATAAATGTGTATCTTCCCATCGATATGGATATGCACTCAGCATGTTTATGTGTATGTTCAATGTTTATGTGTATGTTCAAGTTTGATTTTTGTGGGCTGTAATGATAAATGTTTGTTATTTGGACTGTAAAATACGGTTACAATTTCTAATAGACCTCAAAAAATAAAGTGAATTCAAAATAATAAGGATATGAAACTAAGACAACTAACTAATACGAAGAGCAAGGCAGCACATGAAAAATCAACAGTGTGATACATTCATAAATACATGTGTACTCATACATATTCATATTCCTGCATATTCATAATATTCTCTCTTTTAAATGTTTTAAAGTTTTAATCTTTCAAAAACACCAGCAACAACACAAAAAGAGAGATCTTACCTACAAATAGAGAAGTAGTAGTTATCAACTAAAAAAAGATGAAAAAGGAAATTAAAAATCTTATACAAGAAGAAAAAGGAGAGGTGAATAGTTTCTTGACAAAAATGACAAAAAAGATGGAGTTTGTTCTTTTTCTGTCCATTTAACCAAACAAAGAGACGTACCTCTTTGTTGCATTGATGTTGCATTGAAGGTCTGTTTTATTATTGCCTGCGTGTGTATGTGTGAGGGTGTATCTGGACAAAGTACTTTCATGGAATAGCACAAAAACGAAATCCTTGGCAGATTTGTTGCAATCCACATCCATAGGACCACCAGACATAATCACAAGAGAAATAAGCTTATTTATGCCCCTCAAAGAGCTAGCCACGTGCATAATAAAGTCTATTTGGTGACCTGGAAAACTCAAACTGCTCTTGTCAAATCCCTTCCTTTATTGAGACTGATCCAATCCCATCAAAACAACTTCATCTGCCAAAGCTATTGCTTTCACCGAAGCATCTATCATCTTGCTGCTAGTACATGACACATCAGTATAGCCTCGTTTTTACACCACCTTTGCACCATAACTAGGTAGTCCTTCCAATGGTGTTGTGTACTTGCATGGGATTCCTCCACAACAAAAAAAATTCAGATATGGCGCTCTACAAGGAGATGATGAAAATAATATTAAGTTATAGCTACTTCCAAAAGAGTACATCAATTGTCTGTCATGGCTAGAAACTTTGAACTATACAGGATTCCAACTTACAACTACTGAAGGTTATGATTCAGATACTAAAAATACCTTCAATATGACCATGGAACTTAAAAACATCTTATTAAATAAGATAACATATTAGATGCCACCATAGAGACGTCTCATCAAGAAATTATTACATAAAGGCAAGAAAGAAGTTCGAACCTATTTCAAAATTTGACCATACAGATTATGAACACTTTCCCAAGTATCCTCAAATGCATTTATTCGGAGGTGTCAAACTTTCAGACTATTTGCGGACATATATTACCGACCTAAGATGCACAATTTATAAATATATATAGTGAACATGATTATCGGCCATTGTTGTTTGAACTAAAGGGAAATCATTGTAAAATCCTCACTACAGATAGGCATGCCAAGATTTGTGGCACATGTTCTTTCGATTTCAATCATATGTCTGAACTAAAGCACTATTGGGTAAATTCGAGAATAAGATCTGAGAGTTGCATTGACATTGCTACATTTTAAAGCTTGGAATCTTTCTTTAAATATTAACTCAAAATAGACACACACCTCTAATGAACCCCATCTATAGCCTTGAGCTTTAGAACAACTTAACATTTTATACCTTGCTCTCGACATGAAAATTTTTACATGCTCAAAAGATTCAAAACGAAATTGCTTATTGAAGACATGGTATAATAATGATGTTTTATTGCATAAAAATGCATAATATACAAGTAAAAAATCTGAACCTTCAGAAAAGACTAATATCCCATCGCTTAGTTTACTTGTTTCTCTCAGTATGTTATTGATGTCAACGAACTTCTCACCACCCACCTCCTAAAATTCAAGAAAGGCCACAATATTACTACTTTCATTTTGTATGAGCATCCATTAGTTTTTTTAACTTTAAGAATTTGATTAATACTTGAACAATAAGATGAATCAGGACACCAATGTGCAGGAGAATAAAAAAAGATATACTATAGAAGAGTACTACTGGTAAAATAAGAGTATACCAGACAATTGTTAATGATTGATTCCTAAGAGGCCCTGTAATGACTACACCTATTGTCAGTAGAACAAGACATCTTTTCACACTTATTCTCTTAGAGAAGCACAGAGGAACATCCCGCACCGGCTCTTTTATTGTATCTTAATAAGAATGCCTCAAGTTCATTTTCTTCACGTACAACAGTCATACAAAACAGTTACAGGTAAGATCAAATAAATGAAGTTGAAAGACTAAGGTATACCTCACCCTAGATCCAAATAGAAAATCCCAGTAAGTCACTCACAACTTCATCATCGGGATGTGTATCCATCAAAGTTTCAATAATGTCCCTTGTGATATTCCCTTCCATCTAATCAAAGAAAACCACAAGTCAATAATATAAATTCTATATAATTTAATAAAGTATGCTTGATGCATGATAGGAATGCATACTAATACGTGAAGACTGCCCCAGATTTACTCTACAAAAACAAGAGTAATGCTCAAACGAATGGTTTCCATGACACATCTGATCGTGAATGATGCATATACAAAGCAAACATCCCATTTGGCTTAAGTTGCTAACATCTCTACGAAGCAGGCATATGGAAAGAGAAACATATCTACATCATGCATATTCTTCCCATTAAAATTTACAGATGACATGCATCAAGAGAAAATATGTTTTCATACAAAAAAAAATTGTCAGGAGTAGAGCCGTTGTTCATTTTGAATTCAAACATGGTATTGGTAGCCACAAGGTGCTCGAACTCCTTTCCCAAGTTAGCTAAGCTTCCCTTCTTCTGTTGCAGCTAGATCCATGACTACTTCCACTAGAATAGTGCTATCCAAGCCTGAAAATGGAAAGTTTGTCTTGATTTTCATTGTGAAGGCCAAATTTTTTGTTCCAACCTTCAGTTGCAAACCCAAATTTGAACATGGACTTCAAAATCCTTTATCATTTTTTGGCCTTCAAAGTAGATTTATGCTCATAATCATAAAATGGGAGGGTAATATGAAGACATGATATATATCAAGGCGCGTACATATTACATTGACTTATGCTCATCATCATTCGATGGGAGGGTAATATCAAGACATGGCGTATATCAAGACACATACTTATTTACAAACAACAATACATCAAGCTCACTCTCTCAATAGTGCAAACATCTATATGCAAGCACTGGGCAAGAAGTACATGAAATTTTTCATCACAATGATTGAGATTGGAGATATACATTAGCTTCACATTGCAATCTTATATTCAATACCGTGCACATTATATTGCAAACCTCAAAGTTTCAATATGTAGGCACTAGTCGGCATACTGTACATGAAATTGCACATTATATTTCAAATTCAAAACTTCAATAGCACATTGAGAAAGTAGATTTTCAGTTCAAATTTCAGCAACAAGAGTTACATTTGCATTGAAATTTCTTAAGTGAAAGGAACGATCATTGAAAATTCAACAAACATAGAAACAACTCAGAATGCCACAATGACATGAAAAAACTAAAGCTCTAGTCGGTTTATAATACTGAAAGGAGATATTTAAAAGCTCAAGCAGAGATTTATAATTAGGCATTGAAGAAAAAAATTTTCAATGACTTTGTCGCATTAAAAATTGAACATCATAGTGGGTTTTCAGTAGCACAAGCAAAGATTTGCAAATTGAGCTCAAAAAATTTGAAGGTGCATTCAATAAGTGACAAAGGAGAGGGCTGAAGCTGAAGGGACCATTGTTGCTACTGAGAAAAGAAATGGAGTCCAAACAATATCAAGGAAGAAGTGTGTATACCAAGGTGGATTGGTAGACATTAGGCACATTCAATATAAATGTTACAAATAATAATATTCAACAGAACTCCTCATGAGGCCAATAGTAGAGATGCAAGATTGCACTCGAGAGTAGCATAACACAAAAAAAGGGAAATATCAATGCGACAAATTCATATTTAATGGCCATGATTT
Source organism: Ceratopteris richardii (assembly GCA_020310875.1). Lineage (NCBI taxonomy): Eukaryota > Viridiplantae > Streptophyta > Polypodiopsida > Polypodiales > Pteridaceae > Ceratopteris > Ceratopteris richardii. Next base: position 156,769 of record MU260315.1, read on the forward strand.
TGTGTATTTCCTTTCATGAAAAGAAAGAAACGATAAAATACAGCATATTGAACCTACGAGTGATCTAGGATACTATGTACCTATGCATGTCTGCATGTATGCTCGTATGCATCATGTATGTTCTTCTGGGGATGAAGGATCATGCCAGGCTCCAAGTTGTCCTCAATTCAAAATATAGTAAGAGAAACCCATGGTTTGTACTCAGAAAGATAAGTAAAGAAGTGTCTCTCATCGAGCACAAGCATGCAAAGATCCAGAAAATGTGATGTATCATTGACATTTTGTCAAAAAAATGATTGCATCTTGCAATACTCTCTGAAAAGAAAATAACATACATACGTTGTATTTTCCTTCTCTTGCATCAAAGTGCGTGTATGATATGTAATGATATCACTTCAACATGATGCATATTATAGTCTCTCTCTCTTAAGACACACAATACACTTCGTGGACATGATGCATATTATAGTCTCTCTCCTCCCCCTCCACATTGATTTTTCTGTCTATCTATTTTTCATTATACATAGTCTTTCCCTGTATAAATGTTCCCTCTATACTAGTCATTCTTCGAGATAAATCTAACGAAATAGTGACTATCTCGTGAGAAGTCCAAAATAAAAATTTGTATGGAAGTCTTACGTATTTCACACGAATAGTATGAATAACTTAGTGTAATCTCCAAAGCCAATGCATAAGCTCCAAGGGTTCCAATTGACACCCATATTGGATTTTACCCATGCGCATTGTCTGGACTTTCAAATATCCACATTGTTTACAGGTCTATTTGACATGAATAATTAGACGTATAAACATACACACGTAACCCATTCAGAGAGAGAAAAAAAGACATACCTCTCCTTGATAACACAGCTCAACATGCAGAATTCCAATGATGCACATTGTAGATGATCGCAGTAAGCACTAAGCACGTTGAATTGGATGGGGAAAAAACTTCTGTGACAATGACAATTTATCTGTTAGATAAATTGCAATTTACTTGTGAAGACTTACACCATTTTGGATTCGCAAACTTTAAACTGACCTGCTCTTCCTCACAGGTCACAATCTTGCAAGACGAAAGGCAAACTATAGAGTCTCGACTCTAGTGCGTATGAATTCTCTTGGAAATTTCTTAAAGTTGTGCAATTTTAAAGATTGAACAGACGTATGTTGTGGCCTGAACTTGGACCTGCTGATGGCGAAAGATGTGCTTTGTTGAGAACTCCTAAACCTAAAATCGGACCTGCTGATGGCAAAAGCCATGCTTTGTTGAGAACTCATAAAGCAATGGAGATGGCGAATGAAAACCGTGCTGTGAGAATACAAATTCGTGAATCTGGCGAATAATGCAAGATAATCGACTTAAGGTTTCTTGAAATTGGGCTATTTTAATGCTCCTAATTTTAACCAAATATAGCAAATACTTTTTCAAATCAGTTTAAATTTGCCTTTGGGCTAATATTCGCCCCTAAATATTTCACTGAATGCCACCAAAAGCACCACCACCACCACCTCCAAAAGCACCACCAATAATGCTCTGATACCATGTAGAAAGTACACGCGCAAAAGCAAAATGAAAAGAGTGTACTCACAAAATGAAAAAGTGTGAGACTCAAAAGTGAGTAGACCATGAAACGAGAAAACTCACATGGATTATGATGAGCTTGCCAAGAGCATGGAGTAAGCTCTTCACACTTCTAATCAAGTACAAATAAGGAAATAGGCCCTCCTTATATAGAGTTGGAGGGGTCTCTCCAAAGTACATCAAATATAATTCCCCTTGGAGGAGAATGAATACACAGGCCGTAAAAACAAATGACAAAGTACCCAAATACAAAAGAGATACAATATAAAATCAAAATAAAATAGAAATGAAATGCCTTTTAAATACAAAAGATGCACTCATGTGGATACAAATAGAAATGATATAGGAAAAATCATGTCATCAACAATTTATACACACACAAAAACACAGAAAAATACACACACACACACACATATATATATACACACACACATATATATATATACACACACATAGAGAGAGAGAGATAGAGGTATATGCATTTTGATGGCCGTCTTACCTGGTTTGAGTGATTTGGACAGTAGTTGTATTTTATAGGGGCATGATTTTTTAACATTCACAAGTGACGGCATGTATTTTGGATCCCTTGTCAGTTTTAGAGGCCAAATTTTGACCATCGTGTAAAAATGAGGGGCAGTTCACATGTATGTCCATCATTGAACGGTATAAGTTATATAGTGTATAGTATATTCTGCGTATAGTCGTGACTCGTGAGTCAGGTAGCGGTCTATAGCGGTGAATCGTGAATCCATGAATCACCTTGCTCTCCAGTCGATGATCTCTACGGAGTGCAGAAAAGCGACCTCTCTTTTGAAGTATTGACCAAAATGGACGAGCGCTGTAGATAATTGCAAATCACGACCATCGTCCTTAGGGTCATCTCGTTTTGGAAGTAGACAACAGAGATAAGAAACGCAACGCAGATTCTAAAGTAATCAATCGAAGTAAGCAGTAAGCAACGCAACTCAAGTGTGAGAGTTACAACTCAAGCAACACAACTCAAGGTATTCTGAAATTTCAATGCAGAGAAACGTCATTGTTGCAAAAACTCAATGTACATTTGGAATGTATGGCATAAAAGTAGGTAGTTATCTGGTTTCCTCTGAGTACTCAATGGCCACCGAAGATCATTTTGATTCTTGGGAGGAGTCTCTAGCAATTTTGGTTTTGTATTCTGTCGTTGATTGTCGCACTCGTTCAAGTTTTTGTTGTGAGTTTGTGCATTATCTTAGACACAGGTTGACCTATATTGACCAACATGTTGTAAAAAGCTATCCTGCAATGCTTTTCTATTTATAGGAGAGGAAATTGATACTAAGATGTTTCATGAAGTATGTCACTTGTACTAAAGCTGCATGCACTTATGTGTCCAGAGTGCATGCATGTATGCTTACTCTCTCACACACACAGACAAAATTAATGCATACATGCATTTATTTGTGTGTGTGTGTGTGCATTATATGCTACATTCTCATTCCTCTATCTGTGTCTCTACGATTTTATATACTTTCCCTTTGTATTCTGATACTAATTGCGAGTTTTCCCCTCTTGTGTTCTGTTGAATGGTGAGTTTCATATACTTCTACTTCATTGTCTGCCATTGGCAATAACATTCTTTATAAACTCAAACACGTGGACCGTTGAGAACACTGAATTAGGATGGTTTTCTTTTTTTTTTACATCAAGTTGATATTCCCTTTCTTTTAATGAATTTTATCATTAGAATTCAAGCTGCACGCATGTCTGTGTGCATACACACACACACGCAATCACACACAAACGCAAAAACATGTATGCCTGCTATATGCATTCATTTATGGAATTATACATAAGCAGATACATGTACAAGTGCACACATGAACACAAACACAGGCACGTCTGCTTTATGCATTTATTTGTATGTATAGTCTCGAGAAACATATAAAAGAAATGCAATATATACCTTATTAACGGCAGAACCCAGTGTGTAGATAGCATGCCCATGTGTGTTACAATAAAGGTTAAAAACTCCAATCCAATCATGGAGTGGGCACTCATGTGGATAGCCACCTAACAGGGTTAAGTGGATTATCTAGGAAGATAGAGAGACATGAGTATTGTAGGGCGAAGGAGACGTGATCTCCTTTTAGGATCGATAAGCAATGTAAAAAATGAGTTTCATCATGAGTCTATAGGGCTATGGGTCATCATAATTAGCTTAGACATAACATGAGGTGGCACATGGTGTGTCAAATTTGCATAGAGCATTGATTGCATCTTTCGATAAACTCATGCATATACTTCTTTGGTTGCAAACTAGTAAAATTAGACCTAGTGAACGCTAGATTTGTATGGTATTGCCAAACTCTTATGTGTTTGTCTAAGATAGGTCTACATCTCTACTTCAAACCAATGTAAGATCCCATCTTTGTGCAACTATTGCAATCTTCTAGCTATTTTTATTTTTTATGATCTATTGATGAGCCATATTATTTGATGTTATGATATTGTCTAATTAATTCAACTAATGCAAGTAAGATTTCTATGTTAATGAGATGTTTGAAGTAGATCCCTACTCTCCTTATGTTGATATTCCTTGTAGCATTCCCTTTCATTACTTTGAAGTCAAAATCCCATTTGCAACAAGTGAATAAAATTGTTTGGCCATCTTTGACCCAAATTTGATTAAGTCCCAATATTAGGGTAGCTTGAATTTTGGCAATTTTTGAGTGTTCTAAGTTATTATGACATTTTTTTCCAACACTCCCCCCTCAATATCATAATGGCATAAGGTTTAGTAATCTACATAACTATTGATATTTATCTTTGGATAATGCTTTGGTGTATATATATATATATATATATATATGCCACATTCTTACTTGTAGGTACATAGATAATCTCAATGTGCTTCTTTGATATATGTTCCCAAATATAATAATACTAATGTACTTCAATATGTCTTGTCCTTGCATGATGAACATGACTCTTTGCAATAACAATAACACTTTGACTATATGAAAATATCTTCATAGGAAAATGAACATGAACCAAGATAACTTAGAAGTTTGCTCCAACTAAATAGCTTCACTTGTAGTTGTAAAGGAAGCCCTATACTATGCTTCATTTGAAGATGTAGACATCGTCATGAAATAAGAAATTTTCCAACATAAAAACAACCCTTTACCTGCAATTCTTCATCATATCTATAAAATAAAGCATGATTGATTGTGTGCTTCACATATCTTAGCACTTGTTTGGCTGAATTTTATGTTCACTTTTTGGAGTTTGCATAAATTGAGAAAGAACTCCAACGATATAACAAAAATCTGATCTTGTGATCGTAGCATAGATCAATGAACCTATAATACTCCTGTATGTAGTTACATCATGTAACTTCTCTCCATCATTTGAGCATAGCTTCACATTTGTGTCCATAGGTTGAGTGAGTGGTTTTCATTCACTCATTCCAATTCTAAAAAGAACATCCAACAAGTACTTTCTTTGCATCAATATTGGCCATCTTTCTTGTAGACAACTTCAATGCCTAAATTTACCCGCTTGATGTCAAAAGTGCTTTTCTCAATGGAGATCTTCAAGAAGAAGTATACGTTGAACAACCTAAAGGTTTCAAGTTCAAATGAAAGGAAGATCAAGTATACAAGATTCACAAAGCACTTTATGGACTTAAGCAAGCTCCAAGAGCCCGGTATGAAAAGATCCACAAGTTCTTTGAAGATAAAGGATTTCAATGGAGCACTATTGATGCTAAATTATACATGAGTAAAAAAGAGTCCTTAGTTGTAATAATCATCCTTTATGTACATGACTTGATCTTGATAGGTTCAAATGAAGAACGCATCCAATTCATCATCACATGGCTTCACCTTGAGTACTCTATGACAGATCTTGGTCTACTTCATTACTTCTTAGGTATGGAAGTTTGACAAACAAAAGAAGGCATATTCCTATCACAAAAGAAGTATTGCTCTGATATTCTATCCAAATATAACATGGACATGTGTCGCTCAATATCTATGCCACTTGATCCCAACATCAAGCTCACACTAGAGGATTCATCATCATTTATGGATGCGCATACTTATCAACAGCTTGTTGGCTCATTACTTTACGTAGTGTTAATCTCTAGTTCAATCCCATGAAGGAACAAAATAGGTTCAAGGGATTTTTGTGTGGGAGAATCTAGTGAATATTGAACTCTTGTATTTTTCCCAAACACACAACACTAAATTGATTAGACAATCACCGAATAATCCAACAATCTTCTACAACACCGAATTATATAGGCATACACTATTGTGTTAACTCGCTTAATAATGTTATTGACTCACCAACACTCATTAAGAGTTAACCAAACAATTATTTCACTGCATGGTATCAAGAATGGACTAGTTTAATCACAAATAACTAATCAATCAATGAATATAGTACATCGTACTTAGCATATGGTGAAATCGCTCCATTACGATACCACATATCAATAGTCTAGCATATCTGGTACCTGTCTTATAACTTGTTTGTGTAACCCGAGATAGAGAAACTTGTGTTAATCTATGAACAGGTACAATGGTTTGCCTCTTTGCATAATGCTTCACTGAAATATTATTTCTTTATAAAATTATTGGTGTTCGACAACCGTAAGACTAGCATGCACGGAGGACCTAAACCCAAAAATAGAATTACAAAAAGAATAAAGCTATTCTGCTTCTTCTGTTTCATCATCAGATGGAGTGCATACATCAACTTTAAATGACTCTCAAGTGTTGTTAAAATTTGTTACAATCTTCTTGGTTAGAGTCCTAAGCACGCATTGGACCTCATTGTGTTGCAATGTAGCAGCTCCATCATTTGCTGCATTTGATATTGATGTTGAAGACAATGGATTTTCTTTGAGCTTTTGCAAGGTGCAACCCGAACTCTTCTTCAAGATAGAAGTCTTGTTTAAAGACATGTTTCCAGTGTTGCTTTTCAGTTTATGTAGTCTATAGAGCTTGATCTTTCAATTTCTTTTCTTGTTCCAATCTTTTCTATAGAATTGTGAGTTGGCTTTGTGCATCCTTAACCAACCATTCCTAATTATCTGTCTTAGCTAATAGCTGCTCATTGGTTTCATCCAATGTGGTGGTAGCTTGTTGGAGCAATTCGTATTCTTCAACCTGAGTCTCGAGATGAACTTGAACTAGTGAATGGCTGCATCTTGGACCATGGTCTCTTTTCTAATTCTTGGATGTGGAGGAGATGGTGATCATTGGCCTCTTGGAAATTCTGCACTTTCTTCTTATATTTTTCTATTTCGTGTCTCGACTCTTAAAAAGAAAACCTTCAAATACATAGTCTGTTTTGACCCATGGTAGAGCGCATCCCCTAGTTGATGGGTGCTAGATTCTTGATTGATTAATTATTCCTGCAAAAACTGAGTGTGTTGTTGTAACCATTCATTGTAATCACATATCTACCACAGGTCCGATGGTAGTGTTCAATGTCGCAAGCAACCAATGATTAAAGATGCATGAGGTAAGTATTGAGATGACCACACCCATGTAGACCATAGAATTCATTGATACCAAACTGCCAAATAGTGTGGTTCTAAAAGAGGTGGCAGGTTGAGAATATCATCATCTAGATCATTGATTAGCCTTGAGGTGTCCCACGGAGAAAGAGGAGAGGGTGGCATTGACCATCCTGGGCTAGGAGGAGTGTCGGGTGGAGAGTAAGTCGGCGAGGGAGGAGAGGCAGGCTGCAACTCAGCACGAGCAAGGGAGGGAACCACTTCTTCATCCCCAAGTGTTAAGTGGAGGCAAAGGAGGAGAAGTAGTAGCTTGTTGAATGGAGTGATCATCCGATTGGAGAGGGGGTGACAAAGGTGGGGCAGGCATGGGTTCCTCCATTATTATGTCAATAGGAGCTTCTTGATAGATCGACAAGATGAAAGAAGGCGAGGAAGATTAGATAGAGCCTCTAGCCAAGTGAACAGATTCATCAACAACGGATGCTAAAGAGGAAGAGTGTGTGGCAAAGTGTGCAGCCACAGTAGACCATTCGGCAACAATGGCTAGTCTAGTGGGATTGGCATCTAAAGAGGAAGAACTCATGACCACCTCGGGTCGACCAGCATGGCTTAGGATCAAATTCACATTTTCATCTTCCTCTTCCATATGCGATGTGGGTTGAGAAAACATATGGGGTATCAACAAGACAGGGATCTAGATAGGGAATTCATCGGGGTAGAGGGTGGAGAGGAGGTAGGGTAGTTGGGTTTTGGGTTGGTGTCTGAGGTCTAACTACCTCGCAATGGTTTGACACTCTTTGTGGATACGATGGAAAAGGATTAATGCCCAATTAATGGGATTTCGGGAGGCACTAGCAAAAAGCAAATAGAATTGACAAGATATGCCATATAGGTGATGCTTAAGGTTCATAGCTACAACTAAGAAATGGAGAAGAGATCTCTCCAGTTCTGGTCAACAAATAATAGCATATTTGTTAGAGATGTGCCGTGGAAACAACTATTCCATAATGGCACATGATAAAGATGGGACCAAAGAAAGACTATCAGTGGGAAGGAAGAATCACTGACCCACCTTAGTTGGTTTGATACGAAGCTCCTAACCGTTGAGGGGTACTGTCCATAATGCTATCGAGGACGGCTTAGCAACTATGGAGTGGATGATGCTTTCGGCAACAGGGTGCACAACAACATCCCACTATAGAAGGCAAAAGTCACTAAGATGATGGGGGTTGAGGAATGCATTCATCTTATCCGAGAAGATTACTAAAAGAGGCTCTACAACAACTAAGGTCTCCATAACTAAGCTAAGTGGACATAACAAGCATAGGCAAGCAACACACAAGGTAAGCACAAGCATACATAGGAGGCAATAGCAACGGATGGCGAGTTAGGGAACTTTTTAAACAAGAACAAGGTGTGTATACATGATTGAGGAGGACAGAAAAAATGATGAATGCAAGATGAGGGGAAATAAGTAATAACTGTCATGCAAAATCATGCAGTCATGGGCCACTAGAAAATGATTGTACACATGGAGGGCAAATTAAAAGGGAAGATCTTTGACCCATTGACCAGATTTTCAACTAGTATTTTGGCAAGAGTCTGTAATTGGAAAGTTGCAAGACCTAGCTGTGCCAAAATTTGGCAAGGATTGAATCACCGAACTTTAAATTTTCCTGCTATCGGGTCTGACTTTGAGTTGTAAAATAGCATTAGTTGTCCTTCTTTGACTACAAGAGTTTGTGTAATTGCACTTCTTGCATTAACAAGAAGCTTTCAAACTATTGTTCATCAATAGAATGCAAATCATCAATTCGAGCATATAGGGAGTATTCTAGTAACATTTTGTGCTCAATAGCCACATGCAAGCTAGGGACAACCACCTCTATCGGGGCAATGGCCTCAATACCATATGCAAGTTTAAAAGGAGTCTAACGAGTAGTCAGTTTATAAGTAGTTTTGTATGACCAGGGCACAACACATAGAAGCTGGCCCAGGCCTTAGCCCAATGAGTGGCATAATCAGTGCAAGTCAAGATATATTGGTTGAAAATAAGGGTAGTTGGAGGAGTAATTGGACCAATGAAATCCAATCTCCACTTCTAGAAAGGTTCTAGTGGGAGAACGATTTGCAAAGGAAACTAGTGCCTTGACAGAGGTTGGCCGGTGTGTTGGCAGGGATAAAACTGTTGGACATGATCATGCATGTCATGTTGCATCCTCGGCCACCAAATTCCACTCTGCAAAGTCTTCTTGTGTGTCAAGTCATCCGCAAAGTGACCAGTGATAGGTGCCGAATGTGCCAATGCCAATAGCAAGGGCACCCCATGAGTGGGGACACAACAAAGCCAAGCTCCCAATGGATCAACATAATACAATTGTCCCACAATAACACAAAAATTCCAATTGTACAGAGCCAACTCCTCTCAAGTAGAAGTAGGAAGAGAATCTAGAGGGCAACAGATGGTTGAGAAATTCATGATTGTGTCATAGTATGAATCTGCTAGATCCCAAGTAACTAGTGAAAGATGAGGTTCATCAGTATAAATGGTCAGAGATGAGCCAGCCACACTGACTAATGCTTTAGTCGAATCCAATTGGGAAAGAAAATTAGTAATTGCATGGGATGAATCGGGACGATGAATCACATCATAGTCAAACTCTTGAAGGAGGGGAACCCAACGAGCGAGTCATCTACCCAAGTTGCTAGACCAGATAGGTTAAAGCCAAGTGATCCACATGAAACGTAAACTTGTGGCCTAGGAGGTAATGTCAAAATTTCTTAATAGAGTAGATAAGACCTAAGCACTAGAGCTTCGTGATGGAATAATTGCATTCTCTAGGGACTAAACTTCTGCTAGCATGGTAAACAGGATGGTACCATTTGTCTTAGACTTGCATCAGGATGCTCCCAGTGGAAATATCTAAGGGATCCACAAACAACTAGAAAGGTAAATCCCAATTCGAAGCCTATAGGATAGGATCCTGGGAGAGGAGCCATTTAAGTCAGAGATAACTTGCTTGACACTCTTCAGTCCATTCAAAATCTGAGGGGATGACAATCGTTAACTGGGTGAGAGGAATCATTAAGTGGGCTAGCCAACGGAGATGGCAAGCATGCCAATCGATTTGGCTTAGGAATCTCAAAACTTCCTTGGGAAACTTTGATGGTGGGACTTTCAGAATGACCTGCACCTTATCTAGGTCAACTTGGATCCCTCGACAAGAAATAATTTGGCCAAGTAATTTTCCAGAGGCTACAACAAAACTGGATTTTTTCAGATTAAGGCACAACCTATAATCTCTAAACTTTAGAAAGTAGAGGCAAAGATGTTGTGGATATGCCTTTGTAGCACATGGTACTAAAAAATCATCAAGATACACCCTCATGAAATGTGTGCGATAAGGAGAGAAGATCTTCTACATACATCGTTGGAATGTATTGGAGGCATTCTGAAGCCAAACCACATAATTGTGCATGCATAGAGTCCCTATTTCATATTAAAAGCAAGTTTAGGTATGTGGTCTCTAGCCATACGAACTTGGTTATAGCCAGTATACCCATCTAAAAAAGAATACATCTCTTGGCATGTGACTTCATCTAGCATACTATCAAGAAAGGGCGAGGGAAAAGGGCAAAGATTTTGGTAGCATTAAGTTTCTGATAGTCGATATAGATTTGGATATGTTTATTTTTCTTTCGGTACAATAACTATAGGTGAGATCTATTCAGCATGTTTGATCGGAACAATGAACCCGACTTGTAATAAGTGGTCGAATTCATCCTTTACTTGTTTGGAATAGTGGGGGTTCATTCTATAGCTTTTTTGTTTTGCCTTGATAAGGGTCTAGTTCTAGAACAACTCGATGTTGATAAACTCTAGGGTCTAAGCCCTTCATGCACCTATAGTCCCATGCAAACAAGTCAATAATCTCAGTTAATAATGCACGGAGATCTTGTTTAAAAGCCTCATGCAAACCCACTCTAATTTTTACAAGCCGAGGATTTAGGTCATCACCCAGGTTACATGTGATTAATTGATCCTCCAGGAAATAAGATTGGTACCAACCCAAGGGTATTGTCCATCCTTTGATGAAGATGCTTTTGTAGGTGGGCGAGGTCCAATATATCCTCTGGATAAGATTCAGTCTCAACCGAGGTAGGTTGGATAGTACAAGATATTGGAAACCAGTGGTCTAGAACGTTTTGTAAGTCCATCGTTCCTAAGAAGAGGAAGTCCTAGTTGGCTTAAAGGAATGCCATTTCCTCATCATCCAAAAGCCCGTCTAGCATATGGATTGGTTCAGGTACATAACGCCTAGCATGTATCTCACATGGCTTAATATCTTCGAGGTGAACATTGTATTTATGATAGTTACATTTGAAAATCAATTCATGTGATGACCAATCTTGCAAAACCTTGGGGTGCTTCAGGAAAGGATGATTGAAAAGTGAATTATAGTCCAGGCTAGACTCAGATAGATCCAAAAAAAAAAGTCATGTAAAAGACAATACCCTAGAGCATAATTGGAATGTTACAGACTAACCCCACTAGATGTATCTTAGACTGATCAACCATATAGACAAAGAACTTCACTGCTTCAGTTTGATTCTAGCCAAGCTTCTTGCATAAAGCTATAGTGGTAATATTTACTCTAGGGCCACCATCTATAAGAACATGCATAATTTTGTGATTCATATACCAATCCGTAATCAAAGGAACCACATGATCGACTGTTGTGTCTAATTTTGGGTGTATAGTAGTTGTAGCTAGTGTTGAAATCGAGATGAAACTTTTGTTGGAACTTTTTTTGTGTGCAAGGACAAGGGTCAACGGTTGTCCCAGAGGCACGATAATCGGAGCTTTAGATAAAATGTCCCATGCTTTGCTATGAGACGACTTTTTTGATGGTTTGTCAGATGGTGCTAATGGTTTTGGTATTGAAGATTTTGGTGCAATTGATATGGATGGTTCTATTGTTTGAGCAATGACTGGTACAGGGTCGGGGAAGACTATAGCTTCATCTTGGGCCCATTTTGCTTCCATTAATAACATCTATTGCTGCTCCTTAAAACCTGGTTCAAATGCTTCGACGACTAGTTGCAGGACTTTGCCCGATCATGTCTGGACAATAGCAGCTTGTGCTTCTATAGGTCTAATGATGACCATGTTTATCATTGGATTTTGTATGTCCTTTTGTTTTTTGTATTCTTAAGAATCCTTACAACGTCTACAATGTGGCCCTATTCACCACAAAGATGGAAACATGGCTGGAATGTTTTGTTAGTGGTATTGGCAGATCTGTGGTTCCAACATGATTGATTGAAATTCTCTAGTTCTAGGCCTGGAAGTTTGTATAGGATGAATAAACTATGTTCCGAAGATGACGGGGAACATAATTTGCTACAGGTTCACTGGGCTCCTATATAAGAACATTTATTGCTAGACAATTCTGCTTCTTGGCGTTGTAAGGGCACATTTCTATAAAGTGACTCCCGTTCTCACAGATTGCACAATAGACCTAATTAAATGCACAATTTGTTTCCACATGTCCTTGATTTTTACACTTTATGCAAAATACTTCTTTCAAAATGTCTTCAGATTTACTTCTGCTAGTCTTCAACCATTCTAGATCTTCTGCAAATCCACCAACTGTGTTCTAGCTACAAGGCCATTTCAATAACAACATCCAGTGTCATACAACCAATGCACCAGATTATCATAACTTGACATAGTTATGGGTTAAGACCATTAAGAAACCATTGGGTGATGACATCAATCAATAAGTTTGCATTTGCCCTAGGAAGCTATCAGAGATGAGTATGAGAGATTATGGCATACTCTTGCACACCCTAGTTTGGTTTTTGTTTGTTATTCGGCAAGAAGTCAAAAATTTTTGCTATATTTTTCTTTAACCGGAATCTTTTTAGGAAAGTGTCTTGAACATTATCATAGCGTCGAAAGTGATTTACATCAAATTTTATTAGCCACCATGGTGCTTCATTAACCAAAGTTGGTTGAAAGACTATTGCTTTGTATTCATCATCAGTTGGGTTATCTAATACATTGTAATTGATTTCAAATGTGTGGACATGAGCATCAGGATCATCATCTGGGAATCCATCGAAGTTAGCATA
>MU260315.1:175000-207500 GCA_020310875.1 Ceratopteris richardii
CCATAATCGAGGCATTTTTGGGTCTGACAAGCATAGAAGCTCTATTATGAATACAAGAGACTCTTGTACAAGCCACCCTCTACCATTCTACCTTTTGGATGTGCTCTCTAATAAACAAACCTTTTTAATTTCTTCATGAACCGCTCTAAGAAGAACATCCATCAACCGTAGATAATTCTTACTATTGCAACTTCATCAACCACGTGAACTATATCGGCGGCGTTCTTTTTCGATGCTTATACCAATGAAAACCTTTCAATGGTTATACCAATGCCCAAGTGACTATCAGTCTAGCTAACACGGTCTTTCTAGACATTTCCAATGGTCATATCGACACTAGGGCATGACTATCGGTATGGGTAGCATCGGTATACTCCTCATAGAGTGTAGTGTCTAATCCATTCATGTCAATATATATGCATGGGAAAACCTCCTTATACTTGCTCAAAAGTTGAATCAAGGTGACACGGAAGGATGCTAATTTTCTCACTATATCGGGATTCTTTCCAAATTAACAACTTTTAACTGGTCCTCTGCGATATAAATACATGTCTTGTAATTTTCCTATTGAAGCTCCTTCATTAGCCTATCTTACAAATCTTCTTGTGTTTCTATTGTGGGAGTTACATGAGCAAACCACCAACAACAATGTATATTATTGATTGGCCATGGCCTACACATCAATTAACCCAATCGTCCAAAGATCCTTATTAGCTTATAGAAAGTAGATTTCTTCATCTTGTTCCAAGCTATCAATCATATGTGTGGGTTAATACGATGGGAGAACAATTGCCAATGTTGTTCTTTCCCAATTTCGATGGATTGGGTTAATACGATGGAGGAACAATCGCCAATGTTGAGGCCTACACAAAAACATTGTCCTATTTTCTAACATTAAAACATATATTGGTTGTAATGACTCGTAATATTGTCCAAGGCACATGCCACCACTACTAAAGGCTCCTCAATCAAGATCATATTCGTTGTATGAGCATTCAATTTTGACTCACACTTCTTACGATCATACTCCTGAGTCTCAACACAATTCTGTTCGATGTGATTGATCCCATCACAAGATCTATACCTAGGTGGTCCGTGATATTGGGATCTTCGATAGCCTTGTCCTCCTTGATAATGCATCCCTTGCTATTGTGTACACCTTTGACTAGTTTTTCTCGACATTGTTAGTATGTTCAATACTAGCTTAGTAGTGTTCATAGGTTGAACTAAAATCGTTTGAGGGTATACAACGATTCTTCGAATTCCATAAGCATCATATAATACCAAATTACTAGTCAGCCCTCGGTGCGGATTTTCGCATTACACATACAACTATCCACATTGTGATTGGAAGTTTCACAGATAGGGCAGTATTGATTTTCTTATTCATTGCATAGTTGGCCATCAAATGTCCTTGATCCCTGCAAAGCAGACAATAGACCTTTTTCATCGGGTCCATCATGGCCATATTATAAGATACTTTTGGTTGTGGTGCCCCATTGGTAGAAAGTGCTAATCCCAATTGCTGCTTCATGCCATTAGAAAGCAAAATCATAACAATTAAATGTGCCATCCTAAATGTGTCGATAAGACTCCTAAATGTGGGATCCATCTAAGAACCAACATTTAATCACTTTTTATGGTGGCCAAGAAGCAAGAGGTAACTGCAGATACATATTTTGGAAAAGACTAGCAAACTCGTTAATTATCTGGGTGGAAAATTATTTCATATGCTACAAAGAGTGATAAATCTAGGGTAGAATTTGAAACTTCCTAAATCAAGATAAAAATGGCACTTAACTCATCAAAGGTAGCATATAGGATCTCAAATACCCCGAGTTTTTTGTCTTCAGCATAGCGCTGTGTTCCTCCACTAATTCTGTTCTTTCAAGTGAAGGCTTTTTTGAAGCTTGGGTCTAAGACTATGGGTGCGCTAGCGGTTAAAGAGGTCTCCAGTGTGTTTTTAGATTTTTTGTGCAGCAGTTCTTGCCCTCTGCACATGGTGCTCCCTTTCCTTATCATGTTGGTGTTTAAATTGGTTCTTTGTACTTATTTAGTATCCCTATTTTGAAGTGTGAAACAATGAAGGAGCCATGGCAAGAGAAGCTTTGATAGTATAAGTGGCTCATGGGAAAAAAAGTATAGTTCTGGCGTAGTTAAGTGTGAGTTTATACCGCATTGGAGCTTCATGTTTTTTTCGTTCACCCTTTTCCAAAGTAGGGTGTTGCTCTTTGGTTGGCTGTCAGCCTCATGTTGGGTCCCCCCTTCTCTTGCTTTGGATCATGGTAGGGGATGTCCTTTCCCTGGTAATTAGTAATTGGGGTCTAACACCGAAGGACAAGGCCCCAAGAGATCCATTGAGCCTCTTTGGAATTAGACTATCTATTGTCACTCTTCTTATAGAGAACATCTTGGCTAAGCAAGAAGAACTAAAGAGGATTTTCCTCATTGAAAAGATGTTTGGGCCTAAGCCACCTCTTGAGTCCCTCCGGTAATGGTTCTATAAGGAATGGCTTCCACATGGGTTGATTGTTTGAAAGTGTCAGTTTTTGCTACCAAACAGCATGCTCATGGAGTTTGAAAATGAGGATATGGCCTTTCAATCTTTCCAAGTTGGTGTCTAGCATGTAGACACACAACATTATGCCTCTTCAAATTGTTCCCAGATTTCACCCCAAACAAATCAAAACAATCATGTTATCTACTTTGGGTGGAGCTCCCTACCTCCCCTGCTTCCTCTATGGATTTATTAGAGAGATTGTTATGCCCATTGGTGGACCATTGGCCTCTAGGAAAGATGTGGAACCTCTTATTGATGAAGGCACAACATACTCGTTCAAGTCTGCATCCTCAATTCTGCATTGAAGCAGATCTTAACCAAGATCTACCCACCAAAATTTTCATAGACATAGGTGAAGAAGAGCCTCTTGAACAAGAAATAGTACACAAAAACTTGCCTAATGCATGATTTCACTGTAGAGTGCAAGGCCATAAGTTATCACTGACGAAATGATCAAGAAAATGTGCAAGTTACAGTTAACAAAGTCTTGATGACCCAAAGGACTGAGGGTTGTGGATTAGAAGAATAATTGAGAGAAAGTTAACGAAACGCTACTCGAGGGACAAAACAAGGGGGCCTTCACAAAAGTGAGTTATAGGAGGAGATGAATCCCCAATTGTTTAGGGATAAGTCCCTCTTGCTTCGTTCATGAAACAAATATCTTCAATAATCTAGAAAAAGAGATCAATCTTTTTGACTACTCCAATGAAACGAATCAACAACTGACTCATGAGGAAATCATGGAAGATCACTTCACAAGCAAACAAGACAATCAAGAAGAACTCAGCAAAGTAGATAGCCTTGCCCATGAAAGAGTTATTGGATAGATGATTCCCAATCAGGTTCTTCAAACATTTGCAATGGTGGTTTCTTAGAAAGGGAAACACCTAACAAGGTTCAGATGGAAGAGCCCCCTTAAAGGATGACCCATGTGTTAGGAACCCTCAACTTCAAGGAGAAGAGACAAGAAAAAAGAGGGACAAGTTCTTGACCAACAAAGACCTCAACCTTCATAAACGATTATAGTTTTGTTCAACACTCGTGGACTATTAGACCCCTGAAGAGTGGTAGTGATTGCTCAATGGCTTTGAGATAAAAACATCAAACTAGACTTTATCTATATTCAAGAGATCAAAACTGATGGTGTTGAACTTCAGAAGAGACTTAAGCGTATTTTGGCATCTCATTTGTGGTTCACCACGCAACACCCATAGGGGAGTGATCGTGTGGTTGTGGGCTCAGGCCAATTTGGCATACACATTTGTTGGAGATTGTGGAAGATCGGAACCATCGATGGGTTTCTACTTCTTTTAAGGGCCCTCTCTAGTTGAACATTGCATCGGTATATGTGCCTAATCTAGACATAGAAAGATTGATGACTTGACATTCTCTAGATTCCCTATCCTTTGAGATCATCCTATGCGGGGGCTTTAATATGGTGCAATTTTTCTTGGATAGATGGGACCAAAAGGGGTGAATTCTTGACAATCATGAGAAACACATTTGAGACTAGGTTAAGCACCACCATGATTTGATGAAAGTCAAAGATGAGCATGGCTTTCCTTGGTTGAACTTCTAGTTAGGAGCTGATTTGCAAAAAGCTAGACTTGATAGAAGCTATATTACACAACATATGATTGACAAGCTAGATTTCCCATCCCTCTCTCAATGTGTTGTTTTAGTATTGTTTCATCATTATCCAATGGTTCTCACCTTTAGATCACAATCAAGGCTTAGGAAAAACTCCCTTGTTTCATGTTGATCCTTTAACACTCTCCCTCTCTTTGGTTCAATAGTTGATCTCCTCAAGTTGGATCAAGGCTTTTAACACCCATGCCTATCCAACCAAATTTCGGAAGTCAGCTATCAAGAAAAATCAATTTCTATTTAGCAAGGCTAAGAAGGAGATTTTCTTAGCAAGGCTAAGAAAATCTTTATTGTAAGCTCTTGTGTCAGGATGAAGTAAATAAAGGAAATTATCACCTCTAGATATGACTTTGAAAAATTAGAAGCAATCTTAGATATGAAGAGGAAACCAAAGAAAGAAACTGTAGATGTATTTTAAAGATCGGCATGCAAGGAAATCTGATCAACCAACTAATGTAAAATCATGAAGAAGATGCAACACAAGGAAGAGCTACCATACTTGATTGACAACAATGGGATGGAATGCACTACTAATGAAGGGAATATTGAACTAATTTCAAACCATTTCCGTCAACTCTTGATGGTTTCCACTCCAATATTCTATCAAAGAAGAGATTACATGGCCAACATCCCTAGAATTAGAACAAAAAAAAATTACACCAATTATGTTGCATCTTCTTGAGGCCCCCCCCCTCTCTAAAACAGAGATTGTATAAGCTATTGATGCTCTACTCAATAATGTATGGATGCTCTCACCAATGAGTTGTTCAAGACATTTAAGAGTGTTTTGATGAAATTGTTGCCCCTGGTATGGTAAAAAGCCATGCACTTCAATGATTTGCCTAACTTCCTCGATGATGGTGTGATGAAACTCATTCACAAAAAAGACAAAAAAAAGGAAAACAGCTAGATCACTATGGTGCAAACTACCTATCAGATCTTCACAAAGGCCCTTGAAAATCGCATTGCCTTCCATCTTTGCTCTTCGATCAATGAGGATAAAAAAGGATGCATAAAGGGAAGATCCATCATGGAGACCATTATGGATGTGTGGGAAGGCCTAGAATTTGCTAAGGAATCTTCTCAGAATGTCCTCTTCATCAAGATTAATTTTGATAAAGCTTATGATCACGTTGAGTGGGACTTCATTCTCCAATTCCTAAAAGATATCAGTTTTGGAACTAAATTCATCAAGATGATTGCAAAATCTATGGAACATCCCTCAATTCGGGTTAATATCGATGGTCAGATCTCTCAAAAAATCACATTAAAGTGCTCCAATGGACAAGGCTACCCCCTAGCTCCACTTCCATTTGTTATTGCTACAAATGTCCTTAGCTACTTCATTAATCATCATGTTGAGCCTGGGTAGATCCATGGGCTTTGACTCCTCCATGATAATGAGACTTTTTGCCAATGACACAAATCCTTTTGTGCATAATGATATAAATAGTATCACCACCTTTGGGCAAGTCTTAACACATTCTACACTGCTTCCAATTCGAGAATAAATCACTCAAAAATAACTTTCATGCTATTGTAGGGCCCCCTCAAAATTTTTGGTTAACCAGGGATTTCAAGAGCTCTAAAGGTGGACAAATGTTCTATTTGCTTGGAATTCTAATGGCTTTTGATGTTTCCATGGGTCAATGGTGGAATTAGGTTCTTGCCAAGCTTGATAGAATCTAAGTTACTAGAAGGGCATTCAACTCAACCTTGCAGGGTGTGCAATGGTGATTGACACCTTCTTGCTTTCATTGACTTTATAATTTTTTACATGTTGGAGACCGAAAGACAAAGATTTAACAAAATTGGAAAGTAATTATAGAAATTTTCTCTAGACAAGAGATCCTAACAAGATAGGTATGCCTAAAATCAAATGGACTATTTGTTCTAGCCAAAAGACCATGGTGGCTTGGGTATTTCGGACATTGGAGAGATGGAAAATAAGATGGATGCAGTGGATGATCAAAGTATGCTGCAACTTGGAAGAGTCCTCGACAAAATTGAACCAATGAATTATTGGCTCAAAAACATGTAGCATGTTTTTATGATATTATATGATAGTCTTTGAAAAAAGAACAAACATTTTAGTGTTTTATGTCTCAATATGATATAGAAAGACTCGTCTAGTGTATAACTAAATAATGAGCATCCTATGTAAATAATGAGCGTCCTATGTAGTAATAATTCTTTTATTATAAAAAAAACTTTTCCAATTCTCAAGGCATGTGATAAATGATTACATGAAGTTGAATTAACATTAGAAAATTTATTATAATACAAAGATTTTTTTTCTTGTGAAGATATTTGTTTCTTTTCATACACAAGTGTGTAGAGAAGATTTTTTTTATTGATCATAACCAATCGTTTATACATTTTGTATTATAAATTAAGGTTTTTTTTTTAAGTTATACTCTTTGCGGAATATCTAGGTATAATACTTTATGAGGTCTGAAAGTCTTCTTGCAATTTTTTTATTATTACAAACGTATTTGTTTTTTAAGAAAACGACACTATAGATAGTGTCATGTTTTTGTACAACACTAGTGTTAAAGAAAGAAACATTTGCACACTAGTGTTAAAGAAACATTTGCATGTGATCTTATGTTGAAGTACATTCTATTATGAATGGGGAAGCTTTTTCTTTGCACACTATGGAAAATATGAATATGTCAAAATTCTTGAACCATAAAACCTTCAAATTACTTTGAACTCTCTTAACCATTCCTCACTTAGAATTTTTGTTATTTTCAGATTTGTTTGCAATTCAAGTCTCCATTTCTTAGATATTGCATGTTGTAGATTTGGGACATTCCATTTGCACTACAATCTCTTCAAGTCAGTCGCTTTTGTTCATCCATCCCATTAGTAATTCGAAGCCTCTTTAGGTTATTGAGCTGCTCCAGGATTCTCTATACATGATGTGGTTTGAAATTTAATTTTTCGCTTGACTTTTCATATTCAAATATGTAGGAGGTCATACAAGATCCGAAGTTTTGATGTTGAAGGATCACTATGTTGTACATTGGGATTATACGCATTTTTTGAAGCCTCTTTAGATATTCAGCAATATAAAATATACTTTATAGATAAAAAATAGGATTTTTTTCTTATAATTTTCAATATGGGAAACCCTAATAAGAGGCATTCAATAAGAACTACAAATTAAGAAAATGTAGATTTAATATCCCTAAAAGTAGGTACGAAGAAACCCTACTAAATTGAGGAGGAGAAAAATACTATTTTCGGTTCTTTTAACAAATAGACACATTGAGCGACTATCTTTGGTTCTCTTAGTCTCTCTTGTGAACTTAGAACCTTCACCATCTTGAACTTGGCCTTTTTTCTTGTTATTGTTGCTCATTGTACCCATGAAAACGAAAACTGAAGCAACAAACTACTACCTCACATCATTCGATGGAGGGGATGCCTTCTCCTTCTGATTCGACAACAAAAGCTGGCAAGTAAGATTATGGAGTGGGCTCCCTTAGTTCTGCTGATTAGATCTTTACAAGGTTCATTTAGACTCATGATCTTCTTCATGTTTACGGTGATACGAAAGGTCAAACCATACTATCCTTATACAAGGATGGATGTACACATTTTTATTTCTTATCATATGATCTAGGGAATTATCATATGATATGTCTTTGACACAAAGGAAACCATCCTAAACTTCACACTACATTTGATTTTATTATCTCATTATTGGTTTGGAATTTGGAGAAAATAATGCTTCCATCACGCCGAAACATGCAAAACCCTAAGATCGATTGCGTACTTGCTTGATTCTGATAAGTAGAGGTCATGTTTCCTATTGTTGACATCATTTATGACCATCAATTTATCAAGACTGCCTTCATCGAGAACAGGGGCCATGTAGATTATTCGTGAAGAACTCTTTTTGCTCTAAAGGATTTTCAACAACAAGTGCAAGAGATATGAGAGAAGCAAGAAAGAATCCAACACGAGAATATTCAAGATGTAATCAGAGAGCTTCAAAGAGAAATCCAAGAATTGCAAGTCATAGTAATTAAGTCTTCTTCATGTACACTAGTACACCCATGACAAGTAGTATGAAGAAAGGTCCAAAGGTGAGCATGCTTGAGAAATTTGATGGGACACAAGCAAAGTTTCAAGGATTTCTACAACAGGTGAAGCTATTCATAAGAATGCAATCAGTAAGAATGCAACCAGACAGGTACCCAGATGATGCATCCCAAGTAGGACTCATAGGAACTCTATTATGTGGCCCTACTCTTTTCATGGTTTGCACCTATCCTTGATAAGAATATGGACATTTTTTATGATTTCAAGGCCCTTGTTTGAGAGTTCATGTGGGGATACCAATTGTTCACGTGTTGTTGAAACAAAGCTAAGGAAGCTATATCAAGGAAATAGGTATGCTTCTATCTATGCATAAACATTCAAAAAAATCATTTGTGATGTCACATGGCATGAGGATTATTTTATTGGAAAGATCTTGAAATTCTTGCATATTTTAATCACTTTTACCATGAGTTGGCCAACCTTTGGCCATGGTTTGATCAGCTGAATTTGATTATGTTCAATCTGTAGGTGGGGTCCCTAGTGTAAGGTTTCCCCATATCATAATATTTCGAATAAGCCTATGGTAATTAGGTATATTATTAATGATAAATTATTTAATTTAGGTCTCTAATTTTCATACATCATGCCAATTATTCACCAGCACACAAACCTTGATCGTGAAGAGCACTCCTACTACACACATCGCAAGAACTCACGCATCCCATACTGTTCCCAACCAAGTACCACTTAGAAGGATAGAGACAACAAAAGAATTCTAGGTAATGGATAGATAAAAAAAACACATACACACACACAAGGTGTAAAATGTCTACCATATAGTTCGAAATGTAGATATATTACCCCTCATTCACATAAGTTTTCCTCCATGACCACAAATTTGAACCTGCCATCTTCCACATAAATGGATGAGTGACAAACCGCAAGGAGCACTATGAAGTTTAAATACTAGGTTAAACATACATGGATG
This sequence comes from Ceratopteris richardii, assembly GCA_020310875.1. NCBI lineage: Eukaryota > Viridiplantae > Streptophyta > Polypodiopsida > Polypodiales > Pteridaceae > Ceratopteris > Ceratopteris richardii. The sequence continues at coordinate 184,249 of MU260315.1, forward strand.
AGTGACAAACCCCAAGGAGCACTATGACGTTTAAATACTAGGTTAAACATCACTTCTCATGAGCACATGGGATCAATGCTCTCCAATCTTGCAAACGTTTTATATGGATGCATCTATAGACCATATGAAAAGAGCCTCTATCATACACCCATAGAAAATTAATAGACATTTTGCTCTTCTAATTTTTGCTAGTCCCCATAGAAAATTAATAGAACATTTTTGCTCTTCTAAATTTTTTACAAAATTGATGACTATAGTATAATCTACTGATAAATTTGACCTTCAAAATTTTTCAGTTGTTCAAAACAAATGGACTTCTTTTGCTAAGACTATCATATATGTACCTCCTACCGGGAATGTTGTGTAGAAGGGGAAACTCAAATAGAAACATTAAGGTGATGGCGCTATTTTGGGAGAGCCACAAGGCGAGGTTTTACTTGAAGAAACATGACCAGTTACAACAACAAGGTTTTGGCTCAGCAAACCCTTTCCTTTCGAAATCAAAACATCCGACACTTTCATGGACCTAGGCGCCTCATGCATCTAGTTCATCTCCCTCAAGGGAGTTTCTTGTAATTCAGATATCATGTTTTATACCTATAGTCCTGGTTTGTGGGATCCCTTGTATTCCATCTAGTCGAGTTATTCATACCTATTAGTCTCGGGTTGTGGGACTTCTTGTACCAATTACATATTCTTGTATTATTTTCCCTAGATGTTTGATCTTATAATCAAAAGAATAATTCCAAAATCTTGTCTAGTCTAGTCTGAGGGCACATCTAGAGCCCCCCTTATGTTTTGGCAAGACTACCTTCATCAAGACCACGGACTATGCAGATTATTCATGAAGAAATGTTTTTTGCTCTAAAGGCTTTTCAACAAGTGCAAGAGATATTAGAGAACCAAGAAAGGATCCAATACTAGAATATTCAAGATGTAATTAGAGAGCTTCAAAGATAAATTCAAGAATTGCAAGTCATAGGAAATAAGTCTTCTTCATGTACACTAGTACACCCATGGAAAGTAGTCTGAAGAAAAGTCCAAAGGTGAGCATGCTTGAGAAATTTGATGGGACACCAACAAAGTTTCAAAAATTTCTACAACAGACGAAGCTATTCATAAGAATGCAACTAGACAGGTACCCAAATGATGCATCCTAAGTAAGACTCATAGGAACTCTATTATGTGGCCCAACTAAGACTCGTAGGAACTCTATTATGTGGCCCAAGTAAGACTCATAGGAACTCTATTATGTGGCCCTGCTCGATTGAACTTTTAAATATTTTGGTTGAACTTTGAAATATTTTCTTTTTTCTAGAAATCTCTTTAACTTGAATGTCTCTACCTTTCTTACGAACTTCCTTCTATTGCCTACTAAAGCTTCCTTTGTCCATCAATAACTCTTCAAAACCTTGTCTCCCTTATTGGAATCTTTTTCGTTTATTTGAAACACTTTCGCGAAACATGAAACGGTCAACTTCATGAAACATGAGTTTCGCGAAACATAAAGCATGAATCAACTTTACAACTTTACAAATGTAGATACATCTCCTCGTTAGCGCTACTAATACGCGTCTTTCCATTTTTTTTTTAGAACCACATTTTTCTCCAAATTTCAGAAGAAGCATATGTCTGTTTCTAAGTAAAACTGAAGGCCTCAAAACCCAAATAATCTCTTTTTTACACCCATAGAAAATTAATAGACATTTTGCTCTTCTAAGTTTTGCTAGTCCCTATAGAAAATTAATAGAACATTTTTGCTCTTCTAAGTTTCTACGAAAATTGATGACTACAGTATAATCTACTGATAAATCTGGCCTTCAAAATTTTTCAATTGCTCAAAACAGATGGACTTCTGTTGTACCGGGAATTTTGTGTAGGAGGGGAAACTCGAAGAGAAATATTAAGGTGATGGCGCTGTTTCGGGAGAGCCGCAAGGTGAGGTTTTACCAGTTACAACAACAAGGTTTTGGCTCAGCAAACCCTTTCCTTTGGGAGTCGAAACGTCCGACACTTTCATAGACATAGGTGCCTCATGCAGCGCAGGATCGTACTGCTGTACGACCAGCAACGAGCACCGCACGTCAGAAAACGGCGCTGCAGTCAGCGCACCGGCCACAGGGCCGAGTTCAGGGTAATCTAACTGTGGTCCAGAAAGGACTGTAAATAAGCGAGCTGGCTTTCTCCCCCTCCCAATAATCACTAAACTCCATTCGTCCATCTTCCCTACTGCAAAGGCCGCTTCAATAGGATCAGACACTGATTTCTCTTCAAAGCTTATGGATAGCCCATTGTTTTCACTGACTTTTCTGGTTAAGTTTCCCTTCGCTAATGCCAAGCATTCCGCATCCAGCTTGCTCTCAAGCCCCCAATCTACGCTGTCTGCCATATATTCGAAGAACCCCATGTGCCCAGAACGTTTGGAGCTGAAAGACAACCGACTGACTCCACTGCTTTCACTAACCAAATGCTGCTGCGGCGTTGTGACTGAAAGTGTATGGATCTCTGAAGGTTCTGTGCATATGAACCTAAACACGCGGAGCTTCACTCCTGGATGCTCCGCCATACGGTATCCAAAAGCGAGAGCTTCACGATCATCCGAACCGCCGAAGAAAAGCACAGCGACATTCTGATCCACGCTACTGGAGGAAGCAGATGTCATTCCAATTCCGCGATCGACAAGAATGCCCACTGTACACGGAGCGTGACGGAGTACTTTCTGGGTAACATGACGAAGTCCAGAACTATGCCCTTCCCACACACCGCTAATGGGGTTGATATTCTTATAGAAAGGAAGAATAATTGCTGTGATGCGCTTATCCTCGGCAGTCATGCATATATCTTCATGCATGTCTTCAAACCGAGAAATGGCAGTCATCGGCCTCAAAGTAACCTTGCTAAGCTGGCCAAAAGCTTCAAAGGCTACCACAATGTTGTTACTATCGCTGACATGTTCATTGTCCCAGAAAGGACGTCCATTTCTCCGCAATCTCTGCACTTTCATAATCGAAGAAGGACGCTCCGACAGGTGTAACAAGTGTAGGATGTACATGTGCAGAGGCCGACGCCGCAAACCTCTAACTGCCTCCACCAAGTTGATGATTGCATGAACATTTGGCATACCATGGACGCATGTCAAAAGACGCAGCTCTGACTCTGTTGTGACCTTGTCAATAGGAAGTTGAAGTGTTCTGCGAGTGTAAGGAACAGGGTTTCTCGCAGGCTTGTATAGCCACATGACCATAGGAGTGGTGAGGAAGGTTGTAAACAAAGCCATAAGTACCATAATTGCGAATGTTTCGTCATTTAAGACCTGCAGGGGATAAATAATAAGAGATTGTTTGCCTTAGATTGGAAAGCCAAATATTGATGATTAGCAGCAGAAGAGTAGATACATTACATTTCGGTCCTTCCCAATGTTGAGAACGATGAGCTCGACGAGCCCCTTTGTGTTCATCAGAAAGCCCAATGTAACTGATTTCCTTAAACCCATCTTGTTCAAATAAGCTACAACAGATGTTCCAATTATCTTCCCACCACAAGTTGTAATGATGACGAGGACAAGTAGACCACCAGCCTTACCACCACGTAGGGATCCAATGTCAGTTTTAAGCCCACTTACAGCAAAATACAGCGGAAGCAAAAGGATGGTAACAAAGTCCTCGAGCTTTTCAGTTAAGGGGCCAGCAAAGGAGCCGTCCTTTGGAATGACAAGACCAAACACGAAAGCCCCGAAAATGGAGTGAATGCCAATAGCATCAGTTATAAACCCTGACACCAAGACAGCTGCGAGAGTCACTGCAACATACATTTCGCTGACGGGCTCATTCTCAATAGTTTCCCTGGCTATCTTGACCATTAGAGGCTTAATTGCTATAAACATGAAGATCACGAAAGCTATACCACATAGAAGAACCCAGAGAGCTACCATAGGACTTTTGCCAGACGCAGACAGTGCTACAGCCAAGGCCAGCAATACCCATGCAACAACATCGTTGACAGCCGCTGCAGACATTGCCATCTGACCTACATCAGTTGTTAAAAGCCTTCTTTCGGCAAGGATTCTGGCAAGTACCGGAAATGCTGTTATTGACAAAGCAACGCCCATAAAAACAAGAAAAGGGCTAAAATTCTTATCCTCCGCAATGGTACGGTGTAGTATTACCGAGACACCAACACCTGCTACAAAAGGGACAGCGATTCCTGCAGCCGCAATGGACAAAGCCTGTTTGCCCGTCTTCTTGACGGAGGCAAGATCAAGCTCTAAACCTACCAAGAATAAGAAAAAGAGGAGTCCTAGATCTGCCACAGTCTCCAAAAGGATGAAGCTTTGACTGGGAAAAATTTTGGCTTTATAGCGTTCTATCCGGCCAAGTGCCGAAGGGCCAAGAAGAACCCCACCCTGCCATCACAAATACCGAAGTTAGTATATATCGCAACTGCACAAGTGTAATCTGTATCAGACATCCTTACGTTGATCCTAAAGGCAACATAGAATTTAACAGTAATAGATACATAATCATTATTGATGCTGCAGGGTGCAGGGCGCTCAACATAATATTCCATATGCATGCATTTATGCACATCCAATCACCCTTATCTTGTCAGTCTTCAGTATAACGGACTATGCTATGGGATTGAGAAAAGCATAAACCTTGCAACCAGTGCTTGTATTATTCAATTAATAGACTGTTTGTTCAAGAGATTTTTTATGAGAATAATTGCAATGAATGGATCATTCATTCACAGAAACAGAATAACAATTCTACGAATTATTGACGATATAATTGTTCTTCCGCTTCTAGTGAGGGAAACTTCTGGTATGCTGTAACAACAAGGCTAATCAACTCTACGAAGACATACGCATCATGCATGTATTGACAGAAACTCAGCAACGCGTACAAAACCACGACTGATGTTCCCAACTGGTATTAATTAAACGTCAGCTTAAATTTCCAAATGATAACGCCACCGATACACTATAGATATCCAAGTGCTGAGAAGATGATCATCCATGAACACTATAGATATCCAAGTGCTGAGAAGATTGACCTAGATATCTATATTGGATCTGAGTATACCTCCATGATCATCCATGAACATCAATAAGAGGATGAAGTTCACTATATCTGATTCAATTCTAAAACACCATTGCTGACATATTTCGTCGAATAATAATTTTATGATTAACAGAAATCACAAGAGCTTGCAATGTTACAGAAAATATGGCTTATATGTGCCATGCGCATGATTCTATCAGCAGACCTCGTGTACTACAGAAAAGAAACTTGTTACAAGCAGTACTTCGGATAGATTGATGCATCCCACTTCAGAATAGATTGCTTCTCATACCAAAAACAAGATTCCAGGATTAGAATTCCTAACTCATGGCTTGATACGGAGTCGAATAGCATATTAGGTTAGCATCCTAATGTGCCTTTCGTAAGGGTCTGCAGTTCAAAGACACTCTATGCAGACATTTACATATGCAAAAAAAAATCATTCTATAGAGCTACGAAGAAAATAACTACTGAAGTACATTAAGAACAAAATAAACAAAAACAATGACTGCAAGAATGGCTCTCTTGGAAGATCTAGGCACAAACCGATGGAATGCTCATAACAACGATAGGAATAATAATAATAGTAGCAATAATAGTAATAATAACAACAATAATAATAATAACAATAAACACTACCACCACCACAACAACAATAATAATAGATGTCGTTTTGTGTAGATGTGCTCCAATTTACTCAAGCACACAAGATGCTGGAGATTCAGACAGACGCCTTCTTATAGCTGGTGCCTTCTCTGTTTCGGGATTGGAACGGAAGGAAACTACTGCCCGGTCTCGCCATCTACAACTTGATGGATTCTGTTTCCACTGTAAGACTGTCCTAATTGATCACATCCAACTTGCTTATCAGCTAATGGAGTCAATGCACACCATGCAGGTTATAAATTGTACAAAGTGGAAGAAGACAGCATTCACGAGAGAAACAATACAGGCTATGAAATTGCACTTAAAGCAGGAGGTTAACATTCGCTAAATTAAGAAAGACGAAGAGTGATAAGCAGCACTTACTACTATCTCTGAGATAACACGTGGCTGCTTAAGATGTTTGAGAGGAACGGCCAGTGCGCGCGTGACTAAGAGGACTAGGGATATCTGAACGAAAAGCAAAGGCAATGCGAAATCGAGCGGATTGTCTCCTTGCCAAACTCCATTAGACGTTGCCTTCATCGACACCGAGCAGGAAGAATTCCCTGTGTTGATGATCGCCATCATTGGATTGCATAACGCAAGGAACCGAACTGGGAGACGGAAACTGGTTTCAGGCGGCAAGACAGCGGCAATCGCGAACAACTGAAGAAGAATCCGGTTGATGAACTCAGAAGAAGAGGACGGGATGGAGGAAAAACGGCGGAGTAAGGGAAAAATGTCCACGCGAAGATGGGAAATGGCACTGATCACCTGCAGGTATGCTCCTCGACAACATGAACGTATATATGAAGTGTTTATATGAAATCCTTCGATATTTTGAGTGAAGGACACTTGGAGACGAGACAGTTAAGGGCTCTCATATTTGCCTAACTTAAAAGAAATACGGTGCCGCTGGAGAAGTGGTAGCGACTCGCGAGTCGACATCTTAGGAACCCCTCAACGCTCAATAGTTCATACATAACTCACGAGACTCGAAAGGTTTTTTTTTTTAAATGGAGGTTAGGCTGAGGCCTAGACGAGTAGGCTGAGGCCTACTCCTCCAGGCTTTAACTTTAAAATTGCAACCGTATAACGAAGGGCATAGTACCCATGGGACCTCCCTTATCCCATAAGAACAGGGGTTTACATAGCTGCGTTAAACTGCGGTCACATTTACGGTGGGGCAAGACAAACGGTGGCACATCAGCCACAAGTTACAACTTGTCAAATTAAACATGTTCCTTACATGGTGCTGGTGGGGGTTGAACCCTCGCCCCTACCTCAAGAAGCGAGAGGTCCAACCACCCGGACAAGCAACCTGGGACTGACTCGAAAGTTTTAATCTCATATAGGATTTGCACATTGATGAACCCAATATTCATTTTTTTAAGCTCCCCTCTCTCTCTACATGCATTCATCATTCTCTCTACAATTTGGTCTTTAGGCATCTATAGCATTGGACAATGCATTATAGACTCCCTCTTTTTTTTTTTTTTTTGTAATTATGCATGATTCTTCACGATGCATTCCAAGAGGAGGAAGGGAATGAAAAGAGTTAAAAAAAGTCCAAGAGGGGGAAGGGAATGAAAAGAGTAAAAAAAATTATATTGGAAGAAGAAGAATGTAACGAGAACTATGATTATGAAGCTAAACGAGGGGGAAGAAGGAAAGGGGAATGCCATAAATTTAAAACAGTAGTAATAACAACAACGATGGTAGCATGAACAAGAGTGGTACTACCTAGTTTCTTTATTGCTTTCGAGCCATCATTGTTGTATCACCTTTGGGCGATTTTAAGCATTGTTTTTTGAGATATGAAGGGTCTCATAAGTACTATATCCATTCAATACTTGTATAATTGTTCTTTCAATCAATTCAAACGAAGAAGGATTAAAATTCGATTGAAATTCCTCTTAAAAACAAAAAACAACAGCGGTACTGTCAATAGTGATGATATTCGTGATAGTAATGATGGCAATAATAATAGTAACGATGATAGTGGTAGTAGTAGTAGTATTAGTAATAGTAATGATAGTAACAGAAGTAATGATAGTAGTAGTAGTAGTGATAGTAATGATAGTAATAGTAACAACAACAATAATAGTAGTAGTAAAAACATTAACGATAATAATTTAACAATATCGTTAACACTGTACCAATAATCACAACAACAATAATGACGATGAGGAAAAAAATAAAAATAGTGATAGCAATATTTCAATAGCAACAAAAAATATAGTAGCAAGTGCAAAAACATAAGTAGCAATACCAATGTAGTAGTAATGTGGGAATAGGAACATGAGAAATAGTACCAAGACAATCTATGATTCTTAAAGGTGTATTCTAAGAAGAAGGGAAATAAGCAACGAAAACTTATATAAATGGAAGAGGAAGATTAATATGATAATTATTTATTCTTGATAGGCACATCAAAAGTGGCTCGGAAGAGTCTTGGATCATATTTTTACCAGCATCAATAATGCCCATCAAACGTTCAAGATGACTTCGGACGCTTGCAATGGCTAAAACCGTAAGATGGTTCTCATTCACTCAATTCAAGCATAGGACCGAATGACCATGAACAAATCTTGGCATAATCCTCTCATATTTTGTCCCTCATAATCATCAACATCAAGACACTGTATAGATTTAAATGAACAGCTAGAGTTCCTTGCTAGGGTAACCTTATTTCATGTATAAATCTCACATGTGGTAGCATATGAGGCGACACCATTAGCAACCTAGAAGTCTTTGAAGAAACAAGTAGCGCCATAACTATCCATCAAGTACTACGCTAACAGAACCCACACAAAATTAAATGATGTTGGCAGCTTTCATCTTCTTATCGATATTACTAAGGATACTCATTATATCATAGTATGTTGCGTAGTTCAAAATCTCAATGCATCAACATCACCAACTCATAAGAGGTAGGGGACTTCCATATGGCCATCCTTGAAAGCATGTAAATTCGTGTAGGTCAGGATCAACAAGACATGTTCATTGCGAACTTCACAAGAGAGACCAAAACTAAAAATGGCGCTATGAAAAGCCATCACTAAAAATTATAGCTCTATGAAAAGCCAAAATGGTAAAATCGAGGGAGACTAGACAAGTAGAACCCTCTAAGTTGAGATGTATTAGAGGCCAAGTTGTTACATGTGTCAATGACAGCATGCTAAGCGGATTTAATGAGAAAAATACGTGTCTCTAATAAAAGTCCACACCAAACTTCTTACTCCACACCAAAATCCACGACTTATAAATCCTCAAGAAACTGCTCTTCACTCGCCAACAATTCAGAATGACTAGTAGGCAAATCCAAACTAGCAACCGTATCTAGATATTGCTCTGATCAAGAACAAGAGAAATTAATCTCATGTGTATGTGATGTGGTGAGGATCTGTAAGATATACAAAATTTTTGAGGTAAATTGACTACAATCATACATGAGGATTAGCTCTAGACAACTTGTCTCAACTATATATAGATATGCGAACAAGGTTGATGAGTATGCATAGGGAGGGCCATATCCATGATTAAAGCTACAACATCACAGGGCTCCAAGCATCATCTAGGCGGACAAAGTACACAAAGTACATCGAATGTCCAAATGCTAGAAAATGTGACTTTCACAATGCAATCTCATATTCTTCTCATGCCAAATACATGTTCCCATGAGTGGAAGACCACTATGTGCAAGAGTTATGGTGTTCTCACAAGCTACATTCCCAAATCAATGGCTTCATTTCTGATTCAATCTTGTCAAGGAATGGATATTCAGATTGGGAGGGTATACTCACATGTTTCCTCTAACATTCTAGGTAGTGCAATGCCCTCCACTCACCTATGTGATTACAATAACAATATTGTTCTCCACATGATTAGGCATGCAAAAATAGTTGCAGATCCTCCTCCCTGTTTCTTAATCATGATTTAAGATATTAAAATGCACTTTGTAGCCAAATAGTAATAACCATGACATTTTCTAAACCATGTGTTTCATCTAAGGCTCCTCTTCTCTCCACACTAGTTTGTCTCGGTAATTAAAGGTTTAGAGGTGTATGATTTCAAAGCTTACATACATAATAAGTTCAATGAACCTCTCTTCGGTAAGTCCTTGTTTGGCATTAGGCCGGGTGGTCATATGCATGCCACAATGTGGGGTTAAAAAGGAGTTGTATTATGTTTAAGATCCTAAGTTGATTGTGCTCTTCATAGAGATTCCAAAATATCCTCTAGGTTTGATCTCAAATGATCTTTCTCCTCCTTTATTTTCATACTTGGACCTCCTCCAAGGTCTTCAAGATTATTAGATTTGAAGTTATTTGAAATTAATATGCCACTGCACATTAGAATCCTGTAGTCCTACTACATGTATTTTCTTTTGAGTAGTATAATTGGATGTATAATTGAGCCCATATTCCATATTATTGTTTTCATTCTCTAAAATTAATGACGAATAGTTTTTCTCACACCTTGCTAAAGATAGTACCATTCTTTAGCATGTTGAGTTGCTACCTTTGAAACTTAACTAAAATCATACATGTTATAGGGTAGCTTCAAAAGGTTCAAGCTAATGATAAAATTAGGTACTTGTAGAGTATTGAATATGGTAAACACTTAGCCTAGTGGTTAAGTCTCCAGGGTGGGAACAAAGAGATCTTGGGTTCAATCCCGCCACATGTGCCATTGGGAGAGTATTGTGCCTATAGACTCACTAGAGACTTCTAGAAGCATCAACTCAAATTAACACGAGTCAACTGGCGCTTTGTGGGGCTTGAATCAAATGGTGAGTACATCTACCAATAATGGATTCCAATGGAGCATGCAAAGCAATGGTGAAGATTGCACATGCATATGTGAACCTTAATCCAGAGACTATGATTGATCCCATAACGTATATAACGACAGGTTGGGTGAAGATTCATAGGTAATTCTCTTTAGCGTGGAGTCTAATTTCTTAACATTAGTATTAGAGCCTTGAAAGCTTAATGGAAAACTTGGGTTCAACATTTTCTTCCTCAAGCTTCCACGGAGAGCTTGGTAGAAGTTCCATCGATATCAACTCTACTCTTGGAGAAGGAGAAGATAGATTTCATCACGAATTTCTCTTCCCCAAATTGAACTTAACATAGCTCCACTCTACTCTTGGAGAAGGACAAGATAGATTTCTTCACGAATTTCTCTTCCCCAAATTGAACTTAACATAGCTCCACAATTCATGTGGATATTTCTATTCCTCTTTGCAAAAAAAAAAAAAAAAAAAAAAAAAAAACACTTTCGTACCTAGAGAGTAGGGGGTTCGTACCTCAAGAGTAGGAATTTGAACTCACATCCTCATCTCCAAACACGCATGCATGCTATCCATGATCAAATATGTTACTCTTTTATAGATGTAGCACGAGCTTGCCACGTGGAACATTCTCTACATGCTAAGACACCAAAATTTTTTAATCCTCTTTCCCTATATCAAGTGGATTTGAGAGTGCTTCTTTATCTTCTTTTCCTTTGAACATTAGGATTCTAAGAGCACTCAAAAGCTCTTCCTTCCTCGCTTCTTGCAAAGCTTAGAGTATATATAGATATACACTTATTCTATAAAAAAAAAACATGATTGAGACTCTATTCTTATTTAAAAAAGAGACTCATGAGTTTTTTTGTGCTTCACTATTAATTAGCATGCAGGATGGAGAAATAATGGTTGTTTTGCATGCATGGAAGAAGGCAAGCACAGTCCACAAGGATCTTCCTCTCACGATTTACTTCATTGAAGCATTGAAGGGATCAAGATGGAGAAAGAAATTTCAAGAAGAGAAAGCCTAAACCTCTAGAAGAAGAGATAAGAAGGTTTCCAATCTTCCCAAAAAAGATCAAAATCATGTTAAATACCCGGATTCTTACTAGTAAAATTTCAAGAAAGTTTTAAGTATCAGTAGTTGTGGTCTCATTCCAAAAGAATTAAGAGTTCAATTTTAAGTACAGCTTGGGAGTAAGAGTAATCAATCATCCAAGTTGGCAACATCCAAGTCTAGCAAAAAAACATTTCAGCTTCTTAGAACTTGAATAAGGGTTAAGATATTTTAAAAACAAAAAGCTCCTTCAAGTGAGATAGAATTAAAGGAAGAAAGATACGACAAGTAGTTTCCAAGTAGCCCTAAACCATAGGAATTAGTGGTACTTAAGTCTTATGGATGGTATAACTAAAACATGTAGCAATTTTTAAAAAGATTCTCAAGATTTCCAAAGATTTAAAATTTGAAAAACATTAGCATATGCATAGCCTTGAGTGGAGGGGGAGATCTCTATAAAATCCTTGGTACAAGATGTTATGATTAATAGATTGAGAAAGCGATATATTTAAGATAGAGACTAAAAGTTTTTTTCACTATCGGCTAATCAATAGGAACTCATCAGACTTGGAACAAGGTTATCCAAGTCACTGTGAATAGAAATACTATAAACCTACTAGAGTAGTATGACTTGGATCAAATTTCTAGTAATTACCTTATGACATGAGAAAATGGTTTCTAATTTTAAGTAAAGTGTCCTAAGTAGGATTGGATCTTGAAAGAATTTTTCAAGAGATGTTAATAAATAGGTGAAAGGGTCAAGAGGTACCCTAGAGCTTGAAAGGGATCGTGTGATTCTAATCAATTGAAACTCTAAGTTAAAGATCAACATCAAAGCGGATATGGTAATATGGGACATCTTATTTAAAGGTGAAAAAATGCTGAAGTATAAGTTCAAGTCTTTAAGTTTCCGATGTTGGACAACTATGAAATTCATCTTTGATTTGCTTTGGTCTAGTCGAAGTTTGGTTGCTTAATAGTGTGGGAACACTTCTTCCTACATTCTACCAAGGCCCTCAAGCCTAGAGTCGACACAATATAACTCTATTTGGGTAATAGGTAATGGATGTTGGTTATAGGCGAACCATAGTAGCAACATGTAAGTCAGATGTTTTGGCCAAATTTAGTAAAACTTCACCCTTGTCATTCTTTCTGTTCTTTGAACTAAGATCATCTTATCAAGTGCAAAGTTAGATGGTACTTAGAATGATTTGTACAAGGAACAAACCATGCAGCAATTCCTCTCTTTTTTGAACCAATCCAAAATAGGATCCCCTTTTTATTAAAGAGGCGAATTAGGTAGATAACATCCATGCTCCTCAGTCGGACCATACACTCAAGGATCATGGTCTAAAAGATGGGAAGGAAGAGGTATTGGGTTCAATCCCCACAAGTGCCATGGGGATGGTATTTTTCCTATAGACTCACGAGAGCCTTCTAGTAGCATCCACTCAAGTTAATGTGAGTTAATTGAGTCTTGTGGAACTTAACTCAAGTGATGAGTACACCTGCCACTAGTGGTCTCTAGTGGAAGGTGCAAAAGTAGTGGTGGAGATTGCACATACATATGTGGGCTCTAGTTCATCCAAGGGTCTTGTTCGATCCCACAAACTATATAGTGGTAGGATGGGTGGAGAGTCATAGGTAATTCTCTCTAACATGGGTTCTAATTCTTAACAATACATTTCCCACTTTTGATCGCTCAAATTCCCAAACCAGTCTGAAGATTCATACTTCAAACTTCCCAAAATGGCTTTTGGTCCTTGGTCCTCATCTATAATATCATTAGAGTCACAATTGACCTCAAATATCTAGATGTGTGCAACAAGATCCTCATCCCGAAATAGGAAAAGCATGGAATGTTAATACGGTGCATGGCAACTCTCCAAGAAATTATTTGATCCAAGAAATTTAGATATCCATGAGAATCTTACTGATTCTTGTCAACCTTTTTCTCTTGGTATATCATCTTTTCTTTATGATCTATCATTGCTCTTTTGGCGCAACATCACTCCCTCGATCTATGAGGCACTCTATTTCTTAGGTCAGAGATATTGATGCGATGTCTTAGATTGGCTATTCCCCTAGATCATATAATAGTCAACTATAAATAAACAATATCTATCACAAATTCTATGTCACTTTGAAATCATGTGTGCCTTGAAGAACACTAAACCTCTCCCCAAAACAAAGCAAAGGATTTTTCATCTTAAATAATATCACCTGAACATTTTCTACCATATTCCTTTGATATACGTTTTCTTAAAAAACTCTAAAATGAAACAAAAAGGAATTCTCATCTTAGACAATCTCATAATTACTAAAACCTTCTTGGGAGATCCTAAAAGATAGTTCTCCTTCACTAAATCTAGAGATATGCAACAAATGATATTAAAGACTTCCTAACACTAACACAAGATTATGTAGAAGAATTCCATATAAAAATTGTCAAACTTAGCATGCAACTAATCAAGTCATGTAAATTCACCTAAGCGATCTTTGAGTTCATCTAAAATAATCCACAATACGTATTGATGATAATGTTACAATAGAGAAACAAAATTAAATGAATGAATGAAAGAAAATAAGTCACATCACATGGATTGCACTAAAAAAAAGGTACAAATAAGTAGAACTTGGTCATCCAAGGTGTGTTTGATAGACTCTTTATTTTTCGAAATCAGCATGCTTTGAAGATAATGAGAAATTAAATCCCTTCAATAAAATCCATTGCAAGACCTTAGTTTTATGCACATTCTCATCTTAGATTCTTAACATAGATCATAATCCACAATTTTTGAATCTTTGAGAAAATTCTCTCGATAATCCTATCACTCAAGATGACTCTTAAGAACATAGCCTCCATGCTAGAGATAAATGACCTCTGATTTTTCACCCAACCAATCATTATATAAATTCAAGAACTAATCACAGTCAAGTCCACATATGCATCTATAATCTCCACCACTTCTTTTACACCTTCCTTTATAGTCAACTAATGGTAGGTGTACTCACTGCTTGATTTAAGTCACTCTAAACTCAAGATAATGCACATTAACTTGAGTGGATGATCCTAGAAGGATCTAGAGCTCTTTGTACAAAACTCTATCTCGGGATTGAACCCCCAAAACTCCTTGTAGTGTCTCCACACAACAACAACAACTAAATATAATCAAACTTTGAACTAGCCTACCCACCAAGGGGGTGAGAGATGCACATATCCACCCAACCAACTCCACCCATATATATACCTCTAGGCCAAGGGGGGAAATTTGAGGAGAGCCTGCCAAGTGTCCCCTCCACATGATTTTAATCCAAGTCCTTCTAACCTTGGAAGTCACATGAAATTACATGGCTCTCACATTGATTCTAGAAGCATTCCTTCGAAGCTTGCACATAAAATTCTAAAGGCTTGAGAGGCCTCCCTAACGGTTAAATATCATAACATTAGGAAATATCAATCCTAATGGTCAAAATCCTTCAATTCGGAGGAAATAAATCCAAATAGCTTGAGGGTTCAAAATATAGTCTTGGAGACACTTTTACAAGGCTTTTTGAATAAATTTTAAGGGTTCTTGAGGTGAATTTGGACCCTCAAAATCCATGTCTTTTTTTGCTTGGACCCATATTCGAACACTCCTCCTTTCCGTCCTTGAAACTTAACCACTAGGCAAAGCAATGAATCTAGTGCAAAGTATGGTAAAAATAATAATGTTGCACTAAAATTCCCTATTTAATTCACTATTCTCTATGTATGTATTTGGCATTCATAGGAAAAACATGTGAAATAGGTGGAATATAACTATCTCCATCCAAATTTCTAACTTGGTCCTTTTTGTGCACCATTTGTGCATGGTCCTAAAAGAATGGATGGACACTCTAACTATTTTGAGACTTGGAAAACTCTCTTGAAATTCACATGAGCTTAGTTTGGATAAATGAAGTTTGCATCTATTTCGGATGTTGCTACTATGTTTTACTTCCAACCAACATCTACTAACTTGTTACGTGACTAAAGAACTACTGTAGGAAATAAATGTTCCAAGTTTTAAGATCTTGGTAGAATGTAGGAAATAAATGTTCCCTATGTCCAATTCGGGTTTTAAGATTCTGGTACAATGTAGGAAAGAAATGCTTTCTCACCTTGATCAACTCAACTTTAACTAAAACAAAAAAAAATCCTAAATGAATTTCACAACTATCCAAACTCATTTCACCATACCCACTTTAATATTGATGCAAAAACTTAATGTTCTTGACCATCATGACCACATTTTGCTTAACGTTAATCCTTTTCAAATTTTAAACCCTTTATTAGAAACTAAAAATTGTGTCAATTTCTAATACCTTTGAGCGTGTATGGAACTCATCACCTTTTCCCAAGGTTTTAATGCTTCTTATCATGTTATGCAACAAATCATAAAAGACTACTTTTTTTTCTTTCAAACTTAAAATCCTTTAAGTATTAAACTAATAGATTCTTAAAATATGAGTTTCTTGGGTATTTCTTGACCCCTTAACCTTCTAGGATATCATCTAGAACCCTTTATATCTTTTTCATAAGATCTTGAAAAACTCTTTCAAGATCCCATCCTACTTACAACTCTTTACTTGAGATAAAAGACTATGTTCTCATATCTCCAAACCTTGCTACCTTGGTAAGGTTTATAGTAGTTCCAATCTCAAATACTTGGATAATCCTAATCCAAGTATAACCATTTCCTATTGTCAAGGTGATAGTGATGAAGACTTGGTCTTCTTCTTAAGATCTCTTTCTCAATATGGAAAGATCATTGACTTACCCTATAGATTTTCTAGACATCTCCCCTCAACTAGAGTCCAATCTTCCACTAATGCTTTTCATGTTCTAAAGTTATAGAGTCTCTCAAAGGATTGATACCCCATTTGGTTATACCAATCATAAAACCTAAGTATCACTACATGTGGTTTGGGACTTACGTAAGAACTACATGAGTTATCTTTCATACTTTACCCCTATCTTCTTGGAGGACTAATCTTATTCTTAAAATAGCTCAAACATTAAGCAGACTCAGACCTGGATGACTGATTATCACTACCAAGCTTCAATTATGGTTAACTCAAAACCCTTGGAGATTTACTTTAAGATTAACTCTAAACCTTTTTGGAACAATTCCAAGACTAAAAAGATATTTATCTTTATGATTGCACTAAAAAGATACTTACGTTCATAGTTTCTTATACTTTTATTCTCTTTTCCTAACCCTTTTAGTTAGAGTGGACATATTCTTCTTAGTGTGCATATCATAATTTTAACACATTAGTACCCAACATCACTATGGTGCATCTACATGAATGACAATGAAAAATGTCATGAATATTTGTTGGAGTTAGACGTCTGCGGAAGCCCACGAACAGCACAAGGAAGAAGAAGAAGCTTGGAGCACAAAACCACAATACTGAATGTATTACAAGAGAATGTACAAAGATAAGTAGCCCATTAGGGCAATATGCGTATATACAAGACGGGGGAAAAAAACCTCCTAAAGAGGGAAAAAAGTTCCCCGACGGTCCTAGTGTGTTCACACACATCACTACCTAAATATATCAACAAATCCCCCCTGGGTGATGCGGTGAACAAGGAGCTGGCACTCATGTATAAGGAAGTGCCAAGCTATGTGGAAATCACTCCACAAAAGGAAGTAAGCCCAAAGATTTGCGGAAAGCTTCAAACTTCTCCCTAGGCAGAGCCTTCGTGAAAAGGTCTGCAATGTTCTCCTGCGTGGGCACATATGCCAAGCTGATCTCCCCAGCAGAGAACCTCTCCCTGACATAGTGATAATGCACCTCAATGTGCTTAGTGCAAGCATGGAACACAGGGTTCCTCGCAACTGCCAATGCGCTCTCACTGTCAGTGAAGATGGTGGTGGCAGAAGACTGGCCAACACCCAAGTCAGCCATAAGGCATCTGAGCCACACACACTCAACAGTCGCTGTGAAAGCTGCCCTATACTCAGCCTCACAACTGGACGTGGCCACAGTAGGTTGCTTCTTGCTCAACCAAGATAACCATGAGCTACCAATCATGAAGCAAAAACCACTGGTGGACACACGAGTGTCATAGCAACTAGCCCAATCTGAGTCAGAAAAAGCATGCAAATCTAGCGGTACTGATCCCCCCTTGGGATAAAACAATCCAAGTAGCCGAGTACCACTCAAGTAGCGAAAGATATGCTTAACCGCCTTCCAATGTGTGGCTCCTGGGCAATGCATAAACGTGCTCATCTGTGAGACAGCAAACTGAATATCTGGCCGAGTAATGCATAAGTAAATCAAGCATCCAACAGCCTGCTGATAGAGAACAGCATCAAATGCATCTCCAACATCATGAAGACTCAATCATAAACCTGTTTAGGAGTGGCAATAGGCTTACAGTCTTCAAGGCCAAAATGCTGCAATAATGTGTCAATATATTTTGTTTGACACAGAGCCATTCCACCATCAACTTGCATAAACTGAATGCCCAAATAGTGATGCAAATGCCCCAAATCATACATCTCAAATGAGGCATGCAAATCAGCCTTGAAATCAGCAATATGCTTCTCAATAGGACCACTGAGCAGCATGTCATCAACATAGACAACAATGATCAGAAGCACATCATTAGCACGCTTAACATATAAGGCGCTTTCAGTTGGACTGTTCTCAAAACCATGTGCAACCAAATAGGCATGTATCTTCTCATACCAAGCATGTGGTGCTTGCTTTAAACCATATAATGCCTTCTTTAACCTGCACACCTAGTTTTCATGCCCTTTCTGCACAAAGCCACGGGGCTGAAAAACATACACTTCTTCATGCAAGTCACCATTCAGAAATGCTGTTTTAATGTCCAACTGATGTACATTCCAACCATGATGGGCTGCAAGTGCACAAATGCTTCGAAGAGTAGTCATACGGCATGTAGGTGCAAAGGTCTCATCAAAATCAATGCCTCTTTCCTGTGCATAACCCTTTGCAACAAGCCTAGCCTTATACCTGTCAACTGTACCATCAGGTTTACGCTTCAGCTTGTATACCCACTTAGTGCCAATGGCCTTCTTGCCAGGAGGCAAGTCACATAAAGACCATGTACCATTCTTCATTATAGCATCATATTCAGATTGCATAGAAGCCATCCAATTTTCTGAATTTTGTGCTTCATCAAAAGAAACAGGCTCATTCTCATCACAGAGACTAGATGCAGCCATAGCATAGCAATCTGATGCAAAGGAGGCACTATGAGAGCCTGAACAAGTACGATATGACAAAGGTGCATTTAATTTGCTGTCACGCAAAGTCTGCACCAGCCATTTTGGCATAGTTTTTGCCTGCTCAATATAAGCTCTCTCATCAACAAGTGCATCATGTAAATCTACATCAGAAATGGAATTATCTGCATCATCATATGAAACCTACAGAGGCTGAGAAGTTGCCTCATTAGGACAAGCACTAGACTGTCCACCTGTAAAAAGAGGCATCAAAGTATCATACATGTCTTTTGAGCTAACAGATGTCTCCTTAGTACATGAAAGCAATGGCTGAATAGCACCTTCCACAAAGACAACATCACGGCTAACCAGAATGCGTTTAGTTTGTGGATGATACAGACGATAGCCTTTACTTTAAGAACTGTACCCAACAAAAATACATTTTACTGCCTTATCATCCAATTTTCTGCGATGTTGTTCAGGCACTAGAGCATATTATGCCAAACAACCAAAAACACGTAGATGAGCAACAGATGGCTTTCGGTCATGCCAAGCATCATATGGAGTGATAGACTGCAGCGCTTTAGTGGGACACCTGTTCAGTACATATGCTGCACACATGACAGCCTCAAGCCAGAAACTATGTGGTAAAGCCTGACTTTTGACCATGCACCTCGCCATCTCCATGAGTGACCTGTTCTTTCGTTCTGCAACTCCATTCTGGTGTTTTATCCCACATTCAACCAGAAATGCATTAAAATTAGAAGACATATATTCCCCCCCTCGATCAGAATGGAGGGTGCCCATTTTACATGCTGACAGATTTTCAGCCAAAACCAAAAACTGTTTAAAGCACATGAACACTTCGGACTTTGCTTTGAGTGGATATACCCATGCATGCCTGGAAAAATCATCAATGAAAGTCACGAAGTAAAGGTAATTTCCAAAAGAGGGTGTCTGCATAGGACCACAGACATCACTATGTACAAGCTGCAATTTCTGTGTAGCCCAAACTGAACCATATTTTGGAAAGGAGGAATGCTGCATTTTGCCCAAAATACAGCCTTCACAAACATGTTTTCCAGGTGCCTCAAGTTTGGGCAAAGAGGACACCATTTCAGATTTTTGCAGGCGTAGCAAACTAGCAAAATTCAGATGACCAAAGCGTGCATGCCAAAGCTTTGCATCTGACATAGCCTGAGAATCATTTACTGCACATGCCAAATCATTTTCAGATCTTTCATAGTCTATGACCTTATACAACCCACGACATAAAATGCCAAAAGCAATAATCACATCGCCATTTGACAGATCATGAACTGTACACCTGTCATCAACAAATTTCACAACCAAGCCAATCTTGGCTAATGCAGAAACTGATAACAGGTTCTTTTTGATCCCTGGCACAAATAAAGCATCTGACAAAGTGAAAGAACTACCATCAGCAGTATTCAAAATGATCTTACCAACTCCCATAACAGGATAAGAGGAGTTGTTGGCACATGTAATAGTATTCCCTGTAGGGGCGGGCTCGAGTGAGGAGAAGAAACTGCGCTGCAAGGTAATATGTTTGGTTGCCCCACTGTCAAAATACCAAACATCTGAGTCTATTGCAGACATGCACTGATCATGAGAAGATGGGTCAAAACTGCAGACAGTAGTAAACGCCCATTCTTCTTCTTGCACAAGATTTGCAGACTCTGTTTTCAGTGTAGAGGCCTCTGCAACAACCATTCCAGCCTCTTTCTTCTTTGCCTCTTTAGCATCCAGTTTTGGACAGTTCTTTATGATATGATCATTCCCTTTACAGTACTTACAAAACAATTTCTGCTTTTCTGTTTTCTTCTCATCTTTATCTTCCTTCTTTGAATATGCAGAATTAGCAGATTTCTGCTTACTAGTTGAAGAGCTCCATTTTCCTTTGCCCTTCTGACTAGCCAGGAAAGCTTGATCTGCAACTCACATAATGGACCTGTTTTGCCTGGACTGATCTTCCTGCAACATAATAGAGACTAACTCCTCAAATGATAAGGCATTTGGATTGCCTTTCATCATCAACCGAAGAGTAGAAGCAAAACTCTAATATGAATCAGGAAGACCATTCAGAACGGTCTGCACAAGTGAGCTATCTGGTATAACCTCATCAACAGAAATCAATTATTCCTTCAAGTCTTTGATCTTCATTAGGAAACTGTCCATAGAATCACCTTCATTCATGTGCTCACTCTCCAACTGTTTTCGGAGGTAAGAAACACGAGCCTCATTCCTAGCTTGGTACAATGTGGTAAGTGTATCACAAGCATCCTTAGCTATTCTACAAGAGCGAATATGAGGAATAATGGCACGTTTGACAGACAAAGCTATCAATGCAAGTGCCTGGGCATCTCTGCCATCCCAACAAATCTGCTCTACAGTAGGTGCAGCAGAAACAGCAGCACGAATAGGAATCTGCACAATATCATCTTCGACACCATCTTCATCATCTCCAGCACCTGTATTCGTAGTACCTGTTGTTACAGGTGTAAGAGGACGTCTTTCAACACCCTGCACAATGTTCCACAATCCTTTTGCAACCAATACATGTCACATCATATAAGCCCATAATGGGTAGTTGGTACCATCCAACTTATCCTCAACAGCCAACATACGGAATACATCGCTGCTTTCAGCCATGGCCGGTGACTAAAATACCTTGATGCAGAAAATTGATTGTATCTCAAAAAGTTGAACGGAACTGCCCAGACAAGTTCTGCTAAACCTATAGCAGACTTAGAGATGCTTATACTGGTGAACAGAAACAGGTATATACCTTTGGCACAAAAAGACAAAATAGCCTGCACAACCGCTGCGATAGTGCGTTACGGAGGCCGAAACGAGCTCAGATCGCGATTTCGACACCACAAAGCGAAGCAGTTTTGATCTCGGAAACACCCTAAGTATGCTCACCAAAATTCGTATGATTCTAAGACTACAAACGGAGGAGTGTCAACGGCGCCCTAGAAGAAGCAACGACCTGCTCTGATACCAATTGTTGGAGTTAGACGTCTGCAGAAGCACACGAACAGCACAAGGAAGAAGAAGAAGCTTGGAGCACAAAACCACAATACTGAATGTATTACAACAAAATGTACAAAGATAAGTAGCCCATTAGGGCAATAGGCGTATATACAAGCCGGGGGAAAAAAACCTCCTAAAGAGGGAAAAAAGTGCCCCGACGGTCCTAGTGTGTTCACACATATCACTACCTAAATATATCAACAATATTTATGTCATGTGCACATGTACCCACCCATGTCCATCCCCTCTTATGGACTCACTCCCTTGCCCAAATTACCATGCTGCAAGGTAAGGACTATGTGCCTCCTCATTTGGAAGTACAATCAAATGAGAAATATAGTTCTTTCCCCCTCATACAAATATACATCTATATGGTTTTTGTTATGAAGCTTCCAAGCCTTGAAGTTCATGACCACCTTGTGATAGTGAGACTATGTATCATCCCTTGCAACTCCACCCATATCCTTTTCATGTGTCCAAGTAACATGGCTTCCAACGAAAAGTTCTTCACGTGGGTTTCTAAGTTTTTCACAATTACCAGAGAATGATAAGGTAGCCCTTACTCTGAATATAATATTCTACTTTCTTAAGATTTTGACTATGGATGTAAGAATTGAGGTTGAGAGAAGACTTGAGGAGCCAGGTAAGAGATATCCGCTTACTGATGATTGGGCTATTGTTAAGATAGTGGTTGAGGTAGTTGCACATATGAAGCAACGTCAATCTCTTCTTTATGAATCAGTGCCTAATCTATCTCCACATTTCCCCTCTACTCATGAACCTAGAGAGACTCATATAGCTGCAAAGGTTGAACAATCAACATCTACATCAAAGGTACCAACTGATTTACAATTCAAAATCTTATTTAACAAATTAGATAATATGATTCAGATGCATGTAAATATATCAAAGGAAGTGTCTATTTTACAAATGTAGTCTATGCACTAAATTCTCAGGATAAGTCCTTTATGAAAACTCAACCTAGGGAATTTTCGTAGCCTATTTCATTATATAATCCTCCAATAGTACTACCACATATTCCTCAACCAACCAATCAAAGAAAATTGAATGAGCATGAAGCTTCTAACATTAGGAGATGTGTTTGGTGTGATTTCACTAACCATCTCACCTATACTTGTGAAGCTTTAAAGGAAGCTAAGGAACAAAAACTTGTCATTGATATTGACAAAAAGTTGTGTGATTATATGACTTTGGCTATTAATTGAGGAAAAGGAGGGATGCAAAAAATTATGAGAATCTTTCTAAATCAAAGAAAGGGTCTTCTACAAAAAAATTAAAGTGTGTAGATAGTTATCAATCTAGAGAAACAAGAAATTATTCTATGGCAGTTCTAGTTCAAGCTAGAGATGATATCATGCAAAAGACCACTTGGAATTCACCTGTTG